>CM058040.1:75637457-76065401 GCA_030169165.1 Centaurea solstitialis
CCTAATGATCTTTAATCGTTTATAGTTTTAAACCTAATGTTTAGGTTAGATCAATTTACCTGGATTGCTTGAGACTTAGTCCACCGGTGATCGACCAACGAACGTTCTTCTAGTTGAACTGTATGAAAACCCGAACAACCGAAACTGGAATCCGACCTGAGGGGGTGATCGGCGCCGATGGAGAGAGAGGGAGAGAGAGGAAAACTAAAACTGAATTTCTTAGCTGATAGCTTGGATTTTTCCTTAACCCATAAGCCTTATTTATATGGAGGAAAAATACAGTTTGTATAAGATTCAGTTTCCTTTTATAATTATCTCTAATCCTTTTTCCTTTTAATTAGCTGGAAAAGAATTTGCATACGATAATTATGATTATATATATTTATCTAATATATATAAAACTTATTAATTAACTATTATATATTTATTTATCTAATAAATATATAATATCCTAATTAATTAATAACCCTCCAACTTTGGTAATTCTGACTGAAATTACCCAACTGATTTATAATATACTAATATAAATCCTAATTCTCCATTTTGGGGTTTCATCTAACTTGTTCGACTTATAGGTCCTCACAGGTGTGACCCTCAAGTGTCTCGTAACATTGGATATATAATCACTTGGTTTGTCAACTCTGCACATAATTCCTAACAGACTCCCACTTGTGCAAGTTGGCAATACCACCTTTGACTATACGGACCTAAGGAGGCCCCTAGACAGGCACTTAGGCTGACCAGGTTACAAGAACTCTTATACCCAGACTGGTGATATAAACATTCCGTAAGGAATTGGTATCTATGAAACTACTGTTCATTGATTGGGTATATCTTGGCTTTTCCCTTTGCATCGCGATATTTTATCTGTGAGTATGAGCTTGGAAAGTGTCAACTCTAAATACTCAAGATTCTGTTCTCTTGATTATCTGACTTTCACTGATAGGTAAACGACAAAGAACTAATCAGTTCGTTTGGGCATGGCCATGCACTTCATCAGTATACTTAGTCAGTCAAGATGGGCCCAGAAATATCTCTCTTCTGAGAAGAGGTGCAAATCCCATCTTGCATATCTGCCTTTGACACCATGGCTTCCGCTGAACCTAGTTACACCCTTTATAGCCACCCTGTTACGGCGTAGCGGTTGAATGCACTAAGAATTCAGTAGTCCTCATGATATCAAATCAGATACCTCAGGTGATAGGGACAACCACTGTGAGATTTACTTATGACTGTTTCCAAGAAGTAATCTCAACTGCGGATCACGTCCGATATTTGCTACTCTATCAAATATATGTGCAACTTTTAGTCTACAACACTTGTAGCTGTTATTTAACAACTGATCATAACTACCTAAAAGTTCACAATGACTTTAAAACCTTATCATGCTCCCACAATGATAAGTTGTCACGGACAGGTTTCGAATGAAAAACGGAGACTGATTTCATTCTTGGATATATTAAAAACATGCAAAAATGTGAAAGTGATCAAGAAATCAATCTTGTATAGTCCATATTACACGCTGTAATAATAACAAGATTGAATGTCTTTTCTTTAATAACTTTCATAATATCTATTTAACGTTTGTTAGATACTGGTCTAAAATAAAGTATCACCTATCTTTAGTTTAAACCCTTTGATCAAAGTTTACCATTTTAATCAAAGTGATAACCAAAAATACAAGTCTGTTTATACGATCTACTTGTATCTGCTAATTATTGTTCTGCAAACACCTTATAAAACAATAACTAGACTTTTATCATATTCCATGAACTCGGAGACCTGGACTAACTTCCAGTTCCTGAATATGTAAAACTGCAACTTTCTTTAGTTGCTGTGTAGATGAATGATTTCTACCTGAAATCTGATTCCATTTGCAATCCTGGCAAATCTTACTGGAATCTTATATTTTGATCCAACACTTTAATTATTGATTTCTAAGGTCAGTCACGACCTTTGTTTCATGGGTCTTGAAACTCTTATCCTTTTGACTAAAAGGGTAAATTATATCTTATGAATTCTTATCCTTCCTGGATTATGAATTCCGAGGTATATCAATAATTGCATCTTTTATTCTTTATCTGAGACTAGATAGAGAATAAATTGGGCTCCCACTTGCTTATATAAAAACTAACTATTACTCAGTATTTTACTATTGACTTAGTCAAAACTTTGATTAGTCAATTCTAATTTTAAGTAATGAGCTTTGAGAATTCCCTTTTTATGAAACTTAACTGGATTTGGTCAAATCATGATTCCCGATCTTGGAATCTTTCTAGTTTCATAAATACTGTTATTAACTCCATCTGAGTTAATATCCTAAAATTCTCTATTTAAAACATTTGAATAATAAAACTTGATCAAATTTGATTAGTTAATTCTGAGAATTTCTTTTATAAAACTTAACTGGATTTGGTCAAATCCTAATTCCAGAACTTGGAATCTTTCTAGTTTTATAAATACTGTTATTAACGCTATCTGAGTTAATATCCTAAAATTCTCTATTTAAAACATTTGAATAATAAAACTTGATCAAATTTGATTAGTTAATTCTGAGAATTTCTTTTATAAAACTTAACTGGATTTGGTCAAATCCTAATTCCAGAACTTGGAATCTTTCTAGTTTTATAAATACTGTTATTAACGCTATCTGAGTTAATATCCTAAAATTCTCTATTTAAAATTTGATCATAAAACTATCATTCATAAATGTTTTATTCTCAAAACACATTCCTATAGAGTCTTTGTGTTTTGTTAGTTTTTATACAAATTACTTCAATTTCATTAAAGTAATTATAACAGGCATCAACTAGGATCATACAGATTTAAGAATATCAAGCATAATCAGATATTTCTATGTCAAGACAATAACTTTTGAAAATAAAAATATCGATTTAAAATATAATTATTCAAACATTGTTTAAAACATAAACCCCCAAAAACAACTGTTTTAAAATTATAAATTCAAAATGTCTTGACTTAAATCATCTTGCACTCTGATCCTCAGCAACCTCTGGGCATTTCACTTCTGACCTCCTGCAATAATCATTTGCTCTAGGTATCAGTATACTTGTAAATCAACAAGTAAGAAGTGACAAGTCAAAGCAATCATAAATTTTCTGAGGTTTACATACCTGCTTCATGACGCTTAGGGCAGTTTTGCCTCCAATGACCGATCTCATTGCATATGAAGCAGCGATTCTTGGTCCTTGCTTTGTTTGGCTTAACCTTCTTGCCCTTGCCCTTGCCCTTGCCTTTCTTGGGTGCACTCTGGATGGCCTGGACTGGTCCTTTTCCTTTACTGGTGCTAGCTTGCCCATTCTTCTTTTTAACCCCTCCGTCTTTCACCATCAAGACATCCTTGGTCTTGTTCTTGTTCCCCATATTCAGTTCAGCTGTCTTTAGCATGGAGTGTAACTCTGCTATAGTTTTCTCCATGTTGTTCATATTGTAATTGACTACGAAGGGTTTGTAGTCTTCTGACAGTGAATTGAGTATGGTGTCTGTTGCTAGCTGCAACGGAACAGGATGACCAAGCCTCTCCAGATGATCTAAGTGCCGTTTCATTTTCATGACATGGTCACTTACTGATGTCCCTCTTACCATCTTGCACTCATTGAATGCTTTGGTGGCATCGTAGCGTTCTTTACGAGCCTGAGTCTGAAACATGTCCCTCAGCTGGCGGATCATGTCGTAAGCATTTGTATTTATGAGCCCTGCTTGCAGATCTGGGCTCATAGTTGCTAGCATCAGACAGGCAACATCAAGGAGATCATCCGAGTGCTTCTTGTGGGCATTTCTGGCAGCAGCCGGAGCGTTGCCGGAGGTGCCTCCCCAAGTGGCTCTTCAAGCACATACCACTTTCTCTCATGTCTGAGCACAATCATCAGATTGCGCTCCCAGTCGAGAAAGTTAGAGCCGGTCAGTTTATCCTTCTCTAGGATAGATCGGAGGGAAAGATTGTTAGTGCTGGTAACAGTGCTTGCCATCTACACAAAATAAAACTTTTGGTCTTAGCAACTGTAAATAGACTAATTTCCAATAAAATATCAATAAACCTTTAAATGATCAATTTATTGGACTAGGATCCTTATTTCATACGTCCTGATGTGCGTAATGTTCTTGCTCCACCAGACCCGTATTTATTTCGGTAGGTAAGGACTTTTACCAATCATATCTAACTGACATGACTCCTAGATCTTTTCGGGACCATGGCAACTACCTGTGCATGTTTTAGTCCCTCTTAGTGCTTTTTGGCCCGGTACCACCCGGTGAACTTTATAGTACCAAAACAGATCTCACCATTTTGGGAACCTGATCACTGTACTCTGGCCGGTACCACCCGGAGATAATTCGCAGAGTTATGTAACCCCTTCAGCTTCAGTTTGAACACAGACGTTGAATGTGTGATCACTTACAACGCCTATGTACTTTACGCCGAAGGTGCCCCTAAATGGGTTGCACTACTGATCTATGATTTTCGGGGTTTTGAAAAACTTTTACTTCCAGGATTTTGAAAAACTGATTGTTATAAAGGCTACTTATGTTTTAAACTAACTGTTTCAAACATACTCGTAATTTTAAAACCAACTGTTCTAAAATTACTTGCTAATTAAAACTAACTGTTTTAACAGCATACCTAGTTGATTAAAAACTAACTATTTTTGTCAACTTGCCTTTTATATAAAGCAATCATCTATAGGTTTTTTTTAAATCAAAAACTATCGTTTTGAAAAATTTAACGAAACTAAAACCTATATTCCTTTTGTGATATAAACTAGTTTTAAAGTAACAACTCTATTTAAAACTATTAACATGCAAAATATCACAAATAATCAACCATGCAATTAAACAATAATTAATCACATAGTACCTAATTATAGTTTTTGCCAACGTATCCTAGGGACCAATAATGACCTATTCTACTAAAAGCTTTAAAACTTGCGTAGCTCCCACTGGCCTCGCCATGTTTGTTAGAACTCCGGTAGGATGAAGAATCTTAGTAGCTCCCACTGGCCTCGTCATCCCGGAAGGGAAAGAAAAAAAACTTTCTATCCTAAGGTCATTATTACATAAGGGGTTGTAAATGGCACGCAGGCCTCCCCGCAAATATGTCAAGGGTCTAGGTTGGCAAAACAATATAATAGATATATATATATGTAAAATCAAACTGAAATCCATATATCGAGCTCAAGCAATTACGTATGCAATAAAAGCAATATTATAATTACGAGAAATAAACCTGGATCCGTTAAAATTATCTTGTCTCTATTATCGCAAAACATGTTTTAAACTGATTTATAAAAACAACAGTTTTATAAATCGAAACTAAAATTAGTTTTATAAAATTACACTTTTATAAATAAAATTGACTTGCTAAAAAAAATTCCTTTTATCCAAAATTGTGTCAAAACGGGTTTTACCAAACAAATTGATCGTCTAAAATGAGTGAACTTTAAACCGCGTCGTGTTTGACTTAGCTGGTCAAGACACGACACAAAAACTATTTGACCAAGCTGGTCAAGATAACTAGTTTGATAAAACATTATTTTAAAATATTCTAAAACGACTAATTTGGATAAAACAATTAAAACTGATAAACCCCTCTTGGGCCATAACTTGGTCCAAGAAACTGGGCTTTGGGCCTGATATCATTTAGGCCCAACAATACGAAAAACCCTAGGTCGATCAGAAGTCTAGTTCGTGTCGTAAAGGCGCGGCTTGCGCCGTGATTTCCTCGAGTGCAATACCGCACACTACTACCACCATGGTGGCTTCTGGCGGTCGTATCTGCCGGTTGATCGACTACCGCCACCGCTTTGGCGCGGCCATGAGGCAGCCAGCGGTGGCCGGTTCGCACACCACCACCACCAAGGTGGTTTCTGGTGGTCGCTTGTTTGGTGATTACAACCACCGTCAGCTGCCGCCGTTTTACGCGGCTTGGCCGGTGATTGTGAGAACCGGCGTCAACGGTTAATAACACCGCCATCCACCACCGCTAAGGCTGCCGCTAGATCCCATCACCACCTTGTTGGTGGTCCGGCTAGGTGGTCGTGAAACCGCCGACACCACCTCGCTGGTGGTTTGGCTTGGTGGTCGCGAAACCGCCGCATACTACCGCCACCACCACATGACCGTCGCAGCTGTGGTGATCGATTAAGTAGCGGCTGCCGCCACCGCCTTGTGCGGATTGGCCGGCGATTGCTGGTGGTTCAAGACAGCCAAGAACACCGCCATCCACCACCGCACTTAGCGGTTTCTGGTGGTTGCGGTGTGGCCACCGTCTACTGGTGACGCGGCCTTGGCCCGATACTACACCCACGGCCATCACCATTCGCCGCATCCACCATAGTGGTGCGGTTCGGTGGTCTGAAAAACACGGTAGCCGGACGCCGCCACCGCTATGCGCGGTGCGGCCGGCGATTGAATGAACCATCAATGCCACCACCACTTGCTGTGGTGCGGCTGTGATTTCCAGCGGACGAGAATTACCACCGATCTGGTGGTTGGTGATAACCGATGCCGTCACCACAATCGGTGGTGTGGCTGGGTTGTTTTTAGGATCCACGGTCAAGAACCGATTCGACTTCCACCGGTCTGGTGGCAGCCGATTGATCAACCATGGTTACCACCTTCGGGTGGATCAACCACGGTTTTGAGAGTGGTTCGACCACCACCACCGAACTGGTGGTCTGGTGGTTTGGTAATTTTTCGTTCAAGGCCGACGCCGCCACCATAACCAATCATGGCTGCAACCACGATCGGTGGTGCAGCCGTGATCGTTCCGGCCTCCAGCCACCACCGATCTGGTGGTGGTTGGTTTTGGGTTCGGGTTTTCGAATAAAAATCAAAATTTATTAGTTAAACCATAAAAATCAGATTTTTAAACACAATACTCAAGAAACAAATTTTAACGGATCACACGTAAACAGATAAACAGATAAAAAAAAACTAAAACGATTTTAACAATGGCTCTGATACCACTGTTGGGTTTTTGTGGGTATCCTCGGATCAAACTGACTCGAGGATTATCTCAGATCTATCAAACCTCGCTGGTTTGATATATCTCATAGGTTAATCAAACTGATAAAACCTACGTGATCAAAAACACGCTGTTTATTTGTGCGGAAGCGATAAAAGCTAAAAACCCATTAAAGCCTAATGATCTTTAATCGTTTATAGTTCTAAACCTAATGTTTAGGTTAGATCAATTTACCTGGATTGCTTGAGACTTAGTCCACCGGTGATCGACCAACGAACGTTCTTCTAGTTGAACTGTATGAAAACCCGAACAACCGAAACTGGAATCCGACCTGAGGGGGTGATCGGCGCCGATGGAGAGAGAGGGAGAGAGAGGAAAACTAAAACTGAATTTCTTAGCTGATAGCTTGGATTTTTCCTTAACCCATAAGCCTTATTTATATGGAGGAAAAATACAGTTTGTATAAGATTCAGTTTCCTTTTATAATTATCTCTAATCCTTTTTCCTTTTAATTAGCTGGAAAAGAATTTGCATACGATAATTATGATTATATATATTTATCTAATATATATAAAACTTATTAATTAACTATTATATATTTATTTATCTAATAAATATATAATATCCTAATTAATTAATAACCCTCCAACTTTGGTAATTCTGACTGAAATTACCCAACTGATTTATAATATACTAATATAAATCCTAATTCTCCATTTTGGGGTTTCATCTAACTTGTTCGACTTATAGGTCCTCACAGGTGTGACCCTCAAGTGTCTCGTAACATTGGATATATAATCACTTGGTTTGTCAACTCTGCACATAATTCCTAACATTGTAAAGATCATAACTAAATTAATAAACAAAAAAACAATTAAGAACAGATCAGAAAGATAAAAGCTTTATTTTGATTAAATGTACTCATTATGGATATAGAATCCCTTTATAGTAGTTTGATTTAACAATTCAAAAAATGACAGATTAGTTACTTTTAGGGTTTGATCGACTAGATTTCTCCTAGTTTCCCTTATTGAAAATTGTATCGTAGTTAGGGAGTTCTCCTAACATCCTACAACTAATACAACCCAGATTATTACCTAATTAACCTGTGTTTACCTAATTCTTCAATCTAAGGGATTTCCCTCAAAGACTAGTTTTTACCAAATCTATAACTAAGTTATTGGATCCCAATCCCAATCTCTGTTTTCGGTAGATCGTTTGTCAGGTAACCAAAGCAAAAGGCAGAGGAAACTAATTAACTAGGAAGATTTCTCTTACTCTACATATGACTAGTTGATGGATCAAAATAGCAAAGATTAAAACTATAAGGCTATGCCTAGTGGAGAACAGGTTGTGCTCAGGTTGTGCTCAAGCTATGCGGCGGGCTTCATTCCCCAACTCGGCGGGCTCAGAAGAAGGAGTACACAACCATTGATGCCGGCAGGCTGGGGGTTGAGTGGCTTCACCACACCGCTGTGTGTTTGTAGTGTCTCGTGTGTTTGTAGTGTGTGTTTTATATGAGAGGGTTGGGAGGGTTAGGGTACGGGTTGTAGAAGGTTGTAGAGGGTTGTAGAGGGTTAAGAGAGGGTTGGAGAAAAGCTGATGTGTCAGCTGATGTGGCAGTTAGGTTGGGAAGGTTGGGGTACTGATAACCTAAACTTAAATCGGAATAACAATCATTCAAAAACAAACCATCATATCACAATTAAAATCAAACAACAATAAAGTTCATCATCCCATAATGGGTACTAATAAATTTGGCACATAGACATACTAAATCTATCATAAACAAAGTAATATAATGAACTCATTATTCACATAGACATACTAAATCTCGTGACTCAAAACATCTTTTGTCGAGGGTATTTTGACTTTTCTCCTTTTTGGCCTTTTTTGACGTTTTTCATTCCAAGTGACTTCCAAACCTACAAAATAAAGATTTGGAACAATTAAGCCAAAAAACAGAATAATTTAGATCAAAACGAATGTAAGAACCAAGATATCGATACTTAGAAATATGTATAATTTGGGCGATATCAACACTCTCTAAATATTCAAGTCTTCTTAGCAATAATAGCAAGAACCTACAAGGGACACGATTTTCTTCATCCAGCTCTAGTAGAGACAATTTTAGAGGGAATCCTTGGGCAACACAAGTTCAGAAAACTAATTCTTCGGATGTATGCGACTCTGAAGAATGATTTCATCAAACCAATTGATGATTTTCCTAGGCATGATCCTGTATGAAGTGTTATTTTGACTTCATTACTTTTTTTATTGTAATCTTCATGTAATTTCTTTATGGCATTTCCTTCAAAGTAATGTAATTTCATTCTGTCTTCAGACGTTGAAACTTGTAACCTTTTAGCTCTTCTAGATTAGCCTATGCATATCTTATATTTTTTATATTTCATTACTTAGGGAGATTGTTTGCTCCATTTGTGTATAAAAGTACTGGAAAATAATCTAACTCTAGAACCACAGAAGACCACAGAACACTAAGATGAACCGACAAAAGTGGTTCTATCAGAAGCCACACTTCAAAAGAGCTATAAGCGTTTAAGTCCACAGAGCTTCTGAGGACCATCTTAGACCTTCAGCGGTACCAGACCTCTAAGATCAAGTTGGGTTTCATATGTTTTACTTGTAAGGATTAGTTGATGAAGTCATGTGCATATCATGTGAAGCGGTTGCAACAGACTTTGTAGATCGTATCTTTAATACCGCATGCCTTCAGGTGTCCTATTCTCATTGGTTGTAGTCAGATGGGCTAGTAGTATATAGTTAGACCTTTCACCTGTAATCTGTACTCTTTCACATATTCTCTTGTATTAAGTGAATTCTCACATAGCAAACGGTGTTGTTGGTGTTCTTCATTTGAGTATTAATTAAATCATTTGGGTATTAAATTACTTTGTTCTACTGATGATTTTGTGATCCAATTCCTTTATTACATATTTTCTCTTGTTCTATATCTATAATCTTAAAGGCTTCCACATATATATATATATATATATATATATTCTATTTTGGTGATTCAGAACAATGTATCAAATAATTGAACACAATTTTGGGTCCAACAACCCTAATACTTTTAAATACCATATCTTACTTGTTGAACATATAGAAAAAGTGATGTAACATGTACACCATAATACTTTTTAACACCTAAAGAACTCTAGCTATATTTTGATAATTGCTACGCAATTACCGCTATTATTTACCTTATTGACCGAGTATAGAGAGGACCAAGAAGCTTAGTTGATAAGATATAAGGCAAGAACAAAGAGTGTTATCGATAAGGAAAATGACTCTTAAAGGATAAACACTTACTGGATTTAAGATGCTTACCAGCAATCCATTTTCATGGACAAGGATGTTCACAATAGGGTAAATAACACAAATATCTTATTGGTAAGTGTTTGTCCGGTATGTTTTGGTAAACGACCCCCATATTTATTAATTGAAACCCAAATTAACATAAGGTCTAAAATATATAAGAACATATGCACATTTAGTTCCCTAACAATCATATAATATTTATTAATTCCTTTCAATTTTGTAAACCAAACAACACCTTAGAAAATCAGACAAACAGCTTACTTTAAATTGATTAATTTGCATACTGATTCTTTAGCTAATCATTAAAAAGAAAGGTCACATTTTCCATAAATTTAACAAAAATGCACAATACCATATGTTAATGTCGAAGATCACACTTAGGACGACTTAAGGTTGCTCATGAGGCTTATGCAACTAATAAAATAAACTCGGTTCGGTAAAGACGTGTGGATAAAGTAAAAAAGAGAAAAAAGATTTGATGATGTAGGAAAAACCTAGAAAAGAGGAAAAAACCTACTTATGAGTTACCCGACGTTGCACTATGTATCACCAACTAGGGGTGATGTCCTCGATGTTACAGTAGTAGGTCTTACGTTTATAAGAGAAAAATAACAATGGTCATACGAAAGATTACAATGGATCCTAAGCTATTCTAGAGAGAATAAAGTAGTAAAACTTTTGATTGTAGAGAGCGAGTTCTGTGTAGTAGATAGATGTCCCTTGTGAAGGAGCTTGAATGTCTTTTTATAGGCTTCTTTTGTAACCGCTTCAAGAGTTATGAGCTCCTTAATGACAATGTTTGTAATGGTTGTAACGGTCTAACTGTATTAATTGCTCTGGAATCTTGGTCGGGGGTTATGTCCTTTATGTATTGATTGCACTTAATAACCTTTAAGCCTGTATTAAATTAGTAACTAAAACAATGGTTAGTGTTAGGAATTAGCATCTTACATTATCTTACGATAGTCATACGTCTTAGATGTCGATTGGCTACGTCGTACGACCTATCTTTGCATGATCGATCTTTGCAGGACCTTATCTTAATACAAGATGTTTAGTCGTGAAGATGTCTTAAATTTTTTGTCATCCTCGGACCATGTAGATTTTTACCCAAACACCATACTTCCACGACCAATATATAGAAGAGGTTTTCCACCACCAGTCAACACCCACGACTTGAGCAATTTTTACACACCCGGACCACATAAATTATACGCTTTAGCTCATACTCGAAGATTCGCTCGCATGAGTCACATTTAAAGCGTTTCATTCTCAACTTCTTTAGATTGAATATAAAGAAAAAGAAAATATTATAAACCACTACCATGCAAAAAGTATAAATATCAGTTTTCAACTTTTAGATGCAAAAAAGGCATGGTAATCCAACTATTTAAAAACTTTAAATGGTACAAATTGTTTGAACAACCAGAGCACAAAAATCTTCCATTAATAATCATTATCCTAGCAAAACATCAAATATCTTCATCATGGTTGTGAGTAACTTACTTTGAAAGAAACATCAAACATGGTTTAAGTGTACTGCTTAAACATTTCAACATGCCATTTGTTGGGATATGTAGATCCATTTTTTGGCCCTTCTAATTTTGCATTTTGGCAATTTCTTTAGACACCAACTAATTTTATAGATCAAAAATATTACAACCAATAGCTATGCTTAAATCAGTATTGTAACTTCTAACACCAAAGTCACTCATGTGACTGAAAACAGTTAACAATGGAGTCTAACAGCTACTTAATAAGTGAACTTCAAAGATGCAATTAATGGAAAACACGAACATGATTAAAAATGAAATATCAAAAATGGTTTGTTGAAATTCACTTAAAAGAATCTAAAAACGAGATGTGAATATTGATGATAACCAAAAAATGGAATGTTGCAATTCATCAAAACTTACAAAGAAATCCAACTTGAGAGTTGGTTTGAAACCTTAAGAAAACCAAATCTCGTCAGCTTATATATGAAACCTTTTTTGGTCAAACCAAATTGGACTCAAATAAAAACCCTTATCTTGTGATTGAAATCTCATCAGTTCATAACATGTTAAACTTAAAAACTAAATAAAAACCTAAACAAAATTAATATTTCAAATTTGATCACATAAGGGCAATAATTTGAGATTACGGAGTAAAATGTTACCCTCTTGATGGAGAATGCCTTCAAGCAAAAGAAAACAGAAATAAATGCAAAGACACAAAGAAAACAAGAGCAGAATCATTACCTTCTTGAAGATCGAGATAAATCTAAAACAAACAAATATAAAACAACATAATATTTCTCTCTAAGATAGGTTTCAAGGAAACGGAATGAAAAAGGCTTCAACAATCAAAGAAACGGGGTGAAGAAGAAATTAAGCAGATGACATGTTTGATTGTAACATATGCTATTGTTAAACATAATCAGAGAAGAGCAGATGAAGAATGCATCTGATTAAAATCGATTGAAAAAGAAGAGACATATTTGGTTGAAATTAAGGTGTTGTTCAACGGTGTCCTTATTAAGAGGCTGCATCATGGAGCATGAATCGTCGGTCTAAGAGACGATCAGAGAGGAAAATGAAGTCTCGATCTTGGAGGATGAGTTGATGATCTCAGGGATTTCAAGAGTTTTTAAGCAGGGCTGGTGATTTGAGATATGTTTTGAAATTTGAAATTTTAACAGAATAAGAGTTTATGCTTAAAATGGTGGTACCATATGCTTTAATAGTTGGTTTTAATAGTTAGCTTATCAAACGTTTTATAAAGTAGTATATATACAGAGAGGGGGCTTAGAGGGAGACTCAGGCTCAAATGAGAAAGGTATTTATTTAAAAGAACACGCGAACCAACAAATCATGTATGATTTTGTTAAAAAGGCACGCACACAAATTTGGCCACGACTTTAGTTGCGAGCAAAATCGCATATATCGTATATGCAAAATAAGTTATTACTTTAGAGCACTCGTCAAAAAGATAGATTTTCATTGATTTATAAATCATATAGAAGGTTAAAAGGGTAATTTTTTATTATTGATATCATTCATTCAAAGCACTTACCACTAAATACTTTTTATTATAAAGTCTAAACTAAATAATAAAGACTGATTCCAACATTGATTTTCCGACTTAATCATTTTTAATAAATCATTGAATATCTAAGAAGTAAGAACAATTCGTCACTATTCTATTACAAGATTATGAATGTAAAAACCTAATCATTTTTGCTATAGTGATTTAAATAATTACATGAATAATTAAAACATTGTTTTCAATAAATACATTGATAATTACTAAAGAAATTGTTTCATGAAAAAAAAACATAGTTATTTTACATAGAATATTTGAAGGATTACATGAATTAACTATCACTAAACCCTAACATCTTAGGTTCAAAGGTAGTTGATTTTAAATCAATTTCTTTTTTATTTTTCTTATAAAAGGACAAACGAAACATGAGGAATTAAAATCAACCACCAATAACACTAGGTCAAGGCCATCTTCGTGCAACCCTAACCTTTAAACCATCTTTCATGTAGAGAATGATTGAAATGTTAGGAGCCACAACGTGACCTTTGACCATTGCAAACTCATAGTTATGCAAAATGGTTGCAGCTATAGCCTTCATTTGGGTAAAGGCCACTTGCTTTCCAATACACGTTCGTGGACCAGCATTGAATGACAAGAACTTGTATGATGGTTCATGCCTTATCGTCTGTTTGTTAGTGATCCACCTCTCCGGCTTAAATTCCCAGCTATCATCACCCCAAATCGTTTCCATTCTTCCCATGGCGTACAATGAAAATAGAATCTAGCAATAAATGTGTATGAATGAATTCAGAAGAAAACAACGTTTGTTATATTACAACTGAAGCATCATGTTATAATTTGTAAGAATTATTTATTCAAATGCTAAGCACAACAATATATATATATATATATGTGTGTGTATATATAGTTTTTTATGGTGGATGTTCAAACGAGAATACTTCCTATTTGCAAGAATACAAGAATGGTTATGGACCTCCAACTTAATTTACTTATGGGTGGGTGCAACGCTGGGAAAAGACAATATATCAGCATCAGTGTATTTTTGCCCCGCAAATACTATGATAACCCACCTAAATCTCGTAAAAGACAAGGTATATATTTCTTTTATTTATCTCCAAAATTTTGTTAGAGATTGGAAAGCCAAACTCATCATAAAGTATTTTTAGAATCTCTCCATTAATTTTTATTTTTTTGGTTTGAAATCAATTATTCTTTTAATTAGTTTTACAGCATGTTTGCCTGCTACTCTGTCAATTAAACTGATTCAATCTTCTTCCAATAAAACCTTGGTCCCTATTACCCCACCCATAACCGGCGATTTCTTCCCTCGCTATGACGGCCAACAATGGCAGAGCAACAACGTCCACGACAGCATTATGGAATCAGCAGTGAACAACCCAAAATTGTTGCTCCCTCGGTAATGGACCTACTAAAAAGGGTGGTATATAGAATAGAAGAATGAATATACATATGAGTAGAAGGTTAGGTAGATAGTGGTTTTATTTGATGGTCTTTAAGTACACGGATGAAAAGAAATGGTAGATTTTTAGTACTTTTTGAAGATTCCTTTTGTTTGAAGGATATAGGAGTAGAATGTTATCCAAACGTGTTATTATGTTTAAATATTTGATCAAAACCAAAAGAATAGTTACCATTAATTAAAATAACATAAATTTTATGAAAAATAGTTAATTGCATTAGTACTAATGTTCATAATTAAAGAATAATAGTTAATTAAGTTGGATAGACACCACCGTTCTCACATTCACACAAATAAAAATGGCTCGTATGAACCCTTTCCTAGTTGTTATTTATATATATAGAGAGAGAGAGAGGGGTAGGTTCATACAAGAACCAACCCGTTTGCAAGAATAAAGGAACTAAACTATAGCCATATATTGATGTAGGTCCCACATATTTAAAAATTATATATGATTTAGTAGTGGGACCCACCTGAATCATATATGATTTAGTGTATGTGTGTGTAGGAGGTGGTGGTTTGAAGGTGGTGGTTTTGGTGGTGGCGGTGTTTTGGTGCTGGTGGCGGTTTTGGGGGTGGTGGTTGTGGTGGTGGCGGTTTGGAGGTGGTGGTTTGAAGGTGGTGGTGGTGTTTTGGTGCTGGTGGAAGCTATGGTAGTGGTGGTGGTTTGGTGGTGGTGGGTGGGTGAAAGATGGTGGTTTATGTGCTACTTTCGGTTACAATAGTATAATGAGTACAAAAAAATAGAGTTTAATGGTATATTCAATATTGAGTACAAAAAATAATTGAAGGTGTTGGTTTTGGTGGTGGTGGTGTTTTGGTGATGGTGGCAGCTGTGGTAGTGGGTGGTGGGTGGGTAAAAGATGATGGTTTATGTGCTATTTTCGGTTACAATAATATAACGAGTACAAAAAATTAAAGTTCAATAGTATATTCAATATTGAGTACAAAAAATAACTCAAAAAAGGGCTATCCCTTGCTCTCAGATCATTACCCCTATATATAATTATGAAACATGGTTAACACAGCTGCAAGGGCTATCCTTGGCCCACGACCGATGTCATGACCAAGGTTGTTCATAATTGTATTAATTTCGATATAATAATAACTCACATATGATAAAGTGTTGGCTTATTTTCTTATTTGAAATCTTGTTATAGTTCATAATTTGAACTTAAACACGTGTTTATTTATCATTAGTGGGATCTCTTATTCTTAAACGTTATAATATTTAAGTTATTGCAAGATGATGATTTATTTGCCGAAAAGACGGTACATAGAAAAAGAAACTAATAATTGTCAGT
This sequence comes from Centaurea solstitialis, assembly GCA_030169165.1. NCBI lineage: Eukaryota > Viridiplantae > Streptophyta > Magnoliopsida > Asterales > Asteraceae > Centaurea > Centaurea solstitialis. The sequence goes on from CM058040.1 coordinate 75,653,611, forward strand.
CAAAAATAATGGATGAATTTATATTACATAATATATAACTTGTATCAAAAGCTTTTAGAGATTAGAAAAGGACATCGACACCTTATGAATTTTATTTCCATTTAAACACGATACCTTCTTAATTATCATTTGATATGATCTATTTTGTCTATTAGTTTTACAGTAGAGCGACATATTTAAGTTTTAATGTTTTCGTATTCATTGTTGTCTTTAACAATTCTATAATACGGCTTTTTAGATTTTAATAAAACCATATTAAAATATAATTTGATGATCCCACCAATATTTTCCAAAAGTATATGGATTAATATATCAAGTTACCATATATTTGTTTCATTCATATTTCTTTCTATAATTTAGTTGAGGTTTAAAAACAATATGTAAGTTAGCTTTTAACATAGGAAGAAGTTCAAAAAATCCCAATGAACTATTATTGAGAATTATATTAAAAAAAACGGTGTAACTTTGAGGATTATATCATAATAAATTCAAACTTCATGGTAAAACCGTTAAGAAAAAGACTTTTTGATGGTTAAACTAAAATTAAACTAAAACTTTATTGGTTAAACCATTATTAACATTATAGATTAATAAGAACCCTATGGTTGGTTTGGATTAAAATCATACCTTCATATTAGGATTGACACGATGGCCGCTAGGAAGAACATCGTGCTGAACCGGAGCCTTGTGTTGAAACGGAACCGGCGGATATAACCTTAATGCTTCGCAAAATGCAGCGTGTAAATATACCAATTTGTTACTTTCTTTGGGTTCGAAAATCCGCCTTTTTTCGACTTCTGCTTTGGAAATAATCTCGTTTATCTCATGTCGAATCTTTTTCTCGATATCTGGGTGGGTCACGACCAGCCAGAGAAACCAGGTTAACGATGAACTTGTCGTGTCCCGCCCAGCAATCATCAAATTTAAGATCGTGTCTCTTAAAAACTTATCGTTGTTTTTTAATTATTTGTTCCCCGGTAGGTTGACGACGATCGGTTAACAAAGACGTCAACATATCGTTAGACCCTAACGATATCCCTTCGCTTAGAGCTTTTCGTTTTTGTGAAATGAGACCCATGATCACATTGTCTAATGTGTTCCATGCCTCTTTTAGTTTCTTTTCTTTCCCCAAGCCTAATCGTTTTTGTACCTTCCAAACGATTTTCGGAACAACATGACGTGCGAAAATGGCTTCTTCAGCTTCGTCCATGGCTCTCGAGAATGGAACGTCTTTGAAATCGACCGATAAACACCCGGGGTCGTGTCCGGTGACAAACACGCACGTCGTGTCGAACGTAAGCCGTTGGAACACGTCTTGCATATCTACGACGACCCCGTTTTCTGCCACGTAATCAAGAACCGGAATCAACCCGTTGGTTAGTTTTCCCGTGTTCGTTTCGGCCACGAACCGTAGAAACGTGTGATCGTTAATCAAACCGCTAATGACCTTCCGATGGCTCCGCCACAACTCGTAGTCCGAATTGAAAATCCCGTCTCCGAGAAGTTCGAAAATAGCCCGGAACTCGTCGCCTTTCGGGAAATTCGAGAAGTTGGAGCTCATGATGTGGTGGACGTTCTCGGGATCGGCGGTGGCCAACATGTTCATATGGATGAACCATGGTCCTTTGAACAAGAAAGTGCCGCCGGTTTGCCGGAGAATCTCGGCACAGCGTTGGTGGATGACGTCGACTCCAGTAACGAGTGCCGGAAGCATTCCGACGAACGGCCAGTCAAAGAGAATCTGGTGGCGCTGCCGGAAAACGGAGATACAGAGGTAGCAAAGAGCTGCAAGAATAAGCTCGAAATAGCTGAAAGGCAACGCCATTTTGGTTTGTAGTTTTGTGGGAGAAAAATGAATGAGCTGATGTCTTAGTATTTAATTAGCTTAAAGTTTTTAAGTTTCTAGAGTAAACTACGTTTTTGGCCCCTGTGGTTCGTTTAGTACGTTTTTAACATTCTAATGTATTATTGATCTTGAGATATGTAGTTAACATACAAATAATATCTTTTTTTGTAAAGTATATTTTGTAAAAATCAAGATAATATATTTTTTTTAAATTAAAATAAAATATATTTTTAAAACTAAAGTAATAGTTTTTTAAGCATAGTTTTTTTAACAGTACAATCATTTATATTTTTAAAATAATATAACTCATAAAAATAAAATGATTTTTTTTTCTCAAAATAACGTACAGTAAATTAATTATTAGTAAATTAAATGATATTTTCTTAAACAATATGTGTAAAAGTAAAATGAAATTAAAATAATATATGTTTTTAATCTTTTTGAAAAATAAAAGGAACGAATGAAAAATAGAAACATAAATGGATAATGAAATAGAATATCTACGTAGAGAGAGGAAAGTTCATGCGAGAAGCATATCAACTTAAGAGAACGTGAGGAACAATCTCAGCCACTCACGGTAGACGTGATCATGGAGGATTGACGTGATTCATAGGAGGGTAGAGATTATTAAAGAGGGGGACTGGTCAAAGCCGCATTTATTGACTGCATGAGTAGCTAAGATTGCTTCTTAAGTTTTCTTAAAAAGTTATGTTTCTCATTTGAACATTTCTCTCTCTCTCTCTCTCTCTCTCTCTTTTATATATATATATATATATATATATATATATATAATTTTGATAAAAATTATATAACAAAATGCAGCAAATAACATTTTAGAGGTAATCTCGTCATTTTAACGGTTTACTTATTAAGTCTGTGTGGTTCACTTACTTGATGCTTACTCATTAAGCGCTTACCTGGTCGATTTACTTAACGGGACGAACATGAAAATGACCAGAATATTATATGGTAAGAACGATAGGATGAACCGAGAGTCTTATCTGGTAAGTGAAATTGACAAACTCTTACCCGATAAGAGCTTACCGAGTAAATTGTTGCGTAAGATACCGCTTTGAGAGACTAAAATATTGTCTGATATGATAGTGATAGTGTCCAATTTTACTGGAAGCACTTACCGGATAAGTGTTTAAGTAAACGGCCCCTAAGTGGGAATGTTTGGCCAATGGTTTGGTACCTGATGATTAAGAGGATTTTATGATATAGTGTAAAATGAAATATGATTGTTTAGTAATTGTTGAGAATGTAACCAGGACGTTGAATGACTAAGGAAGACCCCAAGGTACAAAATTATTCAAAGAATTATAGAACCATTAAGATGTGGACCTTTTTTTGGGAAAACAAGATTTACCTCTTGCTGATTCAAATATTGCCTCTTAATAGAACAGTTTAGAGGTAAACAAAATAACAGCCCCTTAGTTTCTTTATTTGCAAATTTCTTATGATCTGTTTAGTTTGTAGAAATAAAATAGATAGGATTTCATTTAGAATTTAGATCTCAAAGAATTTGGAAACCATTTGTGCATTTTATTTATAGAATTTGGAATGAATTTAAATTTCATTATTTATAAAAGAAATTATTAAAAATAAATTAAAGTGAATTACACCCATGGTTCTTGTGGTTTCTTCAAATTTTGAAGTTCATGCCCAAAACAAACTATCTATATTGGTGGTTTCTAACTTTTTATTTGGGTTTAGTTCCCTAAAATGTATTCAACTTGTCACCTTTTGCTATTGTATATATCTAACTTTAAAAATTACCATTTAATACATTAAACTACAAAAAGTTACCATTTCATGTATTATGAAACTTGTTTAGCAGGTAGCCGGTCATCTTCTCCGGCGAGATTCCGGCGACTGCACTATTTTCGGCGACCCATTTTTTCCGACGACCTCAATCATTTTTCCCGACGATTGTTTTTCCGGTGTCCCGGGGGCCCGAATACATCCACCACCTCAAGAAGTTCATCTCGATCATCGAGAAATCACTGTCTCACCGCCACAGCAGCTCCCGGAGGAGTACCGACCACCACTTTGATCCCCCATGGAGGAGCACCGATCGGAGAGAAAAACCCTGGAAAACAACCACCATGGTCGTCACCGGTGGCCTTGCGATGACGGCAGCAGCAAGCGGCACCGCCACTACCGTAGCTGACGCCATTCGAAAAACCGGAAAAAACAATCGTCGGGAAAAATGGTTGAGGTCGCCGGAAATAGTGCAGTCGCTGGAATCTCGCCGGAGAAGATGACTGGATGGCCGGAAAAGTCGCCGGAGAGGGGTGACCTGCTGGTAACCTTTGATAGCAGGTCACGATACATGAAATGGTAACTTTTGGTAGTTTAATGTATTAAATGGTAATTTTTAAAGTTTGATACATACAATAGCATAAGGTGACAAGTTGAATAAATTTTGGGGAACCAAACCCTTTTTATTTTGCTAATATTTATGGTCCTTTACTTAACAAATATAAAAATTAACTTGTCTTTAAACAAATTACATAGACAAAAATACAATTTTCTCTAAAACTGAATTTGATTCATAGTTTTCTTTAAACCTTTAAATTAAAAAATATTTTACATATCCAATCATAATTCAAGTTTATTAAAGTTACTTAAATATTAGATAAATATTTATATATTTATTTAAAACCTATTAAGTTTATAATAAAAAAACCTTTGCCTTAAAAATTTTAAGTTTCAAAAAAAATATCAAGATAAATTCAAACCAATACAAGCTCATCATTCTTATCATCATCCGAATTCTGAAAAGACATATACCTAAAACGAAATAATTAAACGACTGATTGATTACCGAAATAATGTACGCTAAGAGCATCTTCAATGCAAAGAATATTAATATATAGCCAAATTATAAATAATTAAAATAAGAACAAAATTAATATTAAAAACCCACTGCTGATAGAATAAAGAAAAATCATTACTATAGCAAAATTAAGTTTATATAACACCGAAAAAACATCTTAATAAACCAATTTATAATACTTAGTTTGTAGAACCAGAAAATAAAATGTCTTATTTAAAGCATTGTATTACGTTTTTAAGACACTTGTAATACAAAAGTGTCGCATTAGCAATTATGTATATGACAACTTATTTAAATGTTTGATATAAAAACAAACATCATATGAAAAATGGGTTTTTAGTCCTTCATTTTTTTGACGTCATATAAACCTAAGTTAGTTGTAGTTATAGATTTATAATTGTTTGAATAATCAGTAATTTTTAACCCTAATTTATAATTTTTGTTTTATTGTTATTTTAATTATTTATAGTTTAATTAGATATGAATATATAGTCACATTAATGTAACTTAATTTTTTAGTTTTTGCTCGAATATTTTAATTCCGAACTCAAAACATATATGAATTGATTTTTATATTATTATTTTTTAAAATAACATTTTTAAGCTTAAATTCTTACATGAATTTAATGGTTTTTTTAGATAGAGATTAAAGAATTTATTTAATATTCATTTATTTTAATTAACTTAAATCAGTGCGTCCACTCGCAGTGTGCTGGCGGGTTTTATATAAGAGAAGAGAGATCCTACCCATTGAATTTAGATTCCGCTAATGCAGGTAGAGATGCGAATAGAGATAGACACATTAGTGTGTACTCTGATGGAAGTGTTGACTTGAGACAGTACTCGATCTTTGGAGTCCTTGTTGTCTCCCCAGATACAGAAGGCTCATGAAGTTTTATATCACAGGGTAAGAAACCAATATATCGCCGAAAAAAAACTTTATAACAATCAGGCTGTTTAATTTAAAAAAGGTGAGAAAATCCAAGAATACCATTTTCCTTCTTGTTCATCAATCGAAAATCAAGACAAACCGGTCACTACGGCGAGACGTGAAAACACCCGATCCCATTCCGACCTCGATATGTGGAAATCGTTTTATTCTTTCTCATCTTAGGCTTCCATTCTCTCTCTGCTTTGAGCTTCAGATTCAGTTTCTTGTGCATTTTGGAAACAATCGTTATAGTCGTAGATGTCCCACCATATATATATATTATATATATATATATATGTGGTCTGATTCAGTTCTTCCCTTGATAAATGGGTGACCTATCCAAAGAGTAGGCGATGATGGGGAATTCAGAGTCTATAGTAAGCCGAAATGTTTCGTTTTTTATTTAAGAGGCAAGAGCAGTAAGTGTGAATGTTAGCTGATGTTGTGTTGTGCTAGTGGGCTGAGATGGTTTTGATTTTGAGGGGCTTATAAATTATTTTTAATAAAACGTTAAAATAGATCGTGAATAAATTAATTTAAAAGCAGATTAAATTTTTGGCCCTATAGTTTGTTTAAAGACAAGTTAGTATTTAATAAAAGTTGTTAACTAACATTGTTAAGTAGAGAAATCATAACGTTATGAAAATGAAAAGTTAAGGACCACTAACGTAAATAGTTTGTTTTACGGACCAAATCCAAATTTTGAACAAACCACAAGGACCACCGGTGTAACTCACTCAAATTATAAAACAAATGTTTTACATATTTTAAAATATTATTATATACAAATCTATGAAATCCTAGCCACCAACTTGAGATTTCAAAAAACTCATACGGTTTCATATCTAAAGAATCTTGCAAACTAATTAAACACATGATTGAAATAAATTCAAAATAAAAATCTTCTAAATATATTCCATTCCTGTAAACCAAACGAGCTCTTATGAGCGTTTGGTTTCTTAAATGAAATTTGATGAAATTTAAAATTTAAAATTCATCCAAGAAATTACTTTAAAGGATTTAGAATGAAATATGATGGAATTTGACCACTGTGTTAGGTTAGTAGGAATTCAAATAATGATGAACTTTTTTAAATTATGGAATTCAAAGAATTCTATCAACTTCGTTCCATGAACAAAATGTGCTAAACAATTTGGTCGAATCACTCCAATTTCTTCTAAAGTGCTCCAACTGCATTGCTAAACCAATTGCTAAAATATAAAAAATTAAAAGCTTTATCTAAAATCTCTATACGAAGAGAGAGAAATAATATTTTAATCTATTCCACCAATGCTATAATTAGTTATTTAAAAGTTTTTAAAAAGTTTATTGAGATAATAAATATTGTGTATATTTTAATAATATAAGTGATGATAGATTCTTTAAAATAGAAAAGCTGTTAGAGATGAAAAAACTAATTTTAGAAAGATTTTGACTTTTTTTCTCTATTTTAAAAAAATTATAACAATGTTGTTGAAGATGCTATTAGATCCGATTTTGTTGTAGCCCGTGACAAAAAGAGTATTTTGTTATTTCTTTTTAATTTTATTTTGATATAAAAAGTTTTGATCATCAAAATATTTAAATCTTAATCTAATTTATGATTTTAATGGTTTTTTTTTTTTTTTTTTTTTTGAAAAGCAAACAAGAAACCAATACCATTACCACCAAAAGAGTTACAAGAAAGAAACCAACACAAAACAAGCCAACAGCAGCTTTGTGAGATACAAAGCAAGCAAAGACCCAACTATGATTTTAGTGGTTTGACTGTTAGACCACAACAAAAACAAATTAATTTATTCTTAAGTTAAAATCGTGCTTCTGAATTTAATTAATAATAAATATCGTAACATTTCTTTTCTGTAAAAATGTTCCACCCAATCAAATTTAATGCAGCAGTATTACTTTTAGCTTGTGACTTCGACTCCTTTTTGCAGACATTGATGTATAAATTTGTTCGTTATATAAATGGCAGAATGACTTCCTTATTCAAATGTGAAAACTTTATAAACAGTTCTACAAAAAAGGGTGTTGTTACCAACACTCCCCTCTAGTCTATAACACCAATCAAATACAGCTAGAAGTTTGAGAATATATAATTTTAAAATAAAAAGTCAATTTACTTATGGCTAGAACCACCTAAAAGTTTGAAACAGTGTCATATCATAGGGTAGAGTGGGGTGTAGTGATCCTTACCCTACAAAAAAAAGTAGTTATTAAGAGCCCGGGCTTTGTGCCGGGTTAGAAACTGTGATAGATTTTATCATAAGCAGTAACATGGATTTATATGAAATATAAAGTTTATATATATGTTGTCATACGAAAGTTTTAATAAAATAAACAAAAAGATTTAATAAATCAATAAATAAATAAAAAATACCAATTTTAACATATATTAACTTAAAACTTTGGGAAAAAATCATGTACTTTTCAATAGTTTGAAGAAATTATTTGATTATCTTTTTGATTAAAGTTATATGAGTTAAATGCAAATTTGGTTCTTGTGGTTTACAAAAATTAATGACTAAGGTCCCTCAACAGAATTTTTAACTAACAAGGTCCCTATAGTTTTGGTTTTTATAACACATATGGTCCTTTTTATAAAAAAACTTAGAATTAAGAAAGGTTAATTTTGTCCATTCACTATTCCTATTTCTTTAATCTTAATTTATAACACATTTGGTCCATCTTTGATTAATATAATAAATTAAATTTACTTGATTTTAAATATATTATACTATATTATTTTTATGCCAAAAAACATGCATATATTATTTTATATTGAATACATAAATATTAATATCACCTCTAATTATATTTATTACTTTACAAATTATACAAATACATTTTATATTTTCATGTTAGTTTTATTATCCATTTGTAACAAACTGCAATTTATGATAAATTTTGAGTTATATTATTGAAAAGCGATCCATGTGATAAAAAAATAAATATAAATCACATATGTAATCAAATAGAATTATTATGTCTTTCTCATAAATTATCTATTGACACAATTTTATCTCGTATAATCATTTGGTGTCAAACTTTGCATGTTTTTTATTGTCACTGTTATTTTAAACATGATGTTGTAATTTCATAATTTCACTTATTATGTATTTTTTTACTCGTTTTTGTTATTTTCATACTAAAGTTAGATTAGTGATGTGCTTTTTACTAAGTATATTGCAATTTGCTTCAAATGTATGATAAATTAACATAAAAATATAAAATATATTTGTATAATTTGTAAAGTAAATAGATATAATTAGAGGTGCTATTAAAATTTATGTATTCAATATAAAGAAATATATACATATTTTGGCATAAAAATAGTAATATAATATAATATGTTTAAAAGGGGCCAAATAAATATAACTTTATATATTAATTAAAGAGGGACTAAATATGTAATAAATCAAGATTAAAGAAATATGAAAAAAGTGAATGAACAAAATTACCCTTTCTTAATTCTAATTTTTTTTATAAGAAGGACCATATGTGTTATAAAAACCAAAACTATAAGGACATTGTTAGTTAAAAATTCTGTAGAGGGACCTTAGTCATTAATTTTTGTAAACCATAAGGACCAAATTTGCATTTAACTCAAGTTATAATAATTTATAATCAACCAATAAAACAAAATGTCATAATAAAATAAATAAATAAAGTAAAAACAACAAAATCTGAATATTTAATTTGAGAATAAAAAATATAAATATGATCTACTGTAAGAATCAATCATGTATTTTAATCAAATATTTTTTTATAATTTAACCACTTAAATTAACAAAATTATATGGAAGGATGAAAATGAAATGAATATAAAAACTATAGGGATGAAAAAAACAGTTTTAAAAGTCAAGCAATTAATATTTGCTTTTGTAGGCTTTTGTTGTGGACCAAAAGTGAAATCTCTCAAACCATAAGGACTACAATTGTAATTTACTCTATTATTTTATTATTTTTATTTTTCTACATGACAAAAATTGGAAATTCTCAGGACCAAAAGGAATATTTATCAAAGCATAGGATTGGAATTGTAAATATCAAGAGAGTACTGTTCATTGAATAGTAACTCTTCCTGATAAATGTTATAATATATAATGTATACCGTAAAATGTAAACATGAAATAAAATATATTATATTTTGTTTAGCAAAAATTAAAAGCATTTTAAATTTGATCTTATTATATTTTTTTATTATGTAGATCAAAATAGAATTTTTATAAACGTAATCAGACAAAAAAATTAGAGTTAAATGCAAATTTGGTCCTTGTGGTTTATATAAATTAATGACTAAAGTCCCTCTAAGAAATTTTTAACTAAAAAGGTCCTTCTACTTTTGAATTTTATAACACATATGGTCCTTCTTATTAATAACATAAAAAAAAATTAGAGTTAAGAAGGGACAATTTTGTCCATTCACTTTTTTCTATGCCATTAATATTAGTTTATAACACATTTGGTCCCTCTTTGTCTCTTTGATTAAATAAAATTCATTTGGTCCTTTTTCGACATATTATACTATTTTTATGCCAAATAAACCATGTATATATTCTTTTATATTGATTAAATATATTTTAATACCATCCCTAATTATATCTATTTAGTTTATAAATTATAAAAATATATTTTATATTTTCTTGTTAGTTTTATCATCCATTTGAAGAAAATTGGAATTTATGATTAATTCGGGTTATATTATTTGAAAAGAGATCCATCAAATTCAAAAATAAATATAAATGTGATATGTAATTAAATAGATTTAATATGTTTTTTTCATAAATCATATATTCACACATTTCTATCTTATATGGTTATTTGGTATCGAATTTACCATGTTTTTTCATCGCTAGTGTCATTTAAAACATGATGTTGTGGTGTATGTTTTTTTTCCTATAATGTTTATTATGCATTTTTTTACTCTTTTGTGCTATTTTCATACTAAAATTTAGATTTGTGATGTGTTATTTAATAAATATGTTCGATATTTATTAAAAGGTAAGATTTGTTTTGACAAGTTATTAAAATTTAGACTTGTTTTAACAATTGTGAGTCCGATAATCAACGAGGATGCAATAAAAGGACCACTACAAGCAATCACAAGACTAAATGACGCTCAAATAGCGGTAATCAAGCATATAAATGAAAGATATACAACACGACAAAGTATATAACGAAAGTTGTCAGTTACTTGATTATTTGAAAACGTTAACTATCGACCCGTATTTATAGAGCCGAAGTTACATAAAGCACCCCTAGAGTCTATGACTCTTTTAAGAGGCGCACAAAAGTATTGTTTCAAACTAACTATTACAAATGTTTCAAAAGACGCCCCTGACTTCTTTACAACTAAACCAGTCAGGTTCTAACATTCTCCCCCTTTGGGAAGAAGTCAGAAAGGCGGCGGATACTTCATAGCTGGTTCCCAATGCGAGAGCTGCAGGTACTCGTCCCATTCGCGGATCGATCTCGTACGGAGCTCCATCGCAGTCTCAACTCTTCTCAGCATCAGTCTTTCCTTCAGCTTGTTCTCGATCAGATCCATGGCCTCGATCAGCTTACTCTTCTAGTTAGTTCCCTTGTACGCAAGCATGTAGTTCTCTAACAGACGACGCTTCATTCCGTTTTATATATACAGAAGGGTGCCGTCACAGAAGCTGGATAGCTCACTGAAACGCATGAACCTTCACTGGTTCTTCCTGAAGGTGAGATACACAACACCATGCACCGGAACTTTCGTCGGAAAGTAGGGCAAGTATTGGTCAAGTAGATTGGCCTCCAGGTTGGGACGCAGCAGATTCACCTTCTGCTGTTTGCTTTCGATCGCCATCTGATAGTCTGTGAGATGCGCGAGGTTGATCGTGTGCCGTACGTACCTCTTGAGGACTTCCAGACCGTCTCTGAAGTAGTCTGGTTTCAGAATCGGGCCCTCAAGGTGTCTGATGAGTGTAAGGAGATCGTCGAGATCAATACTGTCCAGATCGACTTCTGTGAACATGTAGTCTCCGAGGTTCCCGTCGGGCTTGCCAGGGTTGTACATCCGCACGTGGAACTCAAGGAATAGCTGGTGTCCGAATTTGTAAGGTCGGACATCAGTTACCTTGACGAACCGGTGCTTCTTTCTGATCTGCCCATACTCGCTCCAGCTGAGCTTCCTCTGGTAAATGTACGCGGTACGGCGGCGACGCTTCTTGACATGAGATAAGCCGAAGAAGACCTTCTTGGACCACGAGAAGAGGCATTCCTGTTGGAAGATCCGTGTGAAGGATTCCTCCAGGAAGGGCCTAAATATGACGGTGTGGTTCCAACCCAGTCTGATCGGCTGCTGAGCTGTGAATGCTTCGGGCGTCTGTACCGTAGGGAGAAAGATGTCGTACTCCGCACTAGAAACAATGTCGTCTGATCTCTTCCAAAACCGAAGGCTCTGGGCATGCTGGTTCAGGATCTTCCTTCCCTCGTCAGAGATACGAAGCTCGAAAGGATCCAACGGCGCGGTGTTTGGATCGATCAGGTCAATGGCAGGAGTCACCTTCTCGTGAGGAAACTGGACGGTCGTACCCACAGGGATAGCCTCGTACCTCCAGTTCGCGGCCTCTTCCGGTATGTCTTCGTCGGAATCATCGTCCAAAGGATCCGTGGGACGATCAGTAGGATCTGCAAGATCGGCAGGCTGATCTGCTGGTGGAGCGGTGTCGGCCGGTGTATCATCGGCTGCGGTTCCGGAGCCGGAGGGGAGGTCTAGGCGAGCCCTCTTAGGCGGTCCCTCCCCCTCATGAGGATTGGCAGCATCGTCCGGATCATCATGTCCGCGCTTGGAGGGTTGAGCCTGAGACCTGCAAGATGCCTCAAGCTCGCGGACCCTCCGCAATGCAATCTCCAGCTGCATATCCCTAGTGGCGACCAACTGCTTGTACTGATCCACCTGTCTCTAAAGTGCATCATTCTGAGTGGTGAGCTGAGCGATGACTATCTGGTGCTCAGCTTCAGAGACATAGCCGGGAATCTCCTCAGCTTGTGGTGGTGGTTGGAGACGGAGGACGGAGTAGGAGAGCGGCTCGAGTCGCCAAAAGACGGCCGCGCCCCTTCCTGGAGTTTTCCCTTGATATAGCGTTTGGCTTCATCCAGCTCCCTCTGACGGTCCTCGTCAGCTTTCCGAAGCGCTTCGATCTCGGCTCGGCGGGCTTGGTCTTCCTGTTCCTTGACTGCTAAGGCCCTTTCAATGGCTGCCAGTCTTCTATCTTTTGCCGCGTCGGCCTTCTCGATGGCTTCCAACCTGCTTTGGACAGCTTTTAGGATGCCGTCCGAATCCCTGGGTTCCAATCCCGACAGGGTCAACACCGGTTCATTTGCGAAACCGGTTGACAGGGAAAGCCCCGCAAAGGTGCTTCCCTGGCCCGCGCTGACGACTGTTGTGGCGTCTAGTGCAGCGGGGCTTCGGGTGGAAGTCGCCAGATGTGTACCTAGGGGATCTAGGACTCCATGTGACATGAATGATGGCGAGTGCTGGGGATGAGCAACTCTCGTTTCAACACCGATCGACTCCAAGCGAGTGAACGATGGAATAGGTGGTAAAGCCCCGTGTTCTGATGAAACGACCACCTGTTGGGAGGTGGTCGAGTGGATGGCTTGGGTGTGCATTTGCGTTGGTTGGCTGCCAACGACTTGACTACTCGGCATTGGCCGAGTAGCATCGGTGTGGGATGCCTCTGTGGAGGATAGACTCTTGGCTGGTTGGGTTCCGATTTCTGGCCGCCTAGGGTGGGCCACTTCGACTTCGGCCTCTTTTTGGGCTTCTAACGCCTCTTCAACCTGTTGGGCCTCTTCTCCTTCGGCCTCTTGATTGACCGGACCCTGGCTTTCACCCTCGAAACCTTCACTACCCGCTCCAATCTGCATCCAAGATTCGCTCTGAGCCTGTTCAGCGACCTCAGTGTTCAACGTTCGCTCTTCCGTCCCGGAGTAGTCAAGGAGTTGGACGGAGTCGCTCTCGTTGAAAGAGGAAGTGGAGACTTCATCATCAAAGGCCTTGCCTTTCCCTTTCCCTTTTCCCTTTCCTTTCCCTATGCCCTTGCCCTTGCCCAGGCCTTCCTCCGGATCCGAGTCTGGTGGCGTCGTGTCAGACGAGCTACTATCAGGATCCCCAGATGGATCCGTCGGGAGTCGTGATGTGGTGGCCTGAGGAGGCGGTGAAATATGGGTTTGTTCTTCCGGCGATGCAGCCGTGACATCTCTAGCTGAGCCAGAAGGAGTAGATCCCGAGGCGTCCTTCGGAGTAGATGGTTCCTGAATCTCCGGGGACTCGGGGACAGTAGGGAGTCCTGGAAGCCGAGTCGTGGATCTACGTTGTGGAACGTACTCCTTCACCCGCGGAGTTGGCAAAAGTGGATCTTCGTGCATGCGTTGGCGAAGACGTCTCAATCTTTCTTCACGAGTCTTCGGTAGGTCGGAAGATGTAGAAGCAGCGTGAGCGGTGGCGGATCTGCGGATAATACTACCCAAGTTTTCCCTCACGTCTACGCTCATCACATTACCCGAGCCAGAGGCCCCCCCAGTGGGACCCCGGCGCCTCGGACGTAAGGCCCGAGGACTAGAAGGGACGGGTTGCGCACCCTGGGCAGCACCTTCCGGTTCTGGAGGGTCCATAGGTGCGTCTCCTAGACCTAAGTGATCCCTATATCTTACCACACTCGGAGCCCGCTGGTCTAGTGCGTTGAGGACGTGCGGAGGAATCGGCATCTCGTACTGGCCGTCGGTGTAGTCTCGCTTGGCTATCCAGCTGATCTTCTTCGGCTGAATGACTGAATGACCGGAGCGGCGTGGAATTTCCGGATTGCGTTCCATATGGTCACGGATGATGAGACCATAGAATCGCAACCACGGGATGGAGTGGTGTCTGGTGCGCTCCCTAGTCGTCAGATCCTTGGTTATGTCAAGCCATAACTGGGCGGCGATGTCGATGTGGCGTCCGTAGGCGACTGAATGGAAGATATGCCAGAAGGAGGTAGTCGCCTTGTCGATGCCCTTCGTCTTCGAGGATACGCACCTGTTCATTAAGTTGAACAGTTGTGCCCATATCGGTGGTAAGTGGCTCGTGGTGATCTGAGACACGCCTTTCACCTCCTCGGTAACCCCAAGAGCTAGGATTTCGCTCATCAGAATGGGGCCCGAGACCAGTTCGTCGAATTCCTGGTGGCTGCCATCAGTAGCGGCAGGGAGGCGAAGGATTCGGCGGACGTCCTCCATAGTGATGACCAGTTCGGTTTGATCCACCCGACCAATGATCGAGAAGACTCCGAACCGGGTGTCTAGTACGGCTGTATGCGAGAACTGCTGCAGGTAGATCGCTGGTACCTCGGCAGTGGCCGTCACGGCATATGAGATAGGATGAGCTCGTAGGATCTCCCTCACTATAGTATGTTGCACCTTGACAGAAGAGAGGATCACATACTCGTTGTTCTGAAGTATGTGAACCAGCTCCGTTGGGTCAATCAGAGCTCGATCCGCCTCTGGATCGATCGGGGAAGAAGGGCGTTCTCTCTGGTTTGCCATTTCTGACAGAAACAAGTAAGATTTAAACAGTTAGACCCTTCTTAACTCGAAAATGTGTTCTGACGAAAATTCGGCAGAGTTTCGACTAGGCGCGAGTCAGTTTATCGAAGATTCCCGATGGAATCTTTTAAAACTGAGTCGAATTTGTAAAATGGTTTTTTTTGTTCGCGAAACTCACGTCGAGATTAAAAAACGACCGAAACAGGATTCGAAACCACAGATCCAGGACTGGCTTAAAACGCGAATCCGTCTATGGACAAATCCCGTAAGGTGATTTGTTAAGAACGGTTCTCGCAAAAAGCCAAGTCCCGTATCGGGGGTATGAAGTCCCGAATCGGGAGTGTCAAGAACACATATTTATACAATACTGAAGTCCCGAATCGGGAATTATACAAACACATATAAAACAATCAGTAAATAAACAAAGAGTCCCGAATCGGGAAATTAAACAATTCAAACAAATAAACCTAAGTCCCGAATCGGGGGATAAAAATCCTATGGTCAAAGTCCCGAATCGGGAGATTCAAATTCCCGAATCGGGAAAATGAAAATCCCGAAACATGAGTTTGGAAGTCCCGCATCATGAACTCAGGAACTCCCGCATCAAGAACACCAAAGTCCCGAATCGGGACTTTGTTGAACCAGATGCGACTGTTTAACTTCCGGACACTAAATCGACCCTAAAACGCTTCTAATCAATCCTAAAACAAGTTCTATGAAGTACATTAACGTTATAAACAAGTTTAGGAAGAAGAACAGATCAATCTAACGTCCCGAAACTCGAATCCAAGGATCTTGGAGTTTCGGGTTTATCCGAAAACTTTAGGCTTCAATCCGATCTATAAACGACGTAGTTTAGATGAATCTGAATACATTAAGTCGTTTGAAATCTTACCAGGATCGTAAAGATGTAGTCGGATCGTCGAACGGATCGATAACGAAAGCTCGGGGAAGCCGGGAAGTCGATGGGTCGAACGGGGTGTTCTTCGTGTTCTTGATCGTCAGAGAAAACTGATAAGTGGTTTGAAAATTTGAAAGTGATAACTGAATGCAGTTATCAACTCCCGCTTTTATATTTTTGTGACTTATCAGGTTTTTTTGAAAATTTTATCTGATAACTGCTCTCATAGATCACGACTATCACGAAATGACCGAATGAACCCCGAACATAAGGTTTGAAAGAATTTCAAAACTTCCCCTGAACTTGTGGTTTTCAAAAGTTTGCAAAAACGGTCCCTGAACATTGAAGTTTTGGAGACTGGCAGAACTGGTCCCTGAACTAGTCAGAATTGGAACCTGTCACTTTCAGTCCCTTAACTTAACAAGTTCATTGATTGTACAAGTTCAGCCCCTGGACGTTTATTGAAACGACTAACCTGGAAATTTCTGAGATCGGATTTACCACCGGTTCTGACACGAATGGTCAGAAGTTATATACTGTGAACAACGGGTCCTGAACAGAAGTATTCAGAAGCCGTACTTCGGTTCTACAACCTGCAAGAAAAAAATAGGAATGGTATCCATAGCAGATTGGATCCGATAGAATTAGATTTAAACAACATTAATACAAAAGCTCCCCCTAGATATATGCGACACAGGAGCTCCCCCTACACACATGCATATATTTAAACGACTGGCTCCCCCTAGAAATCTGTCGGGGGATCTAGCATGCCCAGTTTACTAAGTAAATAGTAATGGCGCTTCTCGTCAAAAGCTTTAGTGAACAGGTCAGCTATCTGACGTTCACTTTCAACGAAAAATAGTTCAACGTTACCTTTCTCGACGTGATCTTTGATGAAGTGATATCGGATATCGATATGTTTCGTTCGAGAGTGTTGAACTGGATTTGCCGCAATCTGTATGGCACTGCTAGAATCACAGTAAATCGGAATCCGATGCATGGTGTAGCCATAGTCCGCCAGTTGAATTTTCATCCAAAGAACCTGTGAACAACAACACGCTGCAGCGACATATTCTGCCTCAGCTGTTGAAAGGGACACACAGTTCTGTTTTCTCGAGGACCAACTCACTAACTTGTCCCCTAGAAACTGGCAGGCTCCTGACGTGCTCTTCCTGTTTAACTTACAGCCTGCATGATCTGAATCTGTAAAAGCTGTTAGTTCAAAACCAGAATCCTTAGGGTACCAAAGGCCAAAATTAGGTGTGCCCTTCAGGTACTTAAGGATTCTCTTGACAGCCCCGAGATGAGATTCTAGAGGGTCGCACTGAAAACGAGCACATACACACGTGGCAAACATAATGTCGGGTCTACTTGCCGTGAGATAAAGTAAAGATCCAATGATCGCACGATACACTTTTTGGTCAACTGGATTACTAGACGTATCTGCATCCAGTTGGAATGACGTGGACATTGGAGTTGAAGCAGACTTAGGTCCAGTGAAGTCAAAGCGTTTTAAAATGTCAAGAGTATATTTGGACTGGTTTATAAAAATCCCTTGCGGGGTTTGACGGACTTGAAGTCCCAAGAAAAACGTAAGTTCGCCCATCATACTCATTTGAAATCTGGACTTCATTATCTGCTCAAACTCAGTGCAAGACTCAGGGTTTGTAGATGCAAAGATGATATCATCCACGTATATCTGTACTACAGTCAGATGATTACCTGACCTTCGAAGAAACAGGGTAGGATCGACAGTACCCTTTTTGTAACCGGACCCAAGCAAGTAAATGGTAAGAGTTTCATACCAGGCACGAGGTGCTTGCTTTAATCCGTAAAGTGCTTTGTCGAGCACGTAAACGTGTTCAGGGTACTTGGGATCAACAAATCCCTCAGGTTGCTCAACATACACTACTTCTTGAAGTTCTCCGTTCAGGAACGCGCACTTGACGTCCATCTGGAAGACCTTCATGTTCTTGTGAGCTGCATACGCGAGAAAAATTCTGATGGCCTCGATTCTAGCCACCGGAGCGAATGTCTCGTCGTAGTCGATGCCTTCCTGTTGACGGTATCCCTTGGCGACCAAACGAGCTTTAATGCGGATAATAAGATCGTTTTCATCTTTCTTGTTGCGGAAGATCCACCTCAAGTCAATGATTCTGATTTTTCTTGGTCTTTCAACAAGGCGCCAAACTCTGTTTCTCTCGAATTCGGCAAGCTCATCCTACATGGCCCTTACCCAGTCAGGATCAGAAAGAGCGTCCTGGGTCTTGGTTGGTTCAAATTGACTCAGGAAGCCGCCGAAAAGGATTAGGTTTTCATCTTTCTTTGAAGAGCGAGTTGTCACTGGAGCAGATGGACTACCGATGATGTTGGTAGTGGAATGGCTTCTGGTCCACTTTCTGGAATGGGGAATAGGATCGTATTCCATGTTGTTTCTTGAGTCATTCTCATCCTGAATGGCGGAGGAGAGAAGACTAGCATCTGGATCAGTATTCAACATAGTCTCCGGACGGGGTTCACGAACCACTTCAGCATAAGTTCTGGATGGAGAAGGTGGCGGAACAACTTCTGGAATTGGTGCAAGAACAGTGGACACTGTCTGTTCTCGGACCGCTTTGACCGCAGTTTCAGGAGAGGGTTGTGTTGAAGAGAGCTGAGAGGGGGAGAGAACAGTTTCCTCATTCAAAGTGTTGGAAGAGGATTCTGTTTCCGTGATCGGGTTAAGTGCAGACACTGGTTCTACAGAGTCAGAAGAGGTTTCTCCTACAGCGGTAGAACAGGATGTGCTCTCATTCACGAATGCATCTGCGAATATGGTTGTTGATGAAGGAATGGAATGATCAGCTGGAGCAGGAACAATGATTGGACCAACGAGGGTCGTTAGATCAAATTCTGCTAAGTCAATAAAATCAAATCCAAGCGAGTCAGTAGGAACAGTTGTGCTCGGTGGAGAAACAATGTGCAATTCAGGGAAGACTAAACTAGCTGAACTAGGGCTGGCATTAGAATACATCTCAGTCTCAAAGAAATCAACGTACCGACTCTCAAAGATGGATCGGGTCCGTTTGTTGTATACACGGTAAGTCGCTGAGTTATGTGAGTATCCAATGAAGATAGACTCATCCGACTTAGCGTCAAACTTTCCCAGATCATCTCTGTTGTTCAGTAGATAGCATACACAACCGAAAACTCTAAAGAATTTAATATTCGGCTTACGCTTGTTGACCATTTCGTACGCGGTTTTACCAGTCCGCTTAACGATTAGAGTCCTGTTCTGAGTGTAACAGGCAGTTGATACAGCTTCAGCCCACAGGGATAGAGGTACACCATAATGTGCAATCATGGATCTAGCAGCTTCGACCAACGTACGGTTTTTCCTTTCTACGACTCCGTTTTGCTGGGGAGTACGTACAGCAGAGAAGTTGTGAGAGATGCCCACTTCTTCAAGGAAAGACTAGAGTTTCGCATTCCGAAACTCTGTACCGTTGTCGCTTCTCAGCTTCTTCACCTGACGACCCAAGAGGACTTGGATACGTTTGATGAAGGCGATGATTAGATCTGCTGCGTCCGATTTGGCTCTAAGGAATTCGAGCCATGTGTACCGAGAGTATTCATCGACAAGTACAAGCATATATTTCTTGCGTGCAAGACTTTCGACTCTCATCGGTCCACAGAGATCCATATGCAACATGTCAAGGGGATGGTGACAGTTTGTCTCCATCTTTGGAGGATGCGAAGTCTTCTTCATTTTCCCTTTCTCACAAGCTGAGCATAGGGTGTCTTTAGATAGTCGCGTCTCCGGTAGACCATTGACAAGGTGTTTAGATACGAGCTTGTTCATATCCCTGAAGTTCTGATGAGACAGACGCTGATGCCACAGCCAGCTTTCTTCCTTCGTTGCTTTTGCGAGAAATACCACTGTTTCCATTTGTTGAGGAACAGCATAAAACATTGTGGTATATAGGTGACCGTTCCTTCGAGCGCGTAGAATCACGTTCCCATCCTCGTCTTCAATGTTGCTCCCGAGAATGAATGTCTTCACGAGATATCCTCCATCACAGAATTGGCTTGAACTGAGTAGGTTAAATGGCAGTCCTTCAACGTAGCGCACATTCTTGATGACGTGTTCTCCATTCGTCATGCTTCCATATCCTATGATCGGTAGACGTCTCTTGTCTACAAGCTTGACAAAGCCTTCAGCTCTAACGACGTAGTCGAAGAGGATGTTGCGCTGCCCAGTCACATGTCTGAAGGATCCTGAATCAAAGTACCACATGTGACTGCCCTGCACAACGCAAGATCAAATTTGTTTAGGAACCCATTGCCACATGGGTGTCCTACCGTTAGAAACAGATAAAGCAACCGGTGAAGTATCCTTTTCAGATTTCTCCTTAGGCTTAGGAGGCTTCACAGGAGGCAAAGCACTTTGCTTTGTCATTTTCTCTTTTCTTTCTCGGTGAGGACTACCTGACTTACTATAAGCATTTGCATTACCAGGCATATCAACACTCATGTAATTATCAAACAAAGAACATATATGGTTTTTGAAAGCTGTAAGATTATCAGAATTCGCTGAGCGATTAAAGTGTACAGACTTTGATTTCATGTTTGAATTACAACTAGGTGGGTTGTAGCCAAGACCAGTATGATCATGACCACCTCATTTAGGGAAAGCATTAAAAGAGTTCTTCTTCTTCCGATATCTCCTTCTTCGTGGCTTCACATTCGCAGTTCCATCACCTGTCCTCGCATCTGCATGAAAAGCAAGTTGTGAGTTGGGTGACGGCTTAACTAGAATGGATTGACCACCTTTGAAATTAGCGGTGTTTTGACAAACTGATTTTAACATTTTCAAAGGTTGTTTGGGTTTGGAGTTCTCACCGACATCAAATGAACTAGAATGAAAGTCTAGTCCCTTAATGGGTTTCACCAAGCTACTTGTATCTGTAGATTTTGAATTCTGTGTCTGTGTTACTGTGGGTGTGTGAGGCTTAACTGACTTCCCTTTGTCAGTACCAGCACATGTTTTACTTGCAGTGTTTATCACAGACACTGATGCAAGTGGCTTGGGAGAACTGATTTGCTTTACAGCAGGTGCCTTTGGCAAAATAGGTTTTCTTGGAATATAACCTGAAGGAGGATCATCAGCGTCCAAAAACACCTTCACATCATACACAACATTAGGATCTAATACGAGTTTAGGCATGATTGGTGAGTTGCAGGTACAAGAATCCCAAGAGTCAGATTCTTCTAAGAAGGACACCCGTTTTTTCAACTGATTGATTTGACAACATTGATTTGCGAAAGTTTGACCAAACAACAGTTCCTTTTCATAAAAGAAGTCCTTTTCCATTGTGCTATTTATAAATTGGACAACTAGTTGTGTTTGGAGATCTGAAAATTTGTTTTTAAAACATGAGCAAGAAAACTTTGCGTTTTTACATTGGGTTGACATACTTATCCTTTCGGCATTTGCCTCATGATAACTATGTTCCAATGATTTGATCTGGCTGTCTTTTTCAGAAAGAATCGACTCAAAGTTCTTTATCTTATGGCGACAGGCATCAAGTTCTACGGCTTTGGACCTAAGATGGAACATCTCTTTTTCTATACACACAGGGGCAGGAGGCTGAGTTGCGGAAACATCCAAAGGTTGGATAACATCAGCATCCTCGGATGTATCTATCTCCCTAGTGTCATAGCTAAAGTTTAGATCCTCATAGTTGATGGGCGGCATTGCTACCTTAGGTGTCCTAGCTTTGATGCCTTCCCAGCTAGTGAAAGTATTCTCTGGATTACTAGCAGGGTAAAGATGGGACCATTAGCAACAGGACTGGAAGGTGGACTACTGGTTGTACTATTGGCAGGACTGGTGGTAAAAGACACTGCTTTTCCATCTATTATCTCAGTAAAGGTCACAGTCTGCATCACATAGTTGTCATTGTCTTGTCCTTTGACTGACCTAGGTTCAGGTTTGGAAGCACTCATACTGTCAAAGTTGTATAGATGTGCAGGTGCTTTTTCAAGAATGCTTTTCTCTGAATGTCCCAACCCAGGTTTGGCTTGATAAAAGGGATGTTGAGTGGTTTGCTTGGTAAGCAGACTCAAGGTATGTTCAGATTGTCCTCTCTTTAGATTATTTTCCTCAAGCTCTTCTATTTTTGTAAACAGTTTTGTTCTTTCCAAAGAGAGAATGTGAAATTTGAGCTTGAGTTCTTCACGACTACTTTCAATTTCGTCGTGAGATTTTTGAAGATCAAGGAGCTTGGTTTCGAGGATAGATTCTCTAATCCCAGACTCAAGCTCCATTCTGTTAAAGTTCTCGGTGAGGTCCTCTAAACTACTTTTATACACAGCACTTTCTATTCTGAATCTCGCGACGAGAGCTCTTTCCATTTGAAGTTGGCTCTCAAGTCTTAGAGTTTCAGACTTAGACAAATCATTAGGTTTGGACAATAATGAACAAGAATGTACCTCAGCTTCTTCATCTGTTGAGTCATTTGGGGAACCGGATATGCACGGTTCCTCAAAGTCAGCCATGAGGCAGAGTCCTTGTACGGCTGATGGGCCTTCATCATCTGAGTCTTCTGGTTCCATGATCCAGTCTTCCTCATCAGCTAACAGCACCTTACCTTGCTCTTTCTTCTTCATCACGGCAGCCTTCTTCTCAAAGTAGGCAGAGTCTTTGAGTTTTTTTTTTTTTTGCAATCAGATGCATAGTGACCCGGGTCACCACAGTTGTAGCAGGTGGGAACCCGAGCAGGGTTTCTGTTCTGATTGGCTGCGGGTGGAGCTTCTAGAGCTGGTAGCTTGTTCTGCTGTGGAGGTTCAGTTCCACCGGTGTTGTTGTGCTGACGACCATCATCATTTGTTTTCTGGTTCTGATTGTTGTAGTTAGAACCAGATTGGTCGTTCCACCTTTGATTGTAACTACCTCCCTGATATCCTCTGTTTCCGTGGTAGTTGTTGGAGTTGTAGTCCTGATCCCTTTGCTGTTGCTGGTTGTTGTTGTTGTAGCCTTGTCTTCGATCTTGATAAGATCCTTGATTGTTGTATCCAGAACCATCACGATGTTGATAGTTGGTTGTTCTTCCTTGATCGTTTCTTTGGAAGCTTTCTCTGGACTGGTACCCGCCTTGGCTAGACCGACCTCCCACAAACTGAGGTCCTTGTCTGAATCTGTTGAAGCGTTGGGGATTTCCCCGAAATTTAGCCATCAAGGCGAATGAGTTCTCTAGCTGAAACATCTCCTCTTCGGTAAGTCCATCATCAAGAACTACAGGTTCTTCAACGGTGTAGTTTTCATGAGAGGACGATCCTCTATTTGACATCAAGGCCAGAG
Organism: Centaurea solstitialis; assembly: GCA_030169165.1. Classification (NCBI taxonomy): domain Eukaryota; kingdom Viridiplantae; phylum Streptophyta; class Magnoliopsida; order Asterales; family Asteraceae; genus Centaurea; species Centaurea solstitialis. The sequence continues at coordinate 75,677,028 of CM058040.1, forward strand.
TAGGAGGATCGATTTTCTTTTCAGTTTTACCGAATAAGGTTTCTTCATGAGGTAGCATCATGCTATACAGATCATGAAGTCCAAGCTGGCCAAGATTCTGGCTCACTTGGATGCTGATTGTGACAGATTGCCAGAGTTTGTTCAGTCTTTTGAGGAATTTTACATTCACCTCGTATTTGTTCTTCTCCAAGCCAAGTCTCCGCAGATCGTTTACACAGATATTTAAACGATTGTAGGTTTCAGTCAGCGTCTCTCCCTCGCGAGCACAGAAGCTTTCGTACGCGTTCATAGCGTTCTCCTTTTGGCCTTCTAGTGCCTTGTCACCACCCTGCATTTGCTGTTCAATGCCCAGCCACATTGCTCTGGCATCCTTACAGCTGTCTACCCTCGCGAACATGTCATTAGGTAGAGCCATGGTGAGTAACGTGAGAGCACGTTTATCAATGGCTGCCCTGGCACGTTGTTCATGAGAGAACATGTCGTAAGGTTTTTCAACCTCATATGCAGGTAGATGGGGAGTGACATCAGTTCTGGCTACTTCAGCTACAGTAACCGTCGGTCTGATTGGTCCCTCAGTGATAGAGACCATCAGTTTGTCATCCAGCAGATCAAGAAAGTTAATCATTCGGCGTTTCCATTGCTGGTATTCGCCGACGACTAATACTGGAGGTCGGGTTTCAGAACCGATACTGATTATTTCTTTTGACATTGCGTCCTCGGAAATAGGATCTGTTTTGAGTAGTTAGTGTTTTCCGTTTGGACAGAGCTTCCGCGCTTAAAGCACTTTCCTTTATAGAAATTCGAAAATTTCAAAAAGAAAGGCCAAGGCGGGAAATTAGCAAGTCCCGATTCGGGAGTGTTGGTCCCAAGTAGGTGACCTTCAAGTAAGGATAGTGTTAGGGATTATAGAAGGGGGGGGGGGGTTGAATATAATCACACAATTTTCTCACTTTTAAATTCTTGTTTTATAAACAATATGAATTTACAGATTGTTGCGGAAATAGAAAAGACAATTAGTCTAAACTAAACAATCTAAGTTCTTTCACTATGCACTAAGTGAGAAGAGAATAAAGAAAGAAGATAGAGGGGATAAGAGAGAAAGGACTTGAGTAGAATTAGGATGAAGAAGAAGTATGGAGAACATCTCTTCACGTCCTATTTATACTCCATGCATTAAATGCATGCAGACCTACTATTGTGACGTGTCACAATGTGAGTGGTCTGTTGTACTATTTACTATAAACAAATACTCTTAGCATGGTGTGCAAAAGAGGATGTTTGTAAACAGTTGCCTTATGGGCTGATAAGTACGGAGGGAACAGTAAAGTAACTGCCCTTATGTACTATTGTGTCAGAAAAGGCGAGTTATCCTTTTGTGCATTAGACTAAGACATTGTTCTAATCCTTCAGGATCAGGATACTGATCAGTGACTAGAGTCCTGAAACTAGGGAAGTTCAGGGTCACGTGTATCCTGATGAATCTTCAGGATGTCATACGATAGTGAACAGACTGCTATCACTGAGTTCCGTCTTCAGATCACGAGCATGCTGTTCCTGTCATCAGCTATTTCTTCGACGTCGCTGATGGTTCTTTTTGTATGATCTTAATGTCTTCAGGAGGAGGTCTTCACTTCAGTGGACAGGATCAGTAGACTGCAGAACAGACTCGTTAGTCTCCTGATCCTGATCCTGAAATCTATAAAATTAAGTTACAGCATAAGTAACATGGAATAACACTGAACAGACTCAGTGATAATTCCTCAAGCTATAACAGAAGTAAAAACCTATTCACTAAGTAAAGATTCAGGATCATTATCATTTCATCAGGTCTTAGGAGAGCTGGATCAACAATCTCCCCCTAAATGATAATGATAAGACAACAGAGTAATTGTCTTAATCTAGAAAAGTTAGAAATAAATCTAAGTCTAGAACTAAACAGTAGGAAATAGAACTCATAAAGGTACATGTCCCATTTACTGTTTTGAGGGATCTTTTTCAGTACTATGATGGAATGAAGTACAATGCACTGAATTGCATTCTCATTAATCTCATTTAATTTTTTTTACAAGAGTAAGGAAAATACAATAGTACATGACAGGAGTACTGAAAGATAAATTACAAGATAACTAACTATCAGATTCTTCGCTAATGTATTCAGTCTTGACGCAAACAGGAACAGGAGTTTCGCTGAAGGCAAGTCTGTGATCAAGTATAGCTCTGACAGTGCGAATGATTTCTTTATTGTCTGGATTCTTCTTATCTTGTTGTGCAGTGAAGAGAACTGTCAAAAGATGTTCATATGGCGCTATGTGTAGCTCACTGAAGCGTTGAAAGCGTAGAATTGAGTTATTGCTAACACATATGCCATGAACAGGTTCTCTGATTACTTGTCCTTCAGATAGAGAAATTCCAGGAGGGAATGAAAGATCAAGCATCGAGAGGTCCAGAGGTTTAACAACCATTCTGGGAAGACAGGGAGTAGGTCTTCTTGTAGAGGAGCCTGCAGATCTTCGAACAGGCTGCTGAGATAGGAGTGGAGAGTGATGGAGCAGGTCATCAAGTATTTCGGTTGTCCTTCTGATGCGAGCAATAAGTCCTTCAATGACTTCTTCTACTTCAGCCCGATAGTTCTTGTTGGCTTTGGGAAGCAGGGATCTGATTTCGTTCCACTCTGACAAGTTGTAGCGATCTAACTTGTCCAGAGTGTGCTCTACGTCCTTTACTCCAGAGCGTTTGACTGTGATCCAGGTTTTACCAGGATTACCCTTCTTGCCTCTAGAACGGCGAAGATGGATTCCTGAGATGGCAGCACCATGCTTTCGGAGGTGTAACCGATCTCTGCACCAGTCAAGCTCAGCATTCACTTCTCCAGTCTGTATTTCAGCATTTTTGTTGAAGACCTTCAGAACAGCCTTCTGTGCAAGGATAGGATCCGCACTTATTTCAGCATCTTCATCTACAAAATCCGATGCAAGCCTTCGAGCGGCTTGAGCAGAGAGGAAAGCTTCCTTCTGCTTCTTATTATGCTCTAGTTGAGCCTGTACAGCCTCGTTGTACTCCTCCTGCGAGAGATAGGCGAACTCGGAGTCACAAGAGGTACGAAGAGGGATTTTTACTCTTGTACTCTCGAGTCGCTCTATCACGGCGTCTAAGCGCCCATCCCTGTCAATGGCAAAGGAAGTGTCAGGGTAGTTTTCACCTTCAGATCTAGGAGAGTTTGAGGGAGGTGATCTGGGTGAAGAAGCAGGGGTAGAGAAGTCATCAGAGATGAATTCATCATCTGATGAAAGGCATATGGTTTCAGGGGTGGCTCGGATTTCAGGGGTTCGGGATGAAGAGGCTTCTTGGTTGAAACGGGTTGTAGGACGGGTAGAAATGGTTTCTTGGTTAAGGGGTGTGATCCTGAAGGTCATTTTAGCTAATTCAGCTCTGGTCTGTTCATTGGGACTATTCTCCATTAGGCGAATAATGTCACCAGTGACAGAGCCAAAGTTGACATCGTGAGTTTCAGGATCGGCTTGGTTATTAGGTTCAGGTTCAGGGTGATAGGTGAGTTCAGGAGTTGGTTCAGGAGAAGGTAGTTTAGGAGGTTGGTAGATAACCATTTGAAGGTTATTAGGAGGGGAGTCTTCAGGTGAGGAGTCTAGGGTGATGGTTTCAGGGGTAGGTTTGGTTTTAAGGAGAACAGAAATGGGTTGGTTATCAGAGGAAGAGGGAGAGGATGGTGGTAGAGACGTACCAGAGGCATCAGGGTTCTCCCCCTGAGGTTGTGAGAGCCCTGGAATGGGCGCTGAGGCAGCAGAGACTTTTTCGACGAAGAAGTCATCGTCTGCATTGTCATCATCATCTTCATCATCATCATCGTCTTCATTATTCCCCCCTTCTTCAGTGGTTCTCCAGTTTGTGGAGGGGGAATAAGCAGAATGGTCTCGGGGCTGTCTCTCCCCCTCAGCAGGTGCCTGTACCAAGGCAGCTGTTGACACACTCCTTTGGAGGAGAGAGGCCATGTCGCTGAGGACTTTGCGCTGGATGAATGAAGAAGAGATCAGGGACTGCAAGACCTCCCTATCCGCCGAGGTGAAGGATGGAGGCGGCGCAGGAGCAGAGGTGAGGGCGTTGACAGCAGAGGAGAGCCCTTGCACCTGCTCCTGGATGGCGCGAATGGCAGCTTCCTGAGCATCCAACCTCTGAACCACCGTTGATTGGAAGGTGGTGAGAGAGTTGGTGCTGTTGTATATCTCTGTGGAGAGCGCAGGGAGAGCCGTGGCCTTCAGGTCATCAATGGATGCATGAAGGTTGGTGGAAGAGGAGGCAACCTGAGAAACCTTGTCGTGGATGTTATCCAGACAAGGGATGGACAGGGTGACGGCCGTGGGCGGCGGAGTCGCGGCGACGGCGGCGGCAGTGGCACTGGCGGCGGCGGCTTCAGCAGCTGCTGCAGCAGCTTTGGCAGCAACAAGTTCCTGTTGTAAGGACTGGAGCTGTGCTGAATGCTCTTCCTCCTTCTGCTGGAGGGCAGTGCGGGCCTCATGCAGGTTCCTCTCAGCGGACTGCCTGCGTAGTTCAGCTGCGTTCAGCTGATGCTCGGCATCCGTGAGGATGAAGTCGTTGAATGGGTCATCCTGATGAAGATGCCCTTCAGAACCTGCTCCTAAAGAACCTGTAGACAGAGTAGCTAAGTGAGCACTAGAAGACTCATTAGCTTTCATAGAAGAAGTAACAGTAATATATTGCTTAGAAATATTACCTGAGGCTTGGAGGGTATCAGAATGATTACCCACCAGATTCTCTGAGGGTTCGAGTTGAACCACCTCAGGTTCTTGTGTAACAGGGGCAGATGTAGAAGTATCTGCAGTGGAAGAATGTTTAGACAAAGGAGATGGCTTATTAAAGAGCTGGGGCAGGGTAATGTAATATTTCTTACCAGCCGCCTGCGTCTTTTTCTTTTGCGCCCTAGCTTTGGCGCGTTTTGTAGGAGGTGGAGGAGTGACAGAGGATGGTTGGGGGCGCTTCTGGAGCGCAGAAGTTGTGGTTGCAGCTGGGGAAGTCAGTATTGGGTTAGCTACTGACATAGCATGCATAGAAGTAGAAGAATGAGGTTTGGAAGAGATGATAGAAAACGTACCTGTGGTGGGAGAGGTGGCTTGTTCAGCATCCTGTTCCTGAACTTGTTCAGGAACGACCAGGACGTCGAAGAGAGGGACGTCGTCAGGATGGTAAGCAACCTGGTCCAGGAACCTAGGCCCGAGGGCATAGTTGTTGGAGTTCCTACCTTGGGGTAGTTTTCCCCCATATGCAGCTCCAGGACGGCCGAGAAAAAACCTGGTGAAGGCCACGTTGACGACCCGGTTCTTGCTTCGAACCTTCTTCACCATGTCGTCCCAGATGGAGCGAGCATAGTCGAACTCGCGATTCTTGATCGCAGAGTAGACCATCTGCTGAATGACCATCGGGAACTGCTCCGTGCTCCCCGTTTTGCCCGATAAGCACAGGCCAAACGTGTTCCATATATAATAGAACACGGCGTTTAGTCCTGACTTATGGACAGTGGCACCTGTCTTCGGTAGCAGGACGCCTTCCTTGTTCACAGGCCACCTGTAGCCTATGGCGTCCAGGAACTCGACGATCTCGTCACCGGTGGGGACAGGAGGGAAGCGCTTCTTCTTGGGGAAGTTGAGCACGTTCCTGAGGGTTCCAAAACCAAAGGAAATTATGTTTTCCTTGATTTGGAACTTGATGACCTCGCGCAGGACACCTTTCGTGTTCTTCTCCTTGGCAACAGTGGCAGTGGACCACAGTTGTTGCAGCATGGGCTTGTTTGGCTTTGGGTCCAGAGTAAAAGCCGTCATCAGCGGGCTGCGAAGGAGGAAGTCTTTTGCAGGAATCAGATATTCCTTGCCTTCAGGGATATCAAACAGACCAACAACGTTGTTCTGTTTGAATTGGACGTCATGTTGTGGAATGACGATTGGCAAGCTCTCAGTTGCCTGTAGAGGTGTGGCCTCGGATGAGAGCTGGGCGTCCAGAGAAGTAGATGTAGTAGCAGCCATTCTGTCAAAAACATAAAAATAACATATATGGATGATTAAGAGTCCAAAATATGCATTTTTCTTCATTTTTCAATGAACACAAAATATGTTCATAAAAATGGTGAAATCCTTTATACATAGAATAGATTAGATACCAAAATACACAAAAGGAATGTGTTTTGGTATTAAAAAGAACTTCTATTTTGATGAAAAGATATCAAAATAGTAGTTTATGACTGTTCTTAAAAGAAATAAGAAAAATCATTCTAAACAGTTTTAACAAAAATCTTAGAAGATTTTGGGAAAACTAAGATCAAACGAAGTGATCTTAGGGTTTTTGGAAAAACGTTTACCAAAATAAGTTGTTTTTAAGGAAGAATACCAACTTAGATTGTGGAAAGAACATAAGAACATAAGAAAACTTACGTTGATCTTGTTATAGAAGTGGTAAGTGTGTGTTCTTGGTGTTCTTGAGAGTGCAGATTCTTGCTTTTTCTTGCTTGAATGCTTAGAGAGTATTATGTGAGCGTAAAGAGTGAAAAGGATTACGAATGAGGTTTTTATATCTCGTGGTAGGAGAGAGAAAATGGATGAGAGAGAAAAGAGCGGCTAAATTCAAACGTAATGATGAAAATGGGAGCTCTACGCGCGTTCACGCGCCTGACACACGTAGTGGGGAACAGGAAACGTCCCATTACGTGTCAGTGCAGATGAAAGGTTTGTTTTATTTGAAAAACTAAAAACCACCTTTTCAGGGGATGATTCCATTTTGGTGAAAGATATGGTTTATTGGAATCAGAGTACTTATCAGATAAGTACTGTTTTGGGAAAATCCTCTTATCACATTTAATGCGATAAGGTTTCAGTAGCAGAGGGAAGAAATACTTACCTGAGAATCATCAGTATTCGGATATTGAACAAAGATTTTGTAAGTACTGAATAGAGTTATCCTCTGAAGAAGAGTTATTCAGGAGTTGTTAAGAAAAGAGGTCCTGAGAAAATATTTTCATAAGGACTTTAACAACTGTTTGTCCTGAGAACTTCTATTCTTCAGGATTTAACATCCCAAGTTCACTGAGGAGCATATTAAAACGCGTCACATCCAGTGGTTTGGTAAAGAGGTCAGCAAGCTGATATTCAGTAGGGACAAAATGGAGTTCAATATCACCATTCATCACATGATCCCTGATGAAGTGATATCTCACTTCAATGTGCTTTGTCTTAGAGTGTAAGACAGGATTGTTAGCAATGGCTATTGCTGAAGTGTTGTCACAGTAGATAGGAATTTTGGAGAGTTGTATGTCATAGTCCTGAAGTTGATTTCTCAGCCACAGGACCTGAGCACAACATATTCCTGCTGCAACATATTCAGCTTCAGCAGTTGATGTGGACACAGAGTTCTGCTTCTTGCTAGTCCAACTCACCAACTTGCCACCTAATAGGTGACAGCCACCAGTAGTGCTTTTCCTGTCGATCTTACATCCTGCAAAGTCACTATCAGAATAAGCTGTTAGATCGAACCCTGAGTCTTTGGAGTACCAAAGACCCATGTTAGGAGTTCCCTTCAGGTATCTGAAGATCCGCTTTACAGCGGTCAGATGGGATTCTTTGGGTTCAGCCTGATAACGAGCACAGAGACATGTAGAATACATGATATCAGGACGACTCGCTGTAAGATACAGCAGTGAGCCAATCATTCCTCTATAGAGAGTCACATCAACAGGTTTCCCTTTGGAATCCTTGTCAAGAGACAGAGGAGGAGCCATTGGAGTCTTCATCGGTGTACAGGATGTGAGATCAAACTTCTTCAGCATCTCATGTACATATTTACCTTGATTGATGAAAATTCCCTTTTCAGATTGCTTGATCTGAAGTCCTAAAAAGAATGTTAGTTCGCCCATCATAGACATTTTATATTCAGATTTCATGAGCAACTCAAACTTTTCGCAGAGTTTGGGATTTGTGGATCCAAAGATAATGTCATCGACATATATCTGGACAAGAAGGATATGCTTAGGATATTTCTTCAGAAATAAAGTGCTATCAATCTTTCCACGAACAAAACCTTTAGAGAGAAGAAAGGTTGAGAGGGTATCATACCAGGCACGAGGAGCCTGTTTTAACCCATAGAGAGCCTTGTTTAACTTGTAGACGTGATCAGGGAACTTAGGATCTACAAAGCCAGGAGGCTGAGCCACATAGACCTCTTCATTAAGTTTTCCATTCAGAAAGGCATTTTTAATGTCCATCTGATAAACTTTGAAGTTCATATGTGCTGCGAAAGCTAGGAAGAGTCGAATTGCTTCGAGCCTAGCAACAGGAGCAAAAGTTTCATCGTAATCAATGCCCTCTTCCTGCCTGTATCCCTGAGCCACAAGGCGAGCCTTGTTTCGAATGATTGTACCAATCTCATCAAGTTTATTTCGAAAAATCCACTTGGAACCAATGATTGTACGTTTTCGAGGCTTAGGGACGAGAAGCCAGACATTGTTTCTGATGAACTCTGCTAGCTCTTCCTGCATGGCTGAGACCCAGGCAGGATCACGCAAAGCATCATCTATTTCTTTAGGTTCATTTTCAGAGATAAAATTTACATAAAGACAGACGTTACCAGCCTGACGTCTGGTTTTCACACCAGAGGAAGGGTTTCCAAGAACTTGATCAATGGGATGATCTTTGGTCCATCGGAGAGCAGGTGGTTGATACACCTGTCCTGAAGTAGATGCTTCATTGGATGATGGATCAGGAAGAAGATTGGTAGGAGAGGGTTCACTAACAGTGGTTTGAGAGAAGTCTTCACTGTTAGTGGGTTGATCAGGTTCAGGTGGTGTGATTTGAGAGATAGGGGTGGCATTTAAGAGAGTTGGAGTGGTTATATCAGTGGGTGGTATAGGATTATCTTCAAAACCACCAGGAAGGTCCTGAGGAGTTGGATCAGCAATAGGAGGTTCAGGGACTTGAAAGAAAGAGTCAGCCCACTGATTGATTTCAGTGTTATCATTTGGGTGAGGAAAGGTAGGACCTGATTCATCAAACTTGACATGAATCGTTTCCTCAATGGTTTGTCTTCGTTTGTTGAACACACGGTAAGTTTTAGAAATGGATGAGTATCCGAGGAAAATTCCATCATCAGATTTGGAATCAAACTTTCCAAGATTATCTTTGTTGTTCAGGATGTAGCAGACACAACCAAAGATATGGAGATGTTCGATTGATGGTTTCCTGTTACGAAAGAGTTCGTAAGCGGTTCTTCTGAAACGCTTGACAATCAGAGATCTGTTCTGAGTATAGCAAGCAGTATTTACGGCTTCAGCCCAGAACTGAGTGGCAAGGTTGGCTTCACTCAGCATAGATCTCGCAGCTTCAATCAGCGTCCTGTTCCGTCTTTCAGCAACACCATTTTGCTGAGGTGTTCTCACAGAGGAGAAGTTTTGAGAGATACCTTTCTGTTCAAAGAAAGATTCCAGGGTACTGTTTTTGAACTCAGTCCCATGGTCACTCCTTATTGATCGAACAGTAAGGTTGTTGAGTCTTTCCATCTTCTTGACGAACAGGATGATTTCTTCAGGAGCATCACTCTTGGCACGTAAGAAGAAAACCCAAGTATATCTGGAATATTCATCTACGATTACCAGAGTATATTTCTTTCCACCAATGGATTGGACATTAACAGGTCCAAAGAGATCCATGTGGAGAAGTTGTAGAGGAGAGCTGATGGAGGAAATCTGCTTAGACTTGAAGCTAGCCCTGGTCTGTTTTCCTTTCTCACATGCTGAACAAAGAGATTCCTTTGTATAGCGAAAGTCAGGAAGACCAATAACCAGGTTGTTGATGCAGAGTTGATTCAGCGTCTTGAAGTTGAGATGAGAGAGACGCTTGTGCCAGAGCCAATTCATATCAGTGGAAGCACGTGATACGAAACAGAAGTTATCAGTGGAAGTATTCATATTGATGATGTAGATATCTGCATGTCTAACACCATTAAGAATGACTTCCTTTCTCCTGTTCTTGACTTTGCACTTTTTCTTAGAGAAAGAAACTTTGTGATTCTTATCACACAGTTGACTGATGCTCAGAAGATTATGCATCAGGCCTTCAACATAAGCAACTCTTTTGAAAGTAGTTACTCCGTTGGTCAGAGTGCCATACCCTCGGGTTTGGCCTCTACCGTTTCCGCCAAAGGTCACAGCAGGACCTCTTTCTTCACGGTAGTTAGTGAGGACAGATTTAGAACCAGTCATGTGTCGAGAGCATCCACTGTCCAAGTACCAGATGCCCTTATCCTGTAAAATACAGAGTTTAAGTTTTCTTTGGTACCCATAGAACTATGGATCCAGAAGTATCAGTAGGACTGGTTGAATCAGTGTCAGCCTTTACTGAAGTATCAGTACAGGAGGCTGGAGTCTTGACTGAAGGAACAGTCTTGACAACCTTCTTTCCTTTGACTGATTTCTCAGTCTTGGGAATCTTCTTTACCTTAGCTGATTTTTCAGCTTTGGTAGCATCAGGACACTTACTCGCAATATGGTCATTTAATCCACAGTGATAGCATTTGCGATATTGAAAGCGTTTAGTGTGGTCCAGAAAGTTTTTAAACTTTAGGTGAGCAGGACCTGCACCAAGTATGCCTTTAGCATTGGACATTGGAGGAATTGGTTTCTTCTCCTGAGTCTTTTGCTTCAGGTCAATCTTCAGTCTGGGAGCAGGACTCTGAGAAAGAGACTTAGTTCCAGAGACTGAAGGACCACCACCCAGAACTTTGTTCTTGGGTTTAGGACCCTTGGTCTTTGAAGGTGTTTCAGTTTTGGATTTATCCTTAACTGTATTCTTTTTGCTCTTAGGAGCACCTTCAAGGTGAGTGTTAGAAGAAGAAGAAGGAGTGTTTTCAGAGGTATTAGGAAGAGGAATTGAAGAAACAAATTTTCCAAATTTGAGCATGGAACTATCAGACTTAGTTTCTTCTTTCTTGTATCCACGAAAGAATCCAAGACCTCTTTTGCTTTTGTCAGACCTCCCTGAAGCTAATATTTCATCAATTTTTTCAGAGGCGTCACTCCATCCCTTGATGGTGACTTTTTCAGCATTTAATTGGGCAAGGGCCTTCTCTTTGGCAGCAAGAGCCAATTCTCTTTCAATACAAAGAGTTTTGTTTACAGTGACCTGGTCCTTATAATTTTCTTCTACAATGGTAAGCTGTTTTAATTTTTCTTGACATTCTTTGAGTTGTCCTCTAAGATCAATATTCATTTTTTCAGCAGAGGTTTTACCATTGAGGGCTTTGTAAAGGTCGAGAGTGACTAGGTCCAACTGAGTTAAGCTTTCAAGAGGGATGAGAGGAATCGGTACCTGACTGGAAGAATCAGTCGCAGAGGTGGAAGCTTCAGGAGTTGTGGAAGAAGAAGCTTCAGGATCCTGAGGAGGAATCTCTTCAGGAACCTCTTCTATCTTAGCCATGAGAGCTAAGGTAGGTTCCTCAATAATGGCCATCAGTTCCACTTGAGTATCTTCCTCATCAGACGAGTCATCAGAGGAGACATCATCCCAATCGCAGTCTTCTGCGATTAAACCTTTGCCTTTACGCTGAGTTTTCATCTTCTTGTACTTTTCTTTCAGGCGCTGGTATTTGGGGTTCTTGGAAGAAGATTTTGCAGAGGAGGGAGCAAACTGACTTTTTCTGTACCTGCAATCATTAGCAAAGTGTCCTTTGCCCTGACAGTTGTAGCAGATAGCAGTAGCCTTGTCAACAGGATCTGACTTAGGCTTGTCAGTAATAGAAAGATGTTTCTTTTTATGGAAGTTTCCCTTTTTGGCAAACTTTTTAAAAGATCTGGTTAAAAGAGCAAGAGATTCATTGAATTCAGGATCTTCTGACATGTCAGAGTCAGAAGATTCTAATTCAGTAATAGTTACTGAAGAAGAAGTGGCAGCAACAGGAGGAACTGAATCTGAAACCAATGCAACAGATGTGCTTTTGGATTCTTTAGAATCTCTTATGAGATTCTTTTTCAGTTTCTTCTGTTGTTCACGGTTCAGAAGAATACCGTACAACTCACTTAGTGTGAGTGTCTTTATGTCCTTTGACATAGTTAAGCAGGAGGTGTAGATTTCCCAATGTTCAGGAAGAGCTTCCATGAACTTGGTAACCACCTCAGAGTTAGAGTAGGTAGTACCGATGGTCTTCAGATCAATCAGAAGACAGTTGAATCTCTGATGTAGCTGGGAGAGAGTTTCATCCTTCTGATGAATAAAGCTTTTGTACTGACGAACCAAGAAAATCTTTCTTGATTCCATGAGTACGGCAGTACCTTCATATTGAACACAGAGAGTGTCCCATATCTCCTTAGCAGAGCGAAGGTGACATACAGAGTGGAATACATCGTCAGGGAGTGACATGGCGATGAGAGACCTAGCCTTGGTGTCAATGTTGACCAGGCGTCTGTCTTCATCATTCCAGTCAGTTACGGGGGCTTCACCAGCTGTCTTTCAGGAACAGCAGGTTGACCACCAGCAGCAGCAATGGGGTGGACGGTTTGTGTAGGCACATGTGGTCCGTTTTCCAGAAAGTAAGGAATCTGGGGATCAGAACCAGAGAGGAAAAGCTCCATCCTGGTTTTCCAAAGAGAGAAGTTGTCTTTGTTAAACCGAGGAGGCTTTCCAGCAGAGCCGGTATCAAAGTAGTTATCCTTAGCTTGAAGAGCCATAGAATAAGAAGAGAGAGGATCACAAGATTTTTCTAAAGAAGAAAATGAGAGCTTGTATCTGCTCTGATACCACTTGTTGGTCCCAAGTAGGTGACCTTCAAGTAAGGATAGTGTTAGGGATTATAGAAGGGGGGGGGGTTGAATATAATCACACAATTTTCTCACTTTTAAATTCTTGTTTTATAAACAATATGAATTTACAGATTGTTGCGGAAATAGAAAAGACAATTAGTCTAAACTAAACAATCTAAGTTCTTTCACTATGCACTAAGTGAGAAGAGAATAAAGAAAGAAGATAGAGGGGATAAGAGAGAAAGGACTTGAGTAGAATTAGGATGAAGAAGAAGTATGGAGAACATCTCTTCACGTCCTATTTATACTCCATGCATTAAATGCATGCAGACCTACTATTGTGACGTGTCACAATGTGAGTGGTCTGTTGTACTATTTACTATAAACAAATACTCTTAGCATGGTGTGCAAAAGAGGATGTTTGTAAACAGTTGCCTTATGGGCTGATAAGTACGGAGGGAACAGTAAAGTAACTGCCCTTATGTACTATTGTGTCAGAAAAGGCGAGTTATCCTTTTGTGCATTAGACTAAGACATTGTTCTAATCCTTCAGGATCAGGATACTGATCAGTGACTAGAGTCCTGAAACTAGGGAAGTTCAGGGTCACGTGTATCCTGATGAATCTTCAGGATGTCATACGATAGTGAACAGACTGCTATCACTGAGTTCCGTCTTCAGATCACGAGCATGCTGTTCCTGTCATCAGCTATTTCTTCGACGTCGCTGATGGTTCTTTTTGTATGATCTTAATGTCTTCAGGAGGAGGTCTTCACTTCAGTGGACAGGATCAGTAGACTGCAGAACAGACTCGTTAGTCTCCTGATCCTGATCCTGAAATCTATAAAATTAAGTTACAGCATAAGTAACATGGAATAACACTGAACAGACTCAGTGATAATTCCTCAAGCTATAACAGAAGTAAAAACCTATTCACTAAGTAAAGATTCAGGATCATTATCATTTCATCAGGTCTTAGGAGAGCTGGATCAACAGGGAGTATTGCAAGTCCCGATACGGGAGAGAGTGAGTCCCGATTCGGGAGTTTAAGCCAAGTCCCGATTCGGGAAATGAGAGTCCCGATGCGGGAGATCAAATTTCCAAGTCGGGAGAGGCAAAAAGATCCGATTCGGGGGTTGAAGAGATCCGATTCGGGAATTTGTAAGATCCGATTCGAGAGTTCAGTGTTCCGAATCGGGACACGAGTGTCCAATTCGGGACTGAATGATCCGATTCGGGAATCTACAAAAACAGCAAAAACAGCTTCTTTTTCTGTCCAAAAACTACCAAAACACGAGCTCTGATACCAATTGTGAGTCCGATAATCAACGAGGATGCAATAAAAGGACCACTACAAGCAATCACAAGACTAAATGACGCTCAAATAGCGGTAATCAAGCATATAAATGAAAGATATACAACACGACAAAGTATATAACGAAAGTTGTCAGTTACTTGATTATTTGAAAACGTTAACTATCGACCCGTATTTATAGAGCCGAAGTTTCATAAAGCACCCCTAGAGTCTATGACTCTTTTAAGAGGCGCACAAAATTATTGTTTCAAACTAACTATTACAAATGTTTCAAAAGACGCCCCTGACTTCTTTACAACTAAACCAGTCAGGTTCTAACAACAATTATTAAATATGTTAGATATTTACTAAAATTTAGATTTGTTTCGACAATTTATTGAGTACATTAAAGTTAAATTTATTAAAACTTAAAAACTAATGTTATCCTAATTTATTAAAATATTATTAGAGGATGAAATAAATTGAAAATACACAAATCTTACAATTAAAGAACCACTTTGTAAATTAATTACAAAGTTCAACAAGAAAATATAGTGTTATTTTTTTATGGATGTTAAAACTTAAATGTTATCTTTTTTAAACAATAAGGACTAACTAAATATAAATATAACTCATTATTTTAATCAAATAGGGACCAAATATGTTATAAACTATGATTAATGGCATAGGAAAAGTGAATGGACAAAATTGCCCCTAATTAACTCTAATTTTTTTATTGTTATAAATAAGGACCATATGTGTTATAAAAATCAAAAGTAAAAGGACCTTGTTAGTTAAAAATTTTTTAGAGGGACTTTAGTCATTAATTTTTGTAAACCATAAGGACCAAATTTGCATTTAACTCAAAAAATTATTATATCAAATTATCAATTATTAGTTTAGATTTATACCCTCTTTTGTCCAATAAATTACCCGTAAATGAGAATTTCTCTTAATTATTTTCAAAATAACTGTTTACCAGATTAATTAATCCCATTAGTCGATATTTAAATCAATTGTTTTAATTATTTAGAAAGCATCCACAGTGTAGTTTTTCACAGTTTTTTCGGAGGTTTTTCAAAAAGCAAAAACCTTACTTTGAGGTTTTCACGTAGTATAACGGTTTTTCGTGAGTTTTTGCATCATGGTCGTAATTGCACGACCTAATTTTTCAGAGATTTTTCGTATTTAATGTGTTTTAACTTTATAAAATTTCGTATTAATCAGTTATAGTTGTTATATAAAATTTTCATATTTAAATTTTAATTTAAATCGTTATTTTTTATAATAAGTTTTATATAAAATATATTGTATTAAAATATTTAAAAAATTATGTATAATAGATACATAATTAATGCAATAGTATTTTCTTGATATAAATAAATATGTATTTGTATTAATTTTATTGTATTTATTTCTATAAATAAAAATATAAATGATATAAAGGTAAAATGGTGGGACCCTGGAAATTCTGAAAAAACTTGGATGAGGTTTTCATATAGTGGAAATATGTACAGATTTTTAGGTTGTTGATGTGTTAATAATGCGTAAGAAAAAAGTTGTGAAAAAACTGGATAAAAGACCCTGGATGCTCTTAGATTTATACCCTCTTTTGTCCAACAAATTACCGTAAATGAGAATTTCTCTTAATTATTTTCAAAATAACTGTTTACCAGGTTAATTAATCTCATTAGTCGACAATTAAATCAATTGTTTTTTAATTATTTAGAGAGTGTATTACAATTATGGTCCTTATGATTTCCTTAATCTAATTTATTGTCTTATCTGTGGCTACTTGAAGTCGTTGGTTGGGTGTGTTTGTTATCTGACAATTAATGAACATACTCATATCGGTTAATCAACACCCCTTACCTTTCACTTCCGTGACCTGGTAAGCAACCAATCGGACCAGAGTAGGTTGGATATTAGGGTCCCACGAATTGGTATTAAATGGCCACCCCACGAACAGGTGAACAGGAATTGACGGAGCATGAGAATTGGAATTGACGGATTTTACCTTTATTATGTTTTAAAGTGAATTATTACCATACTTTTTAATTAAATTGAATTATGAACTCGGAATCTTCTTTGAGTTTTCAGACTGAAACTGAATTGTGAACTGTGAAACAACTTGAGTTTTCTTGATTTGTTTTAGTAGAATTGAAAGTCTTCCGCTAAGTTTTCGATGTTATTTTTTGTTTCCGAAATTATACTATAATCCATTTACTGAGCTAATGCTCAGCCGTGTTTTTCTTGTTTTCTGGCACGACAGGTTTGAAGTGACTTTGTTGGGAACGGACTAGAGATTGAGCGTAAAGTTTTGGAGACTTTAACCTGACTACTACTACATACGTCCTAGGTTTACAGTCGTCTTTTGTAATACAATCTTTTAGACTGTAAACCCCGTTATAGACGTTGTAATGTCTTTTAAGGTTTATTAGTAGCTCTGAAATAATTATATATACATATATGTTAAGTCTCGTTAGTGACGTTCCTTGTTCTGGGCACGTGGACGGGGGATGTTACAAATGTGGTATCAGAGGGTGACTTGTACTAGATTTTATAATCTCTGTACTTGGGCGGAGAGACTTACCTGGTTGACAATCACAGATATTCATGTTAGGGGTGTTTTTGCTTAAATTCATACAATAGTCATTAATCTCAATCTCATGTTAATCATCTGAAAAGGGAATATTAAATAATCCTAATAAATACAATTATCTTTGATGTATGTTTGTTTGTCAGTTTTCCACTTTTTGGTTAGGTTTATTTATTATTATTATTATCTTTTATAAATCAAAAACCCCTTTTCCAAAAGCAATGTTTTTTTTTTCCAGATTAACTAACAAAAACTTTAGTAACATCTAGCTTAACTGTTCTCTGTGGTAAGAACGATACCTGGACTTGCCTACAATATATTATACCTGATCAGGTATGTTTGCCTGTAAATGTGGTAGTATTAGTTGGGTGATTTTTAAGGGTAAAACTTGGTTTGATTTAATATATATATTTTATCTCATCAAAGTTAAGATTTATATGTTTTTAAATTGCATAGCGGGTGTACAAAATTAACGGTCAATATGACCAACTGGTCAAAAGGAAAGTTTTGCATGCTCAAAATTTGTTGTAATATTTTGCTTAATTGACGATAATAGTTAGGAAAAAACAACCTCAATTCCCGATTTTGGAGTGTATGACCCGTGATATACTAACAATTCAAGCTAGTACCATAGCTTCGGAGTCCGCCTTTTCTTTTAGTGGCAGGATACTTCCGATACGTCGCACAAGACTAACACCGGAGTAAGTGGAGATGGTCGTATGCTTAAAGGATAACCTAGATATCGTTGAAAGAGTTCACGACCAAACAAGCATCGAAACATATATGAGAGAGTTTGAAGGATCAATGGGGTTTAGTACCCCGCCTACGACCGACAATGATGGTGGTAGTAGTAGTGTCGGCGGTATCTCACAATACGAAGATGACAAGAACTTGATGTTGACGACCTTGATGAACCAACTGCGCTCTACCGACGTGAGAACTATGGAACTCTTCACTATAGTTCATGGGCCGACTCAAATCTGATCTTTAAACGATGTATTTTATTTTATATATAATTAATGTGCTTAGTTTATATTTTAGAAGAATAACAAAACGTATTTTTAAAGTAACTTGAGCGACATTTTTTTTAAAGAGTAAAATACAAATTTGGTCCCTGTGGTTTATCGAAAGTCTCACTTTTGGTCCCTACAGTTTAAAAAATACACATTAGCCACTACAATATGCGATTTGGTCCAATTTTGGTCCCTCTGACTAACGGCTGTTAAATGAAGCCGTTAGTTCAAGGGTAGTTTCGTCTTTTTCCAATTTTTTGTCTTTTTCTTTAATAATAAACTCAGGGACCAAAAGTGTAGTTTACTCTATTTATTTTATATATATATATATATATATAAACCCTTTCTCTCCCATCTCTTTACCCACCATTATTACCACCATCACCACCACCATCCACCCACCACCACCAACCTCCCTAAATGAAAGAACCCTATTTCGTCATCTTCACCATCACCACTGCTCCTCCACTCATGTTGCTACGTCGCCGCCGCTTAACGCTACTGCTCCGCCGCCGCCATCACTCATAGCCGCTGATTCTCTGTCGCCTCTTTACTTGGTGTTTAATTTCTACATTAGGGTTTTTGGTTTAATTTCTCACTTAATAACTAGTTTAATTTCTGGTGGTGTTTAATTTCTACAATTAGGGTTTTGGGTTTAATTTATTTTCCATGGTGATGGTGTTGGTGGTGGAGCATAAAATGGGTGGTGGGTAAAATGGGAGGTGATGGTGGTGGTGGAGAATAAAACGGGTTGTGGATAAATTGGGTGATGGTGGTGGGTAAAATGGGTGGGTGGTGGTGGTGGTGGTGGGGGTAAAATGGATGGTGGGTGGTGGTGGTAAAATGGGTGGTTGGTGGTGGTGGTAAAAATAGGTGGTGGGTGGTGGTGGTAAAATGGGTGGTTGGTGGTGGTGGTGGTGGGTAAAATAGGTGGATGGTGGTGGGTAAAATAGGTAGTTGGTGGTGGATAAAATGTGTGGTGGGTGGTGGTAGTGGGTAAAATGAGTGGTTGGGTGGTGGTGGTATTGGTGGGTAAAAATAGGTGGTGGGTAAAAATGAGTGGTCGATGGTGGTGGTGGGTAAAATGAGTGGTTGGTGGTGGTAGTGGTGGGTAAAAATGAGTGGTGGGTGGTGGGTAAAATGAGTGGTTGGTGCTGGTGGTGGTGGATAAAAATGGGTGTTGGTGGTGGTGGTGGTGGTGTGGGTAAATGAGTGGTGGGTGGTGTGGGTAAAAATGGGTGGTGGGTGCAGAGCCGTCCCTGGGGGAGGGCGGGCCGGGCAGTCGCCCAGGGCCCAACGGCAAAAGGGGGCCCAAATTTTTTTAAGTATATACTATATATAGTAGCAATATACAAAAATTGTAAAAAGACAAATATATATATATATATATATATATAATAGGGCCCAAAAAGATTTTAGCATCATATTAAGAGTACAAACATGTATTAATTAATTATGTTGGACAATAAAATTTGTAGAAAGTTAAACGAGTCTTTCCATTATAGTATTGTTTGTTGTTTCTGAGTTTTATTATCTCATATTAATATATAAAAACCTTTTTTTTTTGCTTAGAAACCTTGATATAAGTCTATTATTCATCTTCCACATACTCTTTTACATATTTCATCCGCATGAATTTAATTTTGTGTTAAAATATAATAGATTTATTGTAACTAAGACGACTTAAGTTATATCTATATTTAGAATTTCAAAACTACTTCTCCTTTCCTTACATTATTGACTTCTTATTACCTAATATTGTGTTCTAAGATCCATGGTTGTTAAAAAAGTTTGTTTCAACTCAAAAAGTTTCAAATATTAATGAAAAACGTTATATTAAAGGTTTTTAAGTAAGATTGATGGTTGTTAAAAAGACTTATTGGTCTTGTGTTAGGAATACCAGAAAAATGATAATTGTTATTCAATCCGGTGCTTCCGCCACAAGATCCATCTTTGACAACTCTTTACCTAGGTTAGAAGATATGTTCGATCTTGTTCGATAAGTCATTGAACTAGATAATCCTTAGATGAAATGAGTGTCATAAGAACATCATAGAGTGGAGAACCTTTCCTTGTAATTGTCTTGATAAGGTGTAACCGTGTTCTTTTTTCGCTAACCTCTTGCTAGCTTTTTAATGAATTGCCGTTTAAAAAAAAGGATACCGGGAAAAACGGTTTCATATGAATTATTACTATTTCTTAAATTCAATGTTATTTTTATGATATAAACAATATATTGAAAATTATTCGTAGTTATTGGGGGCCCATTTTGCATCTTGCCCAGGGCCCAAAAAATGACAGGAACGGGCCTGGGTGGGTGGTGGTGGTGGGTAGAAATGGGTGGTAGGTGGTGGTGGGTAAAAATGGGTGGTGGTAGTGGTGGGTAAAAATAAGGGTGAGGAAGAAGAAGAGATGAGAGTGAAGAAAGAGGAAAAAGACAAAAAAAAATTAGGAAAAGACAAAAAAGAGGAAAAAGACAAAAAAGGGTAAAAGAGAAAATTACTCTTGAGCTAACGGTCTCATCTAACGGCTGTTAGTCAGAGGGACCAAAATCGGACGAAAATGCAAACTCCAGTGGCTAATGTGTATTTTTTAAATTGTAGGGACCAAAAGTGAGACTTTTGTCAAACCACATGGACCAAAAATGTATTTTACTCTTTTTTAAAGTTTTTTTAAATAGTTTATAAAGTTTTAAAAAAAGGCATAACTGATCGTTAACCGGTTATAACTGGCCGATGTTAACCAGTTAACCGTTAAACTTAACCAGTTAAGACCTCGCGACCCCTTAACCGTAACCGGTTACGACCGATCACTGTTTTTAACTGAACCGATCCGTGACTAGTTATAACCGGCTCGGGACCAAATTTTGGCCATCACTAATCTCTATACGAAAAAATAAACCCACAAAGGAATATCTAATGGGTCATTAAAATTGGGCCGTTATGAAGTAATAAGCTCAGACCATTATTTAATAAGTCAAATCCCCTTTCATTCATCATCTCCTTATTCGTTATCGTTCAAAAATCGAAAGAAAGAAAGAATACGTGAAATTGGAGTTCGTCTTCTGAACTCAAAACCTGCAACTTTAAGGATCAAAACTCTCACACTCTCATCAAATATCAATCTTCAGGTGGTGTTTTCTTCTCAATCTATCTTTGCTTTTAACTTGATTTATTTTCCCACCGTTTTAGGGTTTGTGTTTTGGCTGTTTTATTTGTTCGTTTTCCTTATGGAAGTCAATTTCTGATTGTGATTGTTATACGATAGGGGAAATTTAATGTTCGATTTTGTTTCATTTGCGATCTTATTTGGTTCGTTGAAATTTGAAGAGCGCCATGTAAATATCATCACTTATGACTTATGTTGCTTAGAAAAATACATGATTTAACCATGAAGAATTAAGTTGTGAAGCTTGCAATAAAAGTATTACCCTAGTTGGGGGTATGAAAAAGTTGATTTGGGGGAAAAGTGGGCCTGTGGATGGATAAAGGGTATAGGTATTGAGTATTTGTAATGCTCTCATAGAGAAGATTATGGAAGAGAGTGTTGTGTTATTTAACAGGAATATTGGATACCTGATGATGTTTTAGTACCAGAAAAAGCGTATCTTTTTGGTAGAGATGAAATAAATTATATTTTTATGCAGGACTTGATAGTCTTTTAGTGGCATAGCAAGATCCATTTACATTTCAATGTATCTTTGGACTTTGTAGTAGCGGCATGTTATGTAGGGTATTGACTTCTAACCTCACCAACAAACTATGAGTTGAGAAAAGCTCAATGGACAGAGCATCAAGGGATGGACGACACCACGGATTTTCGTAGGTGCTTCTAAAAATGACTATATAGTATCTAGTAGAAGGCTTAGTTAAGTAGAGACATCATGAAATAGAGGTTAGTGATAAAGTGATAAAACTACAATCAAGTACATAAATGTATTGCGAAGATTCTAACATGCATTATGTGTGTAGCGTGTTAAATACACAACATCATTTATAGAAGTCGGTAGACAGAACTAGTATGGGTTCTAGATTCATCTGCATATCCTTCAAACGAACAACTAGAAGATCTCCAAAAGCGATACTATCGGTAATAGGAAAAGTTATTCTCTAGGCTATAAATTGCAACTACTGTCAGTGTCAAGAACCGATTTTGTCACTAATACCCGAGATGATCCTCCATGAACCATAGTTTGCTACTTTGGTTTAAGGGCATGTTGTTCGACTGACCGATTTGACAAATCTAAAGCAAGTTGTTTGTCTGTTTGAAAATGCACATGGGTTGAGTGAGTTAGAAGATCAGGGGAGAAATGAAAAATTAGAAACTTATAGTTGAGATCACATAATTATTACAAGTCACCTCTATAAACTGTCTTTTTCTAGAAGGCATTATGGATTTTGCTGTGACATCGAAAGAAATGGTGTCGGAAGGGCAAAACGTGTGATCTGGAGAGAGAAATAGTATCGACTTTTCATTATTATTTTTGTCTTTCTCTCTTTTTCCATTTTGCTGTTAGCTGACCAAACTGAGGCTTTCATTGAATTAGTATTTTAAAATTGAGGATGACTTATTTATGAGTTCTATACGCCTTGCAAGTTTTTTTGTATATTAATAACCTAAGCATACCACTCTACATGTCAATGAAAAAGTAGTTAGTTAAATTGAACGAATTTACTTTATCTAAAATTATGGTTGCTCTCTTTTACTTGCACTACTTTTATTTTATATATAGCAAAATCCTTTTGACTCTGACATCCTTTTACGTAACAAATTTCTACAAATATTTAATAGAGTAACTTTTGATATAATTTCTTTTAGAATTATAATTTAGGGTTTAGTTCCCCAAAATGTATCAAAGTTGTCACCTTTTGCTATTGTATATACTGTACTTCAAAAATTACCAATTAATACATCATACTACTAAAAACCTACCATTTAGTGTATTGGAGAACTTGTTGAAGAGGTAGCCGGTCATTCCGGCGATCTGGTCAACTTCTCCGGCGAGACTTTTTCCGGCAAAAACCTATCTTCTCCAGCAACCTTCATCTCCGGCAAGAAGCCATCTTTTTCCGGCAAGACTTTTAGCACGAACAACAACCTCCATCTCCGACACCCATCATCTTGTCCGGCAACCTCCATCTCCGCCACCCACCATCTTCTCCGGCAACGTCAATCTGTCGCCGGAATGTCACCGGAGAAGATGACCGGATGGCCGGAAAAGTCGCCGGAAGAGGGGGGGGGGGGGGGGTTGACCGGCTGGTAACCTTTGATAGCAAGTCAGATACATCAAATGGTAGGTTTTTAGTAGTATGATGTATTAATTGGTAATTTTTGAAGTACAATATATACAATAGCAAAATGTGACAACTTGGATACATTTTGGGGAACTAAACCCTTATATTTAAAACACCCACTACTTTTAGTTTATGTATATATATATGTGTGTGTGTATATATATATATATTCAAACAGAGGGAACAATCTAGGTTGACATAACACATTGCATAAAAAGCAAGGTGGCCTAAGCAGAGATTTGCCTCAGAGGTACTGTGCCATTATAACAGAGTGCCATATCCTACAAGGGGCATGTGGGATGGACAGCATAGGACGCATGGTGATCTTAGACGTTTTCGACATGAGTTTGGATAGGAGTTATTGACGAAGTAGCATTTGAGTAATACAACAGGTATAGGGAGTCATAGCTAGTGTTGATAGGAAAAATGGAATTTAGAGGTTGAGCCCTTCAGGGTGGGATAGGTTTTCAGATGGATTAGGATGATAGTTGAAGGAATGAGTATTTTCCGGTTTTTATGTTTCAATGCGCCTTACATTCTTTATGGTTCATTATGCATCTTTCTTCTTTTAAATTTTGCCACAGCTTGAGTTTAACTAGTTTTAGTTCTTATTTTCTTTATCTAAACTCACCGATTGTTGGACTTTGCTACTCATCAGAATACTGGACGCTTGCTTTATGTATCTAAACAGTTCTGCATTCCCCAACTGGTTGGACATATAGCTATGCTATAGAAAGCTTCATATGCATAACTTAAAAAAACTAGTATAAACATGAAACGCAAGCGTGGAAAGAAGGGAAAATCGAAGAAGGCCCCTAAGGTGGTGGGGGTAACAGAAGCTGCTGATCCAGACGCTGTTAATAATTTAAGTGCTGAAGAAGATGCATCTGGTCCAGATGATGATGTTGAGAAAGATGAGACAACAAACTCGAGGATGGATATCGAAACTCCATCATCAACAGGAACCGATCAACCAGAAAAACCCACAGCCGTTAGTTCAACTGGAGCAGCAATTGATAAGCCAGTAGGGAGATTGGTGTATAACCGTGTAAAAGTCAAGATCAAACCTTCAAAAGCATTAGAACCTCAGCTCACTTCTTCAGATGCACATACACACAGTGAAAATACTGATAAGAGTAGTCAGCTTATAGGCCTTGAAAAACAAGTAGTTAGTGAAAAAGTAGAAGATAGCGCCAACTCGGTGCCCGAAAGCAATGTAGGTGTTTCAGCGACTCAAGCTAAAAAGACTGGGAGCATAAAGATTAAATCGTCAAAGGGTTTTACGTCAAGTTTGAGTCCTTGCAATAATGCTGCAGGGGCTCAACCAGAGAGAATACAACAAAAAGAGCCTGAGTCACTTTCTCGAGATTCTGTATACAACAAGCAAGAACTGCAGGCTTCCCTTGAGGTACCTTAAATTCATATCTTCTTTCTTTGTTTACTTTTCCCTTCTTCCCATGAAAAATGCATTGCTTGACTAGCATACAATGTAATCGAAGTGTGAGTATTGTGTTAAATTCCTAATACTCTTAGCCCTTAGGCTGTGTTTGGCAAACTAGCTAATAAGCTAGCTGGTAGCTGATAAGCTAGCTATTGACTAATAAGCTATGGTTAGTAGCTAATAAGCTAGCTTATGAATAAATTATGTTTGGCAGAAACTAGCTTATGAGTATGTAAAATGACCAAAAACGGTGTCTTAGGGTATAATAATCAGTATTAATAAGGGTATAATTGGAAAAAGCTATAAAAAGCTCTTGAAATCCTACTCTAACTAGCGTTTCAATAATCCAGCTTATGGTACATGTTTGGATGGACTAGCTTATAAGCTACCTTATTTTTGTCAAACACAGCCTTAATACTCACAGTCTGTAAGAACCAATGGACCAAAATCATAAGCTTGTAAGGATGATTGGGCATATGGGCAACTATAGCTTGAAAGTATGATTTAAAAAAATAGCGAAGCGAAAAATGTGATGTCCTCAAAACGGAAACCGTTGCAAATTCTGTGATGGAGGGAGTATTACCTTAAGATACCTAGTGACCGACACAAAATGGAAAAGTGGAGGGAGTATTATGTTAAGATGCTTATGTGAAATACCCATCTTCTTATATCTATTAATGGTATATATCTGAATGTAATTTCTGATCATGGTCTTATGCTGTTTCTTTGTAGGTGGTTAAGAAGATTATGAAAATGGATGCAGCAGAGCCTTTTAATGTTCCAGTGAACCCTGTTGCTCTTGGAATACCTGTAAGCTTGATTTTTTGATGACATTTAATTCTATACATCCATGTGAAGTTGAATGTATCATGTAATTTTTAGAATCAAACATGTAATTGGTCTATTGTTCCAACTTTCTAGGAGTTGAATACTATTTTATGAAGATGCAAAACTATACATGTGTTATCTTTATTTTTCAGATTCATTTCCTGTTTTACTTGACATAGAACACAATTTTATACATACATACATACATATATATATATAGGGGCAGACTCGTTTAGGAACCTTAAACATTTTAGGAACCCAGGGACCACATATTTTGTGAATATATATGCACAACATTCATCCTGAATATTTATCATGTAAAAAATCATGAGGACAAATGTGAACCACTTTTTCATTGTGAACATGAGGACGAATCTCAACCACTCATCCGGTCGATAAAGGCGGCTTTAACCGGTCCCCCCCTTTAATAATCTCTACCCTTCCATGAATCGCGTCAATCATCCGTGATCACGTCCACCGTAACCGAAGATGTGTGACTGAGATTCGTCCTCACAATGAAAAAGTGGTTCGCATTTGAACCCACCCCTGTATATGTGTGTGTGTGTGTGTATATATATATATATATATATAGAGAGAGAGAGAGAGAGAGAGAGAGAGAGAAAGGTTCAAATGAGAAGTGCTAAAAAATACGAAGTAGAGAAGTGATCTCAACCGTTGATACGGTTGAGATCATAGTTGATTAGTCAAAGTTCGGTTGGACGCGATTCACGGAGGAAAGCCACCTTTATTGACCGGATGAGTGGTGGAGATCATTTCTCTTCTTCGTATTTTTTTTAACACTTCTCATTTGAATCTAATACTATATATATATATATATATATATATAGAGAGAGAGAGAGAGAGAGAGGAGAGAGAGAGATAGAGAGGAAAGTTCATATGTGAACTCAATTTTGGTTGTGACCATGAGGACCACTAAAATCGCACCACGTGGCATAACACATGAATTCACTGTTATTCAGTTTGAGAAGTGCATAACAAATGAGAGAAGTGCTAAATAAATGAGAGGTAGAGAAGTGATCTCCGCCACTCATCCGGTTAATAAAGGCGGCTTTGACCGGTTACGGTGGACGCGATCACAGAGGATTGACGCAATTCATGGAGGGTGGAGACGATTAAAGGAGGGTGACCCGGTCAAAGCCGCCTTTATTGACCGGATGAGTGGTGGCGATCAGCCAATCACTTCTCTACTTCTCATTTTTTCAGCACTTCTCATTTGAACCTACTACTTTAATATATATATATATATATATTTATATAGGGAAGGGTTCAAACGAGAACCTTTTCTATTTGCGAGAATGCGAGAACGGCTATAAGCCTCCCATTTAATTTTCAAAATTTCAGCGATATCAAAGCTTTCGGTTTCCAACTGCAGCCTCAATAACCTCTCGACATCTCTTAAAATCCTACAGCAATGCCCCAATCTAACCGTTGTCGTTCTTTCCATGAACTTTCACAGCGAAGAGTTGCCATCTGATGATGAGCTACACTTCAAAGCACTTAAGGCTCCTTTTTACTTGGACTTATCGAACAATTCCTTGTCAGGAGAGATACCCAAGAATCTAACACAACAACAGAATCTGATTTCAAGAGATATCTCATTAGAAGAGCTGTCCTCTAATTTTCCATTCTTCAAGAGTAGTTATATGAGCAGTAGAGGGTTTCTTTTGCAGTACAATGGAGAGTAGGTAGTATTGATTGATAGCACGGCGTTATCACGTGGGTATCACGGCGTTATGACGGCAATAGCACAGCGTTATCGCGTGTGATATCACGGCGTTATCACGTGCGATATCTCGGGCGATATCACGTGCGATATCACGGCGATATCTCGGGCGATATCACGTGCGATATCACGGCGATATCTCGGGCGATATCACGTGCGATATCACGACGATATCACGGCGATATCACGGCGATATCACGGCGTTATCACGTGCGATATCTCGGGCGATATCACGTGCGATATTACGGCGTTATCACGTACGATATCACGGCGTTATGACGGTGATAGCATGGCGTTATCACGTGTGATATCACACGGCGCGATAACGACATATAGGTTAAAGAAAGCGGAACGGCGACGGTGATGTTGTTGCTAAAGTGCGCAGTTAGCGATGAGTGGAGGTGGTCGGCGGTCGGCGAAGGTGGTTGGCGGTGCTCGGCAGTTGCTGGAGGCAATTGGAGGTGGTTGGCGGTGCTTGGCAGTTGCTGGAGGTGTTCGGCAATTGCTGGAGGCGATCGGTGGTGGTCGGCGGTGGTCGGCAAAGGTGGTCGGAGGTGGTCGGCGGTGCTCGAAGGGTTTTCTAGAAGAGGTTGAAGATTCCTAATTGTGAGAAACATTTTTCACGAGAATTAGTTTCATGATTTTCAAATTAGAATAAAATAGCATGGGGTTAATTAAGTTAGAGGTTTATAACTCGTTCTCGCATTCTCGCAAATGGAAAGGGTTCTCGTTTGAACCTCCACCTATATATATATCTATATATATATATCTGTGTGTGTGTGTGTGTCTGGCTTTCATAGCTTGTCACTTTACTGCGTGTAGTAGTGGTACATTGCACTCATTTTGCAAGGTCTTTATCTGATGTTTTTTTTTGGCATAGAATACTATAAATGTCTTTTTAATATATGTATATCAAGCTTTCACAGCTTTGCTTTGCTGCGCATAGTAGTGGTATATTGTAGTCATTTTTACTAGACCTTAGATAAAAAAACTAGCTTCTTGTTGTCTTATTAGTTTTTTTTCTTAAATATTCTTGAATCAGTATTGTATATTAGTATTTCTGGAACTCATACCCTCCGGCTCTCTCTTTTGTACAGGATTATTTTGATGTGATCAAAACACCTATGGATTTCGGAACCATATGCAGCAACCTTGAAAATGGCCTCAAGTATATGAATTCAGAGGATGTGTACAAGGATGTGCAGTATATATGGGAGAATTGCTACAAGTACAATAATAAAGGCGATTATATCTTGGAGCTCATGAAACGTGTAAAAAAGAATTTTGCGAAGTACTGGACTGCTGCAGGGTTGTATAATGAACAACAGCAAGGTCACAGTGGTGAGGTTCTATTCTATGTGTATGCACTCAGCTGCTTGATTTTGTGGTGTTGAATATATATATATATATATATATATATATAGAGAGAGAGAGAGAGAGAGAGAGGAAAGTTCAAATGTGAACTCATATTTCATTGTGAACGTGAGGACCAACAAAATCGTGCCAGGTAGCAATCTGAATCGGCGCCCAAGCGCTTTATTCATTCAGCTTGAATATTCATGCTTTATTCAGATTAAATACAAGCTTTATTCGGTCTGAATAAAGCTTGGGCGCCGATTCAGATTGCCACGTGGTGCGATACTAGTGGTCCTCATGTTCACAATGAAAGATGAGTTCACATTTGAACCTGAACCCATAGGGGTATAGGGGAGAGTTATTATGCAACCCACAAAAATGTTACAGCCCATGCAACCCAAATCATAATCACCCATTATAAAATCAAATGGCCCAGATTGGTTTGACCTGGTCAACTATCCGAATTATTAATTAAAGAAAGGAAAAAGAAAAAAAATTAAAACTCATCATAACTACCCATTATAAAAATCAATGGTGTAGAACTGTAGATCATGGTTGTAAGGCTTGCAATCTTTTTAAGGGTTGTATAATAACCATGGTCTCTCTCTCTCTCTCTCTCTATATATATATATATATATATATATATATAGAGAGAGAGAGAGAGAGAGAGAGAGAGAGGGAGAGAGGAAAGTTCAAATGTGAACTCATTTTTTGTTGTGAACATTAGGAGAATCTCAGCCACTCATCCGGTCAATAAAAACGGCTTTGACCGGGTCCCCTCCTTTAATAATCTCCACCCTCCCATGAATCGCGTATTCGCGTTAATCCTTCGTGATCGCGTCCACCGTAACCGAAGATGTGTGCCACGTGGCGCGCTCTCGGCTGTCTTCATGTTCACAATGAAAAAGTGGTTCGCATTTGAACCCACCCCTATATACATATATATATATATATAGGGTTAGGTTCAAATGTGAACTCAATTTTGGTTGTGAACTTGATGACCACTAAAATCGCACCACGTGGCAATATTGACTTTGAATATCATGCATTATTCAGAGTGAATAAAGCTTAGGCATCTTTATTCATTCTGAATAATGCATGATATTCAGAGTGAATATTGCCATGTGGCATGATTTTAGTGGTCCTCACGTTCACAATTAAAGATAGGTTCACATTTGAACTTTCCCCCCCCCCCCCCCCTCTCTCTCTATATATATATATTATATATTAATATCCATTTGACATCTACAACTCTCGGGCCTTCGTTAGGGTTCTGAAATCTATTGCAGTGCCTTCAGTTTCTGACAGCACTTTTATCTTCGTTGCAGGTGACTTGAAGGATGGCAACGTATCCAGCCATGGGAAGACCAGCAAGAGTGGGCATCTAAAACATAAGTCACGAAAGAGACATGGGTATTCTTTGTCTTTATCCAAAAAATTGCTTGTTTTTAGTTGCAGTTGTAATAGAATTTCATTCGGTTTCAACGTATGGTGCTTGCGCTGAGAGAGAATACATATCGTTTCTTGATTTGTTTCAGAGTGAAGCGCCACAAGGATGATTGTCTATGTGCTATTTGTATCATGATGAGACGCAGGCAGGAGCGTGAGAAGACTATGCATCCTGCCGATGATCAGACAGAAACGAGTGATGGTTTGGTCAAGACTGAGGTAACTGAAGTCACCAACTTTCTGGATCTTGATGTAAAATTTTAGATAAACGATACGATATATTCACAATGCATAACAAGTCAAATGATGATTCTTTATGTATAGATTGAGAAGTTTTTTGTTTGGGAGAGTTTTTTCATAAGTGGAAGGAAACTGTTTTTTAACTGACAGTTATGAGAAAACTTGACTTTCTGCATAAAGCTCCCCCCCCCCCCTTATAAGCCGTTTTCTGTTTCATTAAGCCACAATGAAACAGTCAACTATAGCTAACCGAATAAGCTGAGTCTCATTAAGCTCGTTAACCTGCTAACAACCAGGCCCCTAATCTGATTTATTTTTGAAATGTTTATTTATTAGGGGACTTCAGCGGTAGGGAGTCCTGATACGTCATCCAGTACAGACAATTCACAAAATCAAGATGCAGATGGTGAGATGGAAGATAAAGGAGGGGAGGAAGAAGTGAAGCCGGAAAAGGAGATATTGCAACAAGAAGAAAAGGATCCCACCCAAACCAACAAAGAAAATGCGATAGCTGAACAATCTCAGCTACCTGGGACCGGCAAACATGATGAAGACGTACAAATGGCTGAAGCAGGTGATGCAACCAAGGATGATGATGTCAATAATGAAGAAAAACTTGAGAATGAAACTGCATCTGTTGAACATCAGAAGCCTAAGGTAATTCCCTATCTTTTGATGAAAAAGGGAAGCGTATTTGTGATTGTGTACTTGCTTGTTATGCTATTTCAGTGTCTCCAATAAATCTAGTGGGGTCTACCGATAGCATCGATAAGTTTTAATAGTTACTGGTCAGATAGGTGATACTCCCTCTGTCCCAAAATAAATGTCCACCCGTTTTTAGAAATGTGTAATTATCGTACTTTTTAATTAACTAAATGATAATTTACAAAGGGAGCAATGCATTTCATCTCATATTTTAGGGTAGAATAGGAAAGTGAGCACTTTTGGAACAAATTAAAATAGTAATGTGACAATTTTAATGGCATGTCCTGAGATGGAAATTGTTGCATTTTGGGGGGTACTAATTTAGGATTTGTATTCATGTGGAAGAAAATCTTGGTAGCTCTCAAATTGGGAGGTTGAGCATGATATAACTGATTCTGATTGGACATCTTTTGCTAAGAATTTGGTAAACACAAACTAGCTTATAAGCTAGCTTATTTTTTGTGTACATGTTTGGATGGACAAAAAGTAGCTTATAAGCTAGCTTTTTGGAAAGCTACTTGGAGGTAGTTTTTTGGAGCTTTTTGTAGCTTTTTCCAATTATGCCCTTATTAATATTAATTATTATACCCCAATTATATCCTTTTTGGTCATTTTACATAATACCCATAAGCTAGTTTTTGCCAAACATAATTTGTTTATAAGCTAGCTTATCAGCAGCTACCAACTAGTTTTGTCAAAACATAGCCTTAATGAAGTGTGATTGTTGTTGTGACTACAGGAGTTGGCAGACGCAGGTGAGAGGGCCAAATTGTACGAGAACCTTCACAAGCGTTATGAGAACCCGATGGTTTTGGAGTTATGTGCCTCCTTATTTCCCGAAAATCCAAAATCCTTATGGACCAGGCCTCATTCGTTGGTACCCCATCGTGGTTCTTCACGCAGTAGCTTAATTGGTGCAGCAATTGCATCATTCATCAAGTAGCAAGTGTATTAGGACTAATGGATCGAAGAAGGTGAGATGCATACAAAGAACAAATGGTCGATGCTTCTTCGACTTTGTTAAGTAATTGCATCATCAGAAGTTAATTGATTTTGTTGCAAAACGCCATTTGTTAATGTATTTTACGGGTACAATTGACTTAATGGTTTTTACTATTACCATTGCTTGGTTGCATACAGAGGAAGTCCCACACGCCACTACAACCAATTCTATAATTTCGCATTTTCATCATCTATTATATATCCTACCAAATCATGTCTTTAAGAGCCAGGCTATCCGCCGCCACCACCATGCCCGATGACCGTAACACCACCACCCTGGAACCACCACCACCGTCCACCTCTCAAGAGCAATCTCCCAGACCCTGACGACCACCGCTAATCTAGCCAAACTCCTCCCAACCGGCACCCTCTTGGCCTTCCAACTCCTCACCCCGATCTTCACCAACAATAGCTCCTGTGACTCCGCCACCCGGCCCTTAGCTGCCGCCCTCCTCCTCCTCTTGGCCGCCTCCGCCTTCCTCTCCTGTTTTACCAACAGTTTCAAGTCCGCCGATGGCCAGCTCTACTATGGATTCGCAACTCTAAACGGCATGTGGCTCTTCGATTTCTACGATCCAAAAGATAACGATTTAAGAAAGTACCGGCTGAGGTTTATCGATTTGGTGCATGCAGTCCTGACGATATTGGTTTTCGGAGCAGTGGCATTGCGGGATCGAAATGTGGTGAGTTGCTTTTATCCGACACTGGGCCATGAAGTTCAGGAGGTTTTGGACATCGTTCCTATCGGTGTTGGTCTCATTTGCAGCATGTTATTTGTTGTTTTTCCAACTTGAAGACACATCGGCCACCCAGTTAACCATGATAACAACGATTGATCAATCTGTTAAATCAAAACACAAAAAGATGAGGTTTTCATGACCTGGATACCATTTTAGATCCATTGTTTCATGTCATCATGTATATATATGTATACATTGATTAACAAGTTGGCAAATTGCTTATCTATGAACGATCGAATAACAAATAAACAAAGTAATCTTTATTGATAAAACAATCGTTAATTTTACAGACTACATTACACACATATATATACGTTAATTTTACGCGACTGTTCGGTGGTGGTGGTTTACCGGCAGTTGTGACTGTTCACAATGGTTGCCATGGTTCCCAATCGACACCTCTCTTCCTAATCGACACATCCCTTCCCATACATTTATTAAGACTAAACTAAATAATAATTATAAATACAATCTGATTATATCATTAATTTCAACACTCCCCCTTAGTGATATAATCACACACTTGTCTTCTTCAATCGTCTACAATGAAGTAGTCCCCATCACTTGTGCTTCGATCCACATTCATCTTGTTCCCATTTGCTTGTTGCTTTTCTCTTGTTGGCTCTTCCTTGTTGCAATCTCCAGAGGTTGAAATCAAGTTTCCTTCATCATCTTTATCGTGGGCATATTGCAGCAAGTCTTGCTTTCTGAACTTTGGCTTGTTTCCATTTCCTTTGTCTTTAATCTTAACTCGATCATCTTTGTCAGCTTTGTCAACATCTTTTGTTGGTAGTATCATTTCATAATCTTGAATTTCCAACAATTTGTTTATAGTACTTGTATCATGATCTTCTCGTTCAACTTTCTTGTTGCTTGATTTTATGTCTTTTTTAACTTGGCTCCCCTTTGGAGACCTTGATGGCCTTTCGCGATACTTCTTCCTTTTGCCATTGTCAGTGTTTGGTTCATCTTTTAGATGTTTCTAATCTAAAACAACTTCA
Source organism: Centaurea solstitialis (assembly GCA_030169165.1). Classification (NCBI taxonomy): domain Eukaryota; kingdom Viridiplantae; phylum Streptophyta; class Magnoliopsida; order Asterales; family Asteraceae; genus Centaurea; species Centaurea solstitialis. The sequence continues at coordinate 75,710,534 of CM058040.1, forward strand.
TGATTCTCTTTCATCTCCATGCTTGTGCAATCTCTCAAGTTCTCCAGGTTCTCTAACTTCCTTTGCATTTGTTTCTCAAATGTTATCTCTCTATCTATCATTTTCTTCTCATTGTTTCTCCATTTCTATGTCTTGAAGTATTTATAACTTCCAAAACTCTAGTTTACTCTTCATATTAGTTTCTATTTTTGACCTCATGCCTTTTAACTTTTCTTTTGGATTTTCATCCTTCTCAATCACAATTCCATTCCATCTTTGTTCTTCTTCTAAGGATGCCATCTCGTTTTCATCCTTACTCATAGCCATCAATAACGTAGGTTCGTCATCTTCGAACACAAGGTTTGATATTTCTCTTCTATAGTCTGGTTTTGGACAATCTGCAGCATAGTGTCCAAACTTATGACAATTATAACATTCTATTTCTCTAATATCTCTTCTATGGTAGTTTTGATCTCCATGGTTTTTTCTTCTTCTATCATAACTATCTTCATTCTTACTATCTCTTGAGAATCTTCCTCGGCCTCTTCCTCATGTCTGATTACCACCTCCTCGTCTACCATTTCCATAATTGTGTTCATAATTTGTGTCATTCCCTTGACGTGTGAACAACAATTTGTCACTATTATCTTCCTGACTTCCTTTTCTAAACTTAATCCTTTCTTCATAAGTCTTAAGTTTCCTGATAATTTCTTCCAACTTTACATTCTTAAAGTCAACAATCATTTCAATGGTTGCTACTACTGGTATGAATTTGTCTGGTACTACATTACGTACCTTTCGTATTTTCGTTTGCTCATCAAACGTTAATCCGTATGTGGCAGCCTTTGTAATAATTCTTCTTTTATTACTTCTCGGCATATGTATCATGTTTTCATTTTTCTTCTAAATACAATATTACCACTTACAGTTTACTTGCTATGACTTTACATTCTCCATAATAACTCTGAGATAGATACAAAAAGGCGCTCCAGGCACTACTCTCTTTTTAAACGTTTGACAATTAAATCTTAAAAGTGTCCCAATAAAAACTTTTTATTCTTGAAAGTGCTTTAAAATGTTGTATATTAATTTGCAACATAAAATGTATTTTCTCTATGAACTATTAATTTGCAAAGACTAATAGGTCGTTTATGAAAATAAACTAGGTACCTACTTATCAGGTAAAAAACACCACCTTTATTTACCTTTTCAGGTAATTTTTTTGTTCTACGACATAATCCGTGACTGGTAAGAACCTCTATCCCACATTGAAGGTTCTCATAAAAACCTTAAAAAGTACCTCCATAGTAAATGCTCCGGTAATAAAAAAACCCCATGTTAAAAAAAAGTTAATTCTCACCCAAATTGACCTTATTATGTCTTACAAAGTACCTCCAAATTGACCTTAATAAAAACCCCATGTTAAAAACTTTTTAACCTTGTCATCAAGCCCCTCTTACACAATGAAACTATGAAACCCATTATGATATGTATGTGACACAATGTAAGGTGATATAAACAATAAAGAAATTGTTTTATTTTGATGAAATTTTCTCTCTTACCAAAATAAATAAAGAAATTGTGTAATTTTGTGTTAGAAACAACTACAAGTAAAGTAGGCATAGCTATGGCATCATCATGTATAACAACAGCAGTGAGCCGACTTGTTCACCTAAAATCAAACCCCAATTTATTATTATTTTCAACAACAAAACCACTCAAATCATCAGCTGTTTCCCTTTATTCTTCTTCAGTAACAATGTCTTATGATAAACAACTCATTGCTGCCAAGAAAGCTGCTTCCCTTGCTGCTCGTCTATGCCAGGTACTCTCTCTTTTTATCAATTACCTAATAATTTTCTAATTCAATCATATTTGTTTATTTGCTAATCGATCACTCTTGTTTCTAATTCAATCATATCCAGAAAGTGCAAAAGGGGCTGCTGCAATCTGATGTCCAATCAAAGTCTGACAAAAGTCCTGTCACCGTCGCTGATTACGGTATCATTTTTAGAGCTTTCATTTCACTTGATAGAAATCTGATCCTCCTTAAGACATTATTAGGTGAAGGATCGTGTGAGAATTTGGGTTAAGTGGATCTGAACCATTCATCACTATCTTACCAAATGCAGGACACCTGTCCTGTTCTGTCATGTCTTGTCCTATCCTGTACCAAACGCACCCTTAATCCCATGCCCTCCTATGAATTGCGGTTTACAAGGGAATTCATCCCGTGCATCCACTTCTTATGCTTCTCGTATTAACCTCAACCTCTCACCGGAACCTAGCCCTAGGGAATTATAGGAGTTTATTAGTAGTCAATTGTCATCTATCCATAACCATTTTACACCCTCTTTGCTTTGGGCTGGAGGTAGGCACCTAAAACCATGTGTGGGATTTATTTTGTCTGTTTGGTTTTGTATCAATACCCTTTCCTCTCTACCCAAAATAAATACAAGATTCTGTGTTTTAGGTGTACAAAAGATTCAACTCTATTGGCAAAATCTTAAATGTAGATTAGCTTTTCAATTGTTAGTAATAATCAAAATGTTGATATAAACAATTTTGGTACTAAAGATTCCATTACCTTGTCAATTTTGGTCCTAAATATTACTGAGTTGAATGTAGACCAAATGGTCCTAACCATTGTACTTGAGCTCGGTGTGCTAACCATCATTTATATTTTGAAAGTGCAAAGAAAAAAGACACAGTTGTAGATGGCAAGAATGAGTCAAAATACCCATAATAATTGGCAACAACTTAATAAATACCTGTTGTTTGACATTTTTGTGTATTCTTGCCAACTACAATGTTTTTTTGCATAGCGGTTGGTTAACACATTTAGGCGAAGTACGAACGCTAGAAATGGTATTCACTTGTTGAATCTGTTTTTGAAGATAAATACTGCCTCCATGGCATGGAAATTGCAATGATTAATTGAGAACATAATTTAAGAAATAAGTTTGACTATTAAACACATGGTTTAGATATTCTTAGTAATATCAAAAAGTAGCAGAATCTTGTGGATCTAAATCAATATCATCAATTTTGTTGGTTATGACTTATGATCACAAATGGGTAAATGAAAAAAGGTTAGATCTAAAGGTTCCCAAAACGGAAGTCTTTCAATTTCTATGAGACTTCTTAAAATAAGTTATTGCAATTTCAGAAATACGTTCGGATTTACTTTTTGGTTCTTAGCATTCTCATACATGTTTTGCAATTTGATGTGTTTCATGTAAGAATTGTATAAAATCAAGTTGAATTGTAAATGCCAACTTATCTAATAAAAGTATTGTAACTGTATCTTGATTAACATGAAGGGTACTTTATGGGTCCCACTTATGTTTATGGTGCTTTGGGTGGAAAGTAAGGTCTTAGTCGTGTTGGCCGTTAAACGATTTCATTTTGTCAATTCCATTTATATGGTTTGGGAAGAACTAGTGATGTATCATGGGTGCTGTTGCTTAATGTGAGGAGAAAGTGTGATCCACAAAAATGAAGAACAGAGAAAAATTGACTGAACGAAAAAACCAACCTATAGTAGGTATCGTTTGTTTTTTTAAGAGGTCTGAACTTTGAAGTCTAAATTCACGTCTAAAAAATAAGAGATGGATGGTGCACCTCTTAAAATTTCAGAGGGCAGTAAGAGGTTTTCAGGCCTTTTCTTACAAGTAAAACAAATGGTCTCAAGTTTGCAAACCTCTTAATTTTCAGACTTAAGAGGTTTTAAGAGGAAACCTCTAAAAAACAAATGGCCCCTTACTAGTGATTGTTAAAGAAGTTTAGTAGTTGTTCCTTAACGGAATTCTTAAGTCTCCTTTTGTGTTCTCTAGGTGTGATATGTTGGTGTTTCCGCCTACCCTTATATGCTTAAATTTGATTCTCAGGGTCCCAAGTTCTTGTGAGCTTCGTTCTTCAAAGGGAACTTCCTTCTCACGCATTCTCACTAGTTGCCGAGGAAGTAATCCTCAACCCTATTCCTTCCCTCCATGCACCTCTTTCATTTAATTTCCATTTTTTGTCCATGCACCTCTTTCATTTAATTTCCATTTTTTGTTCAAGTAAATATAATACTTTTGATCATTTCTAGGACTCGGGAGATCTTCGAAAAGAAGAATCTCAAGAAACTCTTCGACGTATCACCAAACTAGTGAATGATACTATTGCGAATGATGGAACGTACAATGTGTCTCCTTTGTCCGAAGCTGATGTGCTCACAATTATTGATTGTGGGACGTCTGAAGGAGGCGCTATCGGCCAACATTGGGTTTTGGATCCTATTGATGGTACTAAAGGGTAAGTAAGTTAACATTTTCGATGCCTACATGTGTTTTTTAACTAAAAAAGACTCTGCATATTCTGTTATATAATTTTCTCATATGAAAAATGCTCATATAAATGCTTGTATGATTGATCAAGGTAATATGTATTAGATTGCCCATTCAACATTTATACAAGTAAAAAGTATCGAGTGACTGGCTTTTTCAAATTGTATTTAGCTTTCCATTGCAAATTAATCGTTGTCGTTTTTTTTTGTGAAAATGCAAAAGACTGCTATACTTATATAATTGAATCAATCATTCATCTAAAGTTGTCTTCTTTTCAATGAAATCCACCACAATGATTTAAGAAGTTAATCACTGTAATATTTAGTGGTCACTTATTTGAAAAGCTTATCTAGTTGCAACTCATTTTTTTCTCAACTTGTCATCATACCTAAAAGTCTAAAACGATAGTGGAAGGATGATTTAAGCTGCAAGTATAGTAGTTGCCCTATCAATCAATATGAAATGATTCTCATATTTGGATTTGACATGAAAATTACGACATTTTCGCTTTTTGGCATCTTTGTAAACTAAAATTACTTATTTGGCTAATATTATCATTACAAAAAAGTATTATAGATATTGGTTTGGGAATACACTTTTTATCCAATTTCTCATTATTAAGACGAGTTTTTTAGACATGTATGCAATAAACATATACTTGAAAGAACCGCTCTACTCTCTTGGGCAGAGGACAGTTTGCATACACCCCACCTCAGGATGGTATAAACTGGGCTCGTTTTAGTTTGAAATAATCTAATATTTCTCTTGAGCTTCATGGGACAAAGGGAATACGTCCTTCATCCTAATTAACTGCAAGGCTCATGGCATGTAGTGGTTTTGTAACAGCGTTTTTACTAATCTACCCTTTTCAATAATCACTGAACATGATAATCTTCTGTACTACAATAGTACCCACCATCAATGTCTTGCTACAAAGATAAAATGGGCATTCAGCTTGAAATTTTCCAAAAACGAATGCATGGTTATATTGGACATCTCAAATCAGAAATGATTGCAATTTTTATGATGGAAATGATTTATTGTTGTAGCTATAATTTTCACGTACTTCTGGATGCAGTTTCTTAAGGGGTGACCAATATGCGATAGCACTAGGTCTGCTAGACGAAGGGAAAGTTGTGTTAGGCGTCCTTGCATGCCCAAATCTCCCACTAGAATCCATTAGGAGCCAAGATCAGAATGCTCTCAATAAAGCAGGATGTTTGTTCTCTGCACAACTTTCTTGTGGAACATACATGGAGTCTCTAGAGGGCTCGCCACCCGTCAAGGTACCAAAACTTAATGCCACAACACCATTATCTGTGTTTAAATACGCACGATGGTCAACTTGTCTTATGCAACTAGTTGTAGCTTGATTAGACCATCTTCAGTCATTTGTACTAGTATCTTTTTTCAAAACATAATTTCTTTCCAACACATTACTCCATTTTTAACACCAAATGGAATATTTCAAATTATATTATGTGTCTCTAGTTATATCGATTTTCAATAATACTGTTATATATACATATATAGGGTCAGGTTCAAATGTGAACTCAATTTTGGTTGTGAACATGAGGACGAATCTCAGCCACACATCTTCGGTTACGGTGGACGCGATCACGGAATTGACGCGATTCATGGGAGGGTAGAGATTATTAAAGGGGGGGAGGGACCGGTCAAAGCCGCCTTTATTGACCGGATGAGTGGCTGAGATTCGTCCTCATGTTCACAATGAAAAATTGGTTCATATTTGAACCTTCCAATATAAGGAAAGTTCAAATGTGAACCACTATTTCATTGTGAACGTGAGGACAGCCGAGAGCGCGCCACTAAAGCTATCATTTAGATTGAATAAAGCTTTATGCAGTATGCATAAAGCTTAGTCGCACTTTGACGCGGACGATTTAGCGTGCAGGTTAGCTTTATTTAGTTTGCATAATAGCTTTATGCAGTATGAATAAAGCTTGAATGAAGCTAACCCGCGGGCTTTATGCAGACTGAATAAAGCTAAGCCATGGAAGTCAGATTGGCACGTGGGGCACTTTCGGCTGTCCTCACGTTCACAATGAAAAAGTGGTTCACATTTGAACCCACCCCTATATATATATTCGATCCATGTTCTTTTTTTGGGTACAACAACTTTGTAAATCTGATAGCGTCTTAAATAGTTTACTTTAAGTAAGTTGGAAACATAAAAACTGAAACTTATTATACATCATAACTCAATGTATATAATATAATTATAACTAAAAGACCATTTACATAAATAAAAAAACTTTGAAAGACCATTTTCTAAAATATATAGTTCAACACTAAATTGATGTAAATGAATAGTAGAACAGGGAAATTTGGTGTTACACTATTCACCAACACCATGATGGTCTATGTATTCGTGTGTGCGGATTGCTAATCTTTGGGTGAGCTATGTTGGTGCATATCTCACAAGCTGGGGGCATTCACCGAAACAACTGCTTTACTCTTTGGGGTAGAAGTCACGTGGCAAAAGGATCATGTGAGAAGTTGAGTTAAAGGTGACAAGCGTGAGAAGTGGATCTGAACTGTTAATCACTTTTAATATCATGCGGTCATGCCCTCCATGAATTGTGCTTTAGAAGGGAATGATCTGGTGCATCTTGATGCATCTTATTTCGGTGCATCACATCCTAATGTGCATCCAACGGTTGATAATCACTTCCCAAGCTTCCCACGCTAACCTCAACTTCTTACTGGAATCCGGACTGACTTGCTTGGTTTCCCAGCTCTTGAAAAAAAAAAAAAAAACTATGCCTATATGGCGGCAACGTGAGTTTCTTTGTATGCTCCTCAGGTGCATGTTAGTGACACGGAGAATCCGGAAGACGCTAGCTTCTTCGAATCATATGAAGCTGCACATTCATCTCATAGTTTGTCTGGTGCTATAGCCAAGGTACCTTTCTTTATATGAAAAATGGGGAAATCATTAAATTGCTCTCTTTACTCGTGAGTAAAAAGATATTTGTTCATGTTCTCACATTTTTTGCCCACTGGTCCTACTTGTCGCGATAACGAGATGTTAGTGCTCATGAAGGGCGAATATGTCAACTTTTCTGCCAGGAAGTAGAGCGATAAAGAAAAAGAATGATCCCAACATGAGATACATTACGCAAATATTTCCTCCGTCCCAAAATAAATGTCCACAATGAAAAAGGCGTGGAAATATGTACTTGTTACATTTTTTAGTTAGTTAAATGACAATATCACTCTTAATAATAATAAAGGTAGTAATGAATTTCTCATATCATAATCAAGGGTAGAATTAGAAAGCAGACACTTTCTCACAAACTAAAATAGAAACGTGGGTACTTATTTTGGAACTGAAGGAGTAATTAACTTTAATAGCACATTGGCTAAATTAGTTTATTCTTAAACTAATATTTACTGCTGTGACGTTACTTTTTGTGTGTGCAGAAACTGGGCGTTAAAGCACCGCCAGTTAGAATAGACAGTCAGGCAAAATACGGTGCCTTGTCAAGAGGAGATGGTGCGATATATTTACGGTTCCCAAATAAAGGATATCGTGAGAAGATATGGGACCATGCTGCCGGATATATTGTTATTGCAGGTACTTATTAGAAAAAGGTTTACTTTATCCCACATGGTTTGTTTATCTCCTAGGTAATGGAAGGATAGTGAAATCGTGTTTTTGTATGAAATTGTTTTGAATTACAGAAGCCGGGGGTGTTGCATCAGATGCTGGTGGGAAGCCTTTAGACTTTTCGAAAGGACGATATCTGGATCTGGACACAGGAATCATCGTTACAAATCAAAAGCTAATGCCGGCTCTCTTAAAGGCAGTTCAAGATTCTCTCAAAGAACAAGCTTTACCATCACTCTGACAAAATTCTTGTTAACTTGTAGAGAAACTTCATGTTCTTGTATTTCATCATCTTCAAATTATGTTTTTGGTATGAAGTGACATGAATTATCGCGTTTCAGTTATTAATAAAAGCTTCTTCTACACCCTTCATGGATTACAATTTGTTACGAGTCTCACATCGGCTAAGCATCAAACTTGTGTTGTATACAAGCACTAATTTCCACTCTCATAGATGACTTTTCTAAGAGATTCAAATGTGTTTCATTGTTTTGGTGACACTGTCTAGCTAGCCTTTGTTTGAGAAGACATGTAGGAGTTTCACATTGGCTAGACACAAACCATTAGACATGTATATGTAAGAACTTTCCCGAGGTTTTTTAGAGAGAATTCAAAGAGATTCCAAATATTTTGGCACCAATGTCAGATCAAACAAAACTTGTTTTTACTTGTATTTATGGAAAAACGCTTCTCTAGATCCCTAATTCAAAATCATTAAACTTTTGGTCATTATGGTTGTCATTTTGTTTCATTTTTGGTTTTACTGACTAACTCTACTTAAAAAAAATTCCGTTAACTCAAGGGCAAATTAGTCCCTTTATAATTTCTATTAATTTTCATTTAAAAACAACCTATATATTATACTAATTATTATATTACACCAATATAATATATTATATATATAGGGGTGGGTTAAAATGTGAACCACATTTTGGTTGTGAACATGAGGACAAATCTGGACCCTTGATCAAACTTTCGTTCTTTTAATCTATGGCTATAAGAGACAGTGGCAATTTTGAAATTAAATTGAAAACTCTGACCATGGCTCAAAGAAAGTCAAGTGTGTAGGGGTAAAATAGGAAAGTAACAATCAGTCAGATCATCAAATGACTTCATCATCATCAAACCTACAAAACTCCATTCTCTCTCTAGAATCCATCTGATAAAAAAAAGCTCTCTCTAAAACCTCCATTAACAATCATTTGAAGAAATCAAAAGTGAGAAATATGTATGAATCTCCATCGTCTACCTTTGTTGCCGCTACCACCACCGTCTACCTCCACCATCATCGTCGTTCATCATTCCCATACACGGTCTCCACGACTTAAAAGACAACAACCGTCAGGTATTAACTGGACTACTTGACCCTTGATTCTTTCCTTCTTCAAAATCTCACTCTTAACTGCTTTTTTCTATGATTGCTTTATCATATCTACTATACCTCACCAAAGGTATTCCAAAAGGGAACATTATGCGTTTTTCTGCTCAACGTGTCTGCTACCACATTGTTTTCTCCGGATTACAAAGGAATTCACAACATAAACATATTTGCACATATAACTGCCCTCCATTCCAAGAACGGAATTGTTCCTGCCTTCACCTCTAACGAGAACGATACTGTCCCCTCGACCCTTACGAGTGTTAGGTGTAATCTTGATTAGAAAAGGATATGGGTCTTAGTTTGTTTATTATTATATTAGTTGTGTTTTTAAATTATTAGTTTATTTATGTTTGAATTGGAAAATGAGGGAAGTTTCTCTAGTAGTAGCACGTAGGTAGATGTTTGCATGTATTATCTACTATTTAGGTTAGTGGGGTGGTTTTCTTTTATTTGGTTAGGTGTGTGTAATAGCCCTTTCCCTTTTCGTATGAAAGTAGTAGTTTTTGGCAGCAACTTTTCTCTGCAACTTTTCACTTCTTTATATTTTCTTTCTTCCAAAGAGTTCGTTATTATATTGGTGGATCTTTGAACAGTTAATTGTAAGGCTTTCATCCCTTCACTTGGTATCAGAGCGCCCAGGTTCATACCTGGTGCGTAGCAAGAAAGAGAAGGCCGATTGCAACCTTATGCAAGCAGGTTGAGAGAAAGAAAGCAAGCAGCAAGGCTGCTCGTTTGATGACCGGCAGAAAGTAGCAGATCAGTCGGTGATCGGCAGAGAGTAGCAGCAAGAAATCGCCGAGAGTAGCAGAAAGAATCAACAAGATATCGCTGAGAGTAGCTGCAAGAATCAGCAAGAAAGAAAGCAGGTAGCAAGAGGCGAGAAGAAAAGAAGCAAGAACGAGATAAAGACCGATTTTTCGGAACTCGAAATTTTAGCAAGAAATGGTAGGAAACACAGGAGCTTTGACACTCCGTGAGCAAGGTAACGTACCACTTCAATGTCCAAAATTAACCAAAACGAACTACACTTCGTGGTCGATTTTGGTTGAAACGGTGCTAAGGGAATATGGTTTATGGGAGTCGGTAGATCCCGTAACCGGAGGAACCATGGACGAGAAGAAAAACTATACCATAAAAGCCATTATCTTCCAAACTCTACCGGAAGATATTCTGTTGCAGGTCTCTAAACACAAAGACGCAAAGGATGTTTGGGAAGCGATCCGGGTTCGATACTTAGGAGTCGATCGAGTCCAAAAGGCACGTATGCAAACTCTTCAGAGTGAGTTGGAGATGCTTATAAGGAATACCTAATCAAAGCCTAAAATCAAGCGTGTCTATCATCAATCATTGTTGGCTCATTTATTTTTGTATATTCTCCATATTTAGGATAATTAATTTCTCCTTGTATTTCTCTCCTTCCATGTTGTATCATCTCTATTTATAGCCTAGCATTCTGTAAATAAGAGATCAATTCATTCAAACATTATATAGTATCAGAGCTTTGTGACTCCTCTGAGTTCTTCTACGATCCCAACCTTCCTCCTCTCAACTATTTCCTACCTTCCTCCTCTCAACTATCAGTAGAGGTCGGATAGTCAAGTAACATAATCTTGAGTATTTAGAGTTGACTGATTCCAAGCTCATACTCAAAGATGAAATATCGTGATGCAAAGGGAAAAGCCAAGATATACCCGTTTTATGAACAACAGTTTCATAAAAGATGTTTCCTTCTGGAAATAAGTTATCACCTATCTGGGTATAAGAGTTCTTGTAACCTGGTTAGCCTAAGTGCCTGTCTAGGGGCCTCCTTAGGTCCGTGTGGTCAAAGACGGTATTGCCAACTTGCATAAGTGGGAGTCTGTTAGGAATTATGTGCAGAAGTTGACAAACCAGTGATCTCACATCCAATGTTATAAGACACTTGAGGGTCACACCTGTGAGGATCTGTAATTCAAATAAGATAAAATCCCAGTTTGGAGAGATTGGGTTTATAATAGTTAATTATAAACCAGTTGGGTATTTTATGTAAGAAAACCCAAAGATAAAGGTTTGAAATGGATTATATATATTTATTAGGTAAATAAATATATATAAGTTTATTAGTTAATAAATTATGTATTTATCAAGATGAATAAATATATAATAGTAATATTAATTAATAAGTAATTATCTAGTTAGGTAAATATCTTTTATATGGTATGGATAATTACCAAAGATAAGATAATTACCAAAGATAATTATGGAGTTATATGGTAACTAGGATACATTACCTTATAAATAAAGGCTTAAGGTTTACCAGTTATTCATTCGATTCAGACTCAATTATTCAGACCAAGAAAATTCTCTCCCCCCCTCTCTCTCTCTCTCTCTCTCTCTCTCTCCTCTCACTAAAACCGGCGCCAAAACACAACCCCACGGAGCTCGGGTTTTTCCGGTCAACATCTCGCAAACAGTTCGTTTTCAGGATCTCGGGATTTCAGCCAACTAGAAGGCGATTTGTCTGATCGTTCACAGGTGGATTAAGCTCAAGCAATCCAGGTAACAATCTTTAACTGTTAACTGTTAGATTAAATAACTAAAACGATTAAGATCATTAGAATAATTTCAGGTTTTAATTCTACGCTTCCGCAGTAATCAAACCAGTTAGGCTTGATAAAGTTTAAACCTTTTTGGTTAGTTTGATCATTAGGTTTTATCGTGTATCTCATCCAGTTAGGTTTGAGATCCACAGTGACTCTCGTATCAGATCGATACGAGGGATCCATCAAAACCTAACAGTGGTATCAGAGCGTTGGTTTTAATCGTTTAGTTGTTTATCAGTTTATGTGATCCGTTAAAATCAATTCTTATTTCTTACGTATCAAGTTTCAATCTTTATAAAAATCTGATTTTTATCAAGTTTAATTGGTTTATATAAAAAAATTCGATTTTTATTTTAAAACTGTTTATCGAACGAAAACCCGAACCAATCGTTTGATGGCCGCTTGCCACCAAGCGTGAACCACCAAGGCCACACCACCAGGTCGGTGGTGGCCGTAGGCCGGACCGAACCATGGCTGCACCACCGTTTGTGGTGGCGGCTATGGTGGCCGGATCAAATCGCGATCACGGCTGCACCACCGTTCGTGGTGGCGGCTGTGATCGGTGATGGTGACGGTGGGTGTATTAAAACCGCACCACCAGATTGGTGGTGACAGGTGTTTCTTAATCGAAGTCAACGGTGGTGGCAGCAGCGCCGTTCTTGCTGCTGTCGTTACCGGCCGAAATCAATGGTGGCGGTGGTCGAGTGGTCGAGTGGTGGCGATGTTTTGCGAAAACCGAAGCCGAACCACCAGCATGGTGGTGGCGGCGTCATGTGACGGTCGTAGCCGAACCACCAGCGTGGTGGTGGCGACGATTAACAGTGGCCGTAGCCGCACCAAAGGTTGATGGTGGCGGCGTTAGCAGTGGCCGTGTCCCGATCGCACACAGAGGACGAACCCACATCCGGATGTGGCCGGATTGCGGATGTATCATAGGAATCACCACCAGTTCGGTGGTGATCATCGGGCTACGGTGATAATCGGCGAAGGCCGATAGCCTCCGATCGCATGACGGTAGCAGCGACGGCCAAACCACCAGCGCGGTGGTGGCCGACGGTTTCCAGAAACGAAATTAGGGGTGGCGGTGGCGTTTTGTCATTGTCGCCGGTTAAACGGCATCAGTGGGGGTCGCCGGTCGCCACCTGTGGGTGGCGGTTTACGGCAATGGATGGTGATGTTGTTTTTAATCGCCGACCACTACCTGTGGGTGGTGTTTATCGGCAGACGGTAGCGGCGATGGTGTTTTAGGCGTCGTCGTAGCAGCAGTATCAAAAATCCACCAGATGCAGACCTCGCGGCGCGAGTGGATCAGAGCAGAGATCCTCGCGGCGTGAGCCGTGTCTTCGCGACGCGAGCCGAACCTTCGCGGCGCGAGCGAGGCTTCCGATCCATCTAGGGTGTTTCGTTCGGGCCAAATTTTGTTATCGGGCCTAAAGCCCAGTTCTTTGGACCAAGTTATGGCCCAAAAGGGTTTATTTGGTTTTATATAATTTTATTTGGAAAATTTTATTATCTAATAAAATCTGTGTTGTCAAACCAGGAATTTGACCCGATTGGTCAAATAGCCCTTGTGTCGTGATTTGACCAGCTGGTCAAACCACAACACAGTTTATGGGCAGTGTTTTTCAAACCAGTTGGTTTGGATTATCCGGTTTGGTAAGCATTTTATAAAATTGTTTTCTCGCTTTATAAAATAAATTTATCGTTTATAAATCTTATTTTATAAAATAATTTTGGATTTATAAAACAGCTAGTTTTATGAATAAGTTAAAACCAGTCTTTACAAAAAGTGAAATAAGATAATTTTAACGGATCTAGATTTGTTTTACGATTTATTATATGCCATATATAAATGCATGTTTGTTATATACCTGTGTGTGTATATGTTAAGATTATAGCATTTGCCAACTTAGACCCTTGACTTGTTTCCGGGGAGGCCTGCGTGCCGTTTACAACCCCTTTTTGTAAGAATGACCCTAAGTTAGTATTTTTGGTATTTCTTTCCGTTTTTCCATCATGGGTGCCGAGGCCAGTGGGAGCACGCCAAAAGCATTGAGTATTTCTTTCGGAGTTCCATCGAAGATGCCAAAGCCAGTGGGAGGTTCGCGAAGAGATAGAAATACTATAGTGATAGGTCATTAATGGTCCTTAGGAATACAGTTGGCAAAACTATAATCCGTTTTAACTGCGTGGTTGTTGCCTTATTAAACTGCGTGGTTGTGATATGCCTGTTGTTTTAAATAAGACAAAGTTTTAAAACTAAATTATATCACAAGGGTAAAATAGGTTTTTAATTTAAAAACTGCCAATTTTCAAACCTTTTTAGAACGGTAGATTTTATTAAAAAACCTAATATAAAATGATTGTTTTCTTAAGTTGACAAAAACAGTTAGTTTTAATCAACCAGTATGCTATCAAAACAGTTAGTTTTGAATTAGCAAGTGATCTTAAAACAGTTAGTTTTAAAAGAAGTGTGTGTTTAAAACAGTTAGTTTAAAAACACAAGTTACCTTTCAAAACAATCATAGTTTTTTCAAAACACTGGATTTCAAAAGGTTTTTCAAAAATTAAATCAAAACCCCGAAAAATCATAGATTAGTAGTGCAACCCACTTTGGGGCACCTCCGGCGTAAGGTACGCGGGTGTTCTAAGAAGAACACACCTTAAGCATCCGCGTTCAAACCCCAAGCTAGAGGGGATTACATGACTCTGCGAATTATCTCCGGGTGGTACCGGCCAGAGTAAAGTGTCCAAGTCACAAAATGGTGAGATCTATTTTGGTTCTGATAAGTTTACCGGGTGGTACCGGGCCAAAATGCACTTAGAGGGACTGAAACATGTACAGATACTTGTCCCGAAAAGATCTGGGAGTCATATCAGTTAGATATGATTGGTAAAAGTCCTTACCTACCGAAATAATACGACCTGGGGAGCAAGAACATTACGCACATTAGGCCGTATGAAATGAAGGATCCTAGTCCAATAAATTGATCATTTAAGGGTTTATTGATATTTATTGGAAATAGTCTATTTACAGTTGTTAAAACCAATTTTTTAATGTGTAGATGGCAAACACTGTAACCAACACAAACAATCTTTCTCTCCGCTCCATCCTCGAAAAAGATAAGCTCACTGGTCCCAATTTCCTCGATTGGGAGCGCAATCTGATGATTTTGCTCAGGCATGAAACGAAATGGTACGTCTTGGAAGAGCCTCTAGGAGAGGCCCCTCCAGCAAATGCATCGGCTGCTGTCAGGAACGCTCATAAGAAGCATTCCGATGATTTACTGGATGTTGGTTGTCTTATGCTTGCAACTATAAGCCCAGATCTGCAAACGCGGCTCATAAATACGAATGCTTATGACATGATCCGCCAGTTGAGAGACATGTTCCAGACGCAAGCACGCACAGAACGTTACGATGCCACTAAGGCATTCAACGAGTGCAAGATGATCAAGGGGACCTCAGTAAGTGACCATGTCATGAAAATGAAACGGCACTTGGATCACCTGGAGAGGCTCGGTCACCCAGTTCCGCTACAGTTGGCAACGGATACGATTCTCAACTCACTGTCAGAAGATTACAAGCCTTTTGTAATCAACTATAATATGAACATGAAGAAAACAATAGTTGAATTGCACTCCATGCTAAAGACTGCTGAGTTGAACATGGGGACCAATAACAAAACCAAGGACGTACTGATGGTGAGAGATGGAGGGGTGAAAAAGAAACATGGGCATGGAGGCACCAGCAAAGGGAAAGGTCCAGTTCAGGCCATCCAGAGTGCACCCAAGCTTCGTGAGAATGGTAAAGCCAAGGGCAAGGGCAAGAAGGTTAAGCCTAACAAAGCTAGGACCGAGAATCGCTGATTCACGTGTGATGGGCGATTTCTTTTGCAAGAGACCTTTAGACAAGATGGGACCAAAAAGCAAGTATACAAATTGGAACCATGTCGTCTTTTCAAGTAATAAAGTGGTAAGAACCAAATATCGTAATCCACAGGGATAGGTATCTTTAGTTGCAAGATCTTGAGATGACAAACTAATTTCAGATGGCGAATTTGGAGAAAATATCTTTGAGTTGGTTTGGTTATCTTGAACGTTAACAATAATTAAAAGAAGCAAGGGTGTAAGACTCGGAATGGGATTACAAATCAATTTTATGTAGTCTCATGCTGCAGAGATGCTGCAGCATGCTCCTGGTAGTGTTAAGTTCATATTACTTGTTTTGGAAAATGATCCTCTCGGATTCTTACCAGTTCCTTACAGCCTAATTCTTGAATTCTACATCTCTGTATGTCATCAAAAATTCGTAAATAAGTATTATGATATCTTTACAAAACTTATGGTTAAATAAATCTCTTTATTTAAACTTATTCTTTTGAAACAAGTCCATATTATCATGAGAGTACACGTGACTAGTGCCTTATCTCTAAGAACACCTCAAGTACTTGCTTAATTAATAATCAATATATGAAATTCAATCAAGTTGTATGGCAACAACAATGGTTTTAGTTAAAAAAAGCAATTTTCTCAAATATACTTCTTATGCCATCCAATTTGATGTGTATTTTAATGACTCGTCTCCAAGATCATTACACTTTAACATCTCATATATTGATTAAATAGTTAAGAAGTATGATCAAAATAAAGACTCATGAAGAAGTAATATAACACTAGTCACTACCAAAAGATAACTACTTTATCATGAATTATAACCCCATCCTTTATCTTACACCCAAGCAAATGGAATTAGCCACTCATTACGGAAATTAATTGAAACGAAATATAAGAAAGCATGATAAAATACTTGGAATTAAAGAAAGAAAATTAAAAGACAATCACTAAATTACTTGATGAAATGTAAATCTAGCAAAATTAACAAAGGTAAATGATGAAACTTGGTGACCAAGTAACAAGATTTACCAAGACTAATATGCAATACAACAATAAAAGATGTAATCTAGATGATGACAATTAAAGATTAAAAGCAATGAAATACTATGACAAATTAAAGAAGCAAATTAAATGATGAACTTTAGAGATGAAAAATGAAGAACAAGGAAGAACTAAAGGATGATTACTAAAGAAAATGATAAGAGGAGAAAAGAAAAGAGAAGAGCATAAAGCTCTAACTCTTGGGGTGTGTCTTACAAGCCATCCCAAGCTCCATATATATAGAGATGGAGAGGGGCCAAAAGTGTAAATTACAAACTAGCTAATCTTACTTAGGAAGCTACTATTAAACATTACCCAAAAAGATATAATTAAAGAGTTTAAGGAATTTAACTAGTAGACAAAGAAATTAGAATTTCAAAAGAAGATAAAATCTATTTCCATTCTCTACTAGTTGCATCCTCTCTTCCCAAAAGCTCCTATTTTTCTTCATTTTCGTCCATTTCCAGCCCAGTTGCTGCCTTTCACATGCTGCAGCATCTCTTCATCAGAATATGTTCAATAAACACAACCTTATAAGCTTTTTTCGGACAATCCACAAGTAAATCGCATTTCCTAGCTCCATATTGACACAAACATATTTATCCTATTAAAGCAATATAATATATGCTATTTACATAACAAAAGACCTTAAAAGTATGTAATTGACGATGTGTAAAAACACTAAATAATAGTGCTTATCAACGTGTAATGAAGTCGGTCATTGGAGGCAGAACTGCCCAAAGCGTCATGAAGCAGGTATATAAACCTCAGATATTTATGACTGCTTTAAAGAATCTATCACTAGTATTCTGATGCCTAGAGCAAATGTCTATTGCAGGTGGTCAGAAGTGAAGAGCCCAGGAGTTGCTAAGGATCTTAGATGCCAGTTTATTTCAATTTTCGTCAAGACATTTTTATTTTAGACTTATGATTTAAAACAATTACTTTTGAATGGTTGTATTTTTAAATTTTGTGGTTTTAAATTTAAGAGTTATTGTCTTGACATTGAAATATCTGTTGTGCATGATAATTTGAATCTGATTGATTTAAAAGATCCTAGATATTACCTATCGCACTGACAAAGTTACTTTAGTAGTAACTTATATGAAAACAGTTAAAAACACAAAGTACTATGAGAATGTTTTTTTGAAATAAACATTTATGAGTAAAGGATTATGGAAACATTTTTCAAATACTCAAAAGTTCTAAAGAGGATTTAGGATTTTTATATCAGTATTTATAAAACTAAGAAAAATTCCAAGTTTTGGAATTAGGGTTTTATGGAAATCCAGTTAAGTTTTATAAGTAATAAAATTCTCAGGTGTGTTACTTAAAATAGAATTGATTAATTAAAGTTTTTGACTAAATCAATAGTTAAATTTTGAGTGACGGTTGGTTTTCATATAAGTCAGTGGGAGCCCGGTTAATTCTCTATCTAGTTTGAGATAAAGAATAGATGATATAATTATTGATTAAATATATCTAGGAATTCATAATCCAGGTAGGATGTGAATTTATGAGATGTATAATATACCTTTAACTCAAAAGGTAATAGTTTCAAAAGTCTTTGAAACAAATTTTAAAATCAATAATTAAATTGTGTTGAATATTTAAAGATAGGATAAAACCAGTGAAACATACCAGTTTGGTAGAATGAATATCTTATCAGATTTCAGGAAGAAATCACTTATCTACACAGCAACTAAGGAAAGTTGCAGTTTAGCCTTACATATTCAGGGGAACTAGGAGTTTTTCCAGGTCTCCAAGTTCAGGGAATATGGTAAGTGAAGAAGTCTAACATTGTTTAAAGTGTTTGCTAAACAGGGGTTAGCACAATCAAGTAGATCGTATCAAAAGATACAAGCTTGAATTGTTTTTTGGTTGTTATTTTGATTAATTTGGTAAACATTAATCAAAGAGTCTAAAATAAAGAAAGGTGATACTTTATTTTAGACCAGTATTTAACAAACGTTAAATAGACACCATAAAAGTAATTAAGAAGTATTAGTTTTGTTATTGTTACAGAGTGTAATATGGACTATACAAAATTAGTTTCTTTATCGCTTTTATATTTTGCATGTTTTATTATCCAGGAATGAAACTAGTTTCCAGTTTTTCATTTAAAAACTTGTCCGTGACAACTTATCATTGTGGGAACTTGATAGGGAGTTAAAGTCATTGTGGACTTTTGGGTAGTTATGATCAGTCGTTGAATAACAGCTACAAGTGTTGTAGACCAAAAGTTGCACAGATATTCGATAGAGTAGCGAATATTGGACGTGATCCGCGGTTGAGATTGCTTCTTGGAAATCGTCATAAGTAAATCTCACAGTGGTTGTCCCTATCACCTGAGGTATCTGGTTTGATATCATGAGGACTGCTGGATACTTAGTGCGTTCAACCGCTACGCCGTAACAGGGTGGCTATGAAGGACGTGACTAGATTCAGCGGAAGACGTGGTGTTAGATGCAGATATGCAAGATGGGATTTGCACCTCTTCTCAGAAGAGAGATATTTCTGGGACCCTTGACTGACTAAATATACTGATTAAGTGAATGGCCATGCCCAAACGAACTGATTAGTTCTTTGTCGTTTACCTATCAGTAGAGGTCGGATAGTCAAGAAACATAATCTTGAGTATTTAGAGTTGACTGATTCCAAGCTCATACTCAAAGATGAAATATCGTGATGCAAAGGGAAAAGCCAAGATATACCCGTTTTATGAACAGCAGTTTCATAAAAGATGTTTCCTTCTGGAAATAAGTTATCACCTATCTGGGTATAAGAGTTCTTGTAACCTGGTTAGCCTAAGTGCCTGTCTAGGGGCCTCCTTAGGTCCGTGTGGTCAAAGACGGTATTACCAACTTGCATAAGTGGGAGTCTGTTAGGAATTATGTGCAGAAGTTGACAAACCAGTGATCTCACATCCAATGTTATAAGACACTTGAGGGTCACACCTGTGAGGATCTGTAAATCAAATAAGATAAAATCCCAGTTTGGAGAGATTGGGTTTATAATAGTTAATTATAAACCAGTTGGGTATTTTATATAAGAAAACCCAAAGATAAAGGTTTGAAATGGATTATATATATTTATTAGGTAAATAAATATATAAAAGTTTATTAGTTAATAAATTATGTATTTATCAAGATGAATAAATATATAATAGTAATATTAATTAATAAGTAATTATCTAGTTAGGTAAATATCTTTTATATGGTATGGATAATTACCAAAGATAAGATAATTACCAAAGATAATTATGGAGTTATATGGTAACTAGGATACCTTACCTTATAAATAAAGGCTTAAGGTTTACCAGTTATTCATTCGATTTAGACTCAATTATTCAGACCAAGAAAATTCTCTCTCTCTCTCTCCTCTCACTAAAACCGGCGCCAAAACACAACCCCACGGAGCTCGGGTTTTTCCGGTCAACATCTCGCAAACAGTTTGTTTTCAGGATCTCGGGATTTCAGCCAACTAGAAGGCGATTTGTCTGATCGTTCACAGGTGGATTAAGCTCAAGCAATCCAGGTAACAATCTTAAACTGTTAACTGTTAGATTAAATAACTAAAACGATTAAGATCATTAGAATAATTTCGGGTTTTAATTCTATGCTTCCGCAATAATCAAACCAGTTAGGTTTGATAAAGTTTAAACCTTTTTGGTCAGTTTGATCATTAGGTTTTATCGTGTATCTCATCCAGTTAGGTTTGAGATCCACAGTGACTCTCGTATCAGATCGATACGAGGGATCCATCAAAACCCAACACAGGATATGTCAATCCTCAATTTCCTCATCACATATGCAAGCTCAAAAAGTCGCTTTACGGCTTAAAGCAAGCCCCTCGGGCCTGGTATAATGAACTCACCAAGTTTCTCCTTCACTTTGGTTTTCGAAAATCTTTAGCCGATGCATCACTTTTCATATACCAAAATCAAAGTGTCACCTGCTATTTCATGGTTTATGTTGATGACATTGTCCTTACCGGTAACAACACACCCTTCCTTAATCGATTTGTTAATGCCTTAAGCCAAAAAATTTCCATCAAAGATCTTGGTATGCTTCACCATTTTCTTGGTGTTGAAGTTATTCCCACACCAACCGGTCTATTTCTGTCCATTGGTACATCCAAGATATCCTCCAACAATTTAACATGGATGGTGCCAAAGATGTTTCTACTCCACTCGGTTCCACCGAGGTCCTATCTGTTTCCGACAACTCACCCTCAGTTGATGCGACACCATATCGTAAACTCGTCGGGTCACTTCAATATCTCGCCTTCACAAGGCCGGACATCTCTATTGCCGTAAACAAGCTCTCTCAGTTTATGCACAACCCACGTCAAACACGTTGGCAATCTCTAAAACGTGTCCTTCGTTACCTAAAGGGTACCATTCATCATGGTCTCTTCCTCAGTCGAAACTCCTCTCTTGATCTCTCGGCTTTCTCCGATTTGGATTGGGGTGATATACATGATGTTGGTCGCTCTCCCACTGCATATATTATTTATCTTGGAAAAAACATTATCTCGTGGAAGTCCGCTCGCCAAAAGTCAGTCTCTCGCTCCTCAGCAGAAGCCGAATACAAAGCCTTAGCGAATGCTTCAGCTGAACTTACATGGACAAGAAATCTACTATCTGAACTTGGCATCACCGTCACCAAGCCGCCATCACTATTTTGTGACAACTCAGGTGCAACATACCTCCGTGGCAATCCCATTTATCACTCCCGAAAGAAGCATGTGGCACTAGACTATCATTTGTACGCGAACAAGTTTCGGCAGGTGATAACACCAAAATTATACATGTTTTGGTTGAGCTTAATTGTATGACTTTAACCCATTTCTCACCCGTTTATGATCATTTCACTCACTAAATGAGCTTATTATTGTTTATGTAGGATTTGGAGGCCGTGGAACGGAAAAGTGCGAAAAAAGACGAGAAAACGTGAAAAATGCACAAGTTCAATCCAGTAGCCATCTGGCGTCCGCGAAGTTCAGGATCTGGCGCCGCCAAGTTCGACAAAGATGAAGACCAGGGTTTGACCTAAGTGCTTGGCGCCGCGAAACCAGCAGTCTGGCATTCGACAAAGTTTGTATTTCTCTCCTTCCATGTTGTATCATCTCTATTTATAGCCTAGCATTCTGTAAATAAGAGATCAATTCATTCAAACATTATAATGCTATGGATGAAGGAGACCGAGACTATTAATGAGTTCTCGGGCAAGATAAGTGGCATAGTAGCAAAATTTAAAAGTCTTGGTTCTAGCCTTGAAGAAGAAGTGGTAGTGAGAAAGTTTCTCAATTCAATCATTGCCTCCATCGAGCAATACTATGATATTGAAACTATGTCGTTTGAAGAAGCGGTGGGAAGACTCAAAGCCTACGAAGAAAGGCTCAAAAGCCATGATGGCAAGGATGAAGAACAAGGACAACTCTTATTGACAAATAGCGAGCATGATGGTAAGCAATTTGGACGAGGAAGAGGTCGGGGAAGGGGATTTGGTAGAGGAAAAGAGGACGTGGAAGAGGCTCGGGTCGAGGTGATAAGAGCGGGTTTAGATGCTATGAATGTGGGATGTTTGGACATTCCGCAAATGAATGTACAAAATGGAAAGATAAGGAGAACGAAGCAAACTTGATCCAAGAAGAAGAACCCGCTTTGCATTGATAAACATATGGATCAAGATTAAGGGGTGAATGTTAGGTGTAATCTTGATTAGAAAAGGATATGGGTCTTAGTTTGTTTATTATTATATTAGTTGTGTTTTTAAATTATTAGTTTATTTATGTTTGAATTGGAAAATGAGGGAAGTTTCTCTAGTAGTAGCACGTAGGGTAGATGTTTGCATGTATTATCTACTATTTAGGTTAGTGGGGTGGTTTTCTTTTATTTGGTTAGGTGTGTGTAAGGCTTTATATAGCCCTTTCCCTTTTCGTATGAAAGTAGTAGTTTTTGGCAGCAACTTTTCTCTGCAACTTTTCACTTCTTTATATTTTCTTTCTTCCAAAGAGTTTGTTATTATATTGGTGGATCTTTGAACAGTTAATTGTAAGGCTTTCATCCCTTCAACGAGTACGAGGTTGTCCCCTTGTCCCTCACAAGAACAAGGCTGCCCATATGCACACAAAACATAATATTCACATCTAAACATAGTTATCTACCATCACGTACAACAGAACACACAATATAGTCCTTTACAACATCCAATTACCTTCGCACACTGCATCAAATCACAAACGAACCCGTGATAGAAAGTACCACAGTAACCTGCAAAATCACAATCAAACAGATTTTCGTATCCACTTGAATGTGGATCCTCTTTTGTTAGATATAGATGACTTGTAATATGAAATTTTATAAATTCCAAATCTATCATCTATATAATTCTCACAAACAAAATCATTCGTTGCTAGAATAAGAACCATTGTTGTTCTTTTGTGAAAGCTTGATAAGATCACTACGTGAGTAAGTGATACCGGGCTTAACAAAAGAATTATCTTTTAAACGATTGTTGTTTTTAACAATTGAATTAGGAACAAAGAACTTACTTCCTTTCTTGGTATGAAGATCACCTGAACTACCACCTAAATAACTGTAGAACAGATTTGAAGGACGCATCTGATTACTCTGTGAATAGCTATTTGCATATGAAGACCTTGATTTGAGTAAATCTCCAAGTTCTTTCACTTTTGCAGTTAGCTTACTTCTTTTGGCATCCATTAGATTAAAATATAAAATTCTTTTGGTATCAATTTTGTATGAACGCCGCCATATATCTATGTTCATTTATAATAGGTTTTAAAATACTATGTTAATAAAACTATAAAACACTTAAACACATAAATATTTTCTTACATGGTGCAACTTTGGGTCTACTTCTTATAGCCGCAACAGATCCAAATTGTCCTGTTGCATCAATATACTGATCCAGTTTTTGTCTCAACTTATCATGCTCTCTTCGTCGAGTACAAGTTGACTGATAGCAACATAAAACCCGTTTTTAATCTCTCTATTTATGTCAATCGGATCCGTATTTGGTCCATAATATATGGCAGGATTGAGGTAATATCCAGTTGTGTGCATATACTAAAGAGTTCATACCAATGAATTAACAAAAAAGTAAAATATTCATTAAAATGGTGAATACCTGCATGTAAAAGATGATGAAGTTAGTCACTCCATCGTGATTGGATCATAGCCCACACTCTTGTTATTAATCTATCATGCGTACTTCCGAGAACTGTAAGATTCTTCTTGATTTTCTCATTTGCTTTGTCCATACCATCATAAATATACCCCATGCATGGCATCTCCTCTGTGTCAAAAAACCTAACCACATCAACCAAAGGAGCCATCACTTGACATGCAAGAAAAACATTGTCCCAAAAATCAGATTTGGCAACTATACTCTCAACTCGTTTTCTACAAACCTTCTTGGCAAAATCACTTTTTGTCCAACTCTTAGACACAAACAAAACTTGAATGCTATTTTGATTCTCAAAGATACGCTTAATTGTAGAGAATTGTATTTCAAATCTTGCTACACACGAGCTCACATCATGCTCAACATTTGAACTATGTGGAAAAAGTGCCTTTCAATTAAGTAATACCTTTGACAACACTAATGAACTATAGGTATTTTAATTAATGATTGAAATACCTTTGTACAATTAATACTTACGGTGCCTTTTAGTTGTAGGTATTTGACAACATTAATGAACTGTAGGTATTATAATACCTACAGTTCAAAATACCTACATTTGAATTTTGTCAAAGTTGTTGTGTCACAAAGGCACTCTTAATCTGACTCATTCTCTTAATTGTAGAAAATTTTTCAATCATGAAGTTGGGGGTGACTTCTTCCATTAATACTTTGCACACGCATCGGTCCCCACAAATCCATGTGAAGGAGCTGAAGAAATTGACACAAAGGGAGAAATTGTAAGTTCCAAATCAACCAATAACACTAAGATCTAAAGATGTGTAAGCATAAAGTACAAGATCCGTGGAAGAAGATGATGAAATCATGATGAATAATAAAGTACAAAAAATGGAGATAATATCACCAATGAATGATTAGCTCAATGATTGAAAGTACAAAATCTTCTTAAGGATTTGAGATCCCAAGGGGTAGTTTTTATACCAAGGCCTGTAGCCTTTTTGGGTATGAAATGGATGGGCTCCAAACAATTAGTCCAATCCACAAATTACATTTAATGAACATAAGTTTGAGCTAATTACAAATTGACACAACAACTTGTTTTCTAGCAAAATGCTTAACTTGCTAATTGGGGGTAACTTGAGTTATATGGACCAAAAGCTCAAAAAGACATATTTAGATTGATTCTGTGTATACGTGTTATGTGTGAGCCTATCTATAAGTTCTATGTTACTTATATCAAAGATGCATGAGGTTATGTATGTCATGCTACTTTATGTGAAAACTGAGTATTTAATAATGCCGTTATGCTCATAATCGAGTGGACTAACCCTTGGATGCTATGTGACGTCCTTTTATGATTTAATGCATGAGGAATATGTGTATGCCATGGTATGATATGTAGGAAATGAATTTCCAATGATATTGGCATGATTTGTAAAATGAGGGTTATGAGACCTTCGGGGATATTTAAGTACATAACATGAAGGGGTTATAGTTTGTGTTGAGGTCGAATGGACTGGACACCAAGGAGGTGTTAAATAAAGTTCGAAAGACTCTATGAGAATAATCATCTAGATTATGACATCAATCGAGAAAGGTTGAGGATATTATTATGGTCATTTAGACCGGGTAAAACGCTTGTGGTCACTAGTCAGAAAGTGGACCGAGGTGTCACTAGTTAAAGAGTGATTACCTATGATATTAAGGGGCTAGGGTAAAGAATATAGATGAGTCCTATTAAAATGCTCGTATGTTCAATTGTCTGCTTTGATATATTGCTTTCATGCGTGATATATTGCTTATATGCTTGGTACAACTCACTTGGTTTTTTTGCTAACACTTGTTTGGTGTCGATGTGTATCCCAAGTGCTAGTGGCAATCAGGTGTAGGTGTGAGAGATGAGCATTGATGGATGCTTATAGGATCCGAACCTTTGTACCAACCTTTCTTTTAAAGTTTTCGTTAGTTCCAATATTAGGATGTTACAACAACTTCTAAATCAAATTTTATACCCTAAGCTATAAGACTTTAAGTTAACATTCTTTTTCTAGAGATACTAAAAGGTTGAGTTTATAAGATTTCAAAATCTTTAAGTCTCCTAATAAAATATTGTTTATGGAACTTAAGTTAATTTATACGATATATGTAAATGTATTGTAATAAGTTATAAGACATACTTATACGTTTTAACAATCTTTATAGAACATATTTAAATAAAGCATGATATTAATCTTTTTGTATGACGCATATGTGTTTATAAGACACTTCTAAGAAAGGTAATATATAAAATGACACTTTATATTAAAAGTGTCTTAAAAACGATTTAAAAATGCCCCATCTAGTTTCTTGTGACATTTTACACAAAATACACAATTGTTTGCCCATATAATTTCGTATTGTAGTTTATAAACATATTTAGCATCATATAAACTCTTTTTCGCTGTACTAACAAAATCTATATAGTAAATCATAATCGGAGTATAGAATCGCCTATTAAAAGAAACTCCCACCATGAACTTTGGCATAAAAAAGGTTGTGTCCACGAGGTATATCAAATAACGCTTTAAATTCCAAATTTAGAAATGTGAAGGTAGTATAATTTGAACCCCTTAGACCTTTATGAACATGCTTTAATTCCAAACAACCTAGTGACCAACTTTCCACAAGCACTAGTGTTATTGATGCACTTCTAATTTCTAAATAATACACATTTTTTTTATGGTCACTAACTATGGCACCATAATGCATGATAACATGTTATTTAGTATGATTCGGGAAATATCTTTTCAGAAAATCGTAAATGAAACTAAATAATTCAATATTTGATTGGAAAATATGTATATCGCGTATTTTGTAGATAATTTTTGGAAAATATAGTTTTTATTGGATTTAAATGAAAAAGAAAGTGTGTGGGCAGAGGTTAGATATGGAATTGGGAGGCCAGAAAGAAGATAAGAGGACTAACAAATTAAGAGAAGAGTTCAAATGCATGGCACATGGCCACATAAAGGGATAAGGGAGATGGGTATATTCCCTCAATTTGTTTATAAATCTCATCTTTAATATGCAAATTATATATAAGAGGAAGTTTAAAGGAAAATTAAACTAACAAATTTGTAGTCCCTTATCTGGATCATATGGAATTATATATAGAGAGAGAGGGAGGTTTAAATGAGAAATATATGAATTTAAGAGAATGTGAGAAGCAATCTCAGCCACCCATCCAGTTAACAAAGGCAGCTTTGACCGGTCCCCCCTTTAATAATCTCTACCCTCCCATAAATCGTGTCAATCCTCCGTGATCACGTCCACTGTAACCGCGAGATGAGTGGTTGAGATTGCTCCTCACGTTCTCTTAATTTGACATGCTTCTTGTTTGAACCTTCCACTATATAGAGCGAGGTTCATACAAGAACAACCCAATTTGCAAGAACAACGGAACCAATGAAATCACATGTGATTTTGTGCTGCGAAGGAAAAGGCGTGTGTAGGCCTCGCTCTGACAACGCGAGTGGGTGAGCCGCGAGTGGGCGTCCATGCACAAAATCACGTGATTTTGTTGGTTCCTTCATTCTTGCAAATTGGTTTTGTTCTTGTTTGAACCTAATTCTATATATATATATATATATATATATATAGAGAGAGAGAGAGAGAGAGAGAGAGAATGGTTCAAATGAGAAGTGCTAAAAAAATACGAAGTAGAGAAGTGATCTCCACCACTCATCCGGTCAATAAATGTGGCTTTGACCGGTTATGGTGGACGCGATCACGGGGGATTGACGCGATTCATGAGAGGGTAGAGATTATTAAAGGAGGGACCGGTCAAAGCCGCCTTTATTGACCGGATGGGTGGTGGAGATCATTTCTCTAATTCTCAATTTGTTTTAGCACTTCTCATTTGAACCTAATACTATATATATATATATAGAGAGAGAGAGGGGATTTATAGGAAAACCAAAGAATATATATACATATATATATATATAAGAGAGAGAGAGAGAGAGGGATTTACAGGAAAACCGAAGAACACCCTCGAGTCCTACATTTGACTGTATACACTCATGCATAGCAGGAAATTAAGTTGTTTCTTGGTTTTTAAGCACAAGTGCGTAAGCATGTGTGCAATATTACAAATTACGTTTATGCATAAATGCATACGGTGTAGATGGAGGGATATGAGAGTGTTCCTCAGTTTGTTGGTTTTTGAAGATATTCTCTTGAACTTGACCCTGTATATAAAAGTATATATAAGGTTGGGTTCCACTGAAAATTGAGTTAACTTAAGAGAATAAGAAACGTGAAAATTGAATATCAGTTGTTCGATGCACATTAAAATGAATAAATTTAGATTGATACATATATAGTTTCAACTATCTTTCATGAAATCTACAATCATAAATATAATTCTCTAAAAGTATTATTTATTTTTCTTTTATATTTCTTGATTCGGCATGGAATCTCATAAATCTAATTGTGTTATCATTCATAGTGTGGTTTGTTGACTCAGGCTATATAGGAATTGAATTAGATATTTAAAAATATATTATAGTTATATTATTAAGTTTTCGTAAGTTTTAAGAGAAATTAAACATCATAAATAGTTTACAAATAACAATATCATTATATACAAGTCTCTACTTGTTATTTTAATTTGATGTCACATTATGGTACTACAAAGATATGTAATAAAGATAATACACTACCATTCAGTGATAGTAAGAAAATAGTGTGAGTACGAGATGCATAGCTTGATTAGCTTCCAAACCCTTTAAAGATAGTATGTTTTCGTCGTAGTTTTTAAATAGAGGGGGGCATTATTTAGAAATGTATGAGAATCCCAAGGTCGACCTTGACTATGGTACCATTCTCATTTAAACTCTTTCCTTTAAGATCGGTTCAATTGGAAACCAATTTTGGACAAAATGTGATCTCAGTTGTTAATACGGTTAAGATCAAGGTTGAAAAGTCAAAAATTGCGGCTTTGACCGCAATCTTTGACTAGTCAAAGTTTGTGACTACACAAGATCGAAGGGTATTTTAGTAACTTTTACAATAGGCCGAAAACGGACTCATATATGAACCAGTGTGATTCATATATGAACTATATGTTCATATATGAACCTATCTAAATCATATTTTAACGACTTTTAACTTGTTCATACATGAACCTGTGTAATTCATACATAAACCTGTGTTATTGATTAACTATTTCTTAATTGATTCATATACGAACTATACATTCAAACATGAACTTGTGTATTTCATTTACACGTCCATGCATATATGAACATGTGTAATTTACTAGCTATTTTTTAACTAATTCATATATGAACTATACGTTCATACATGAACCTGTGTAATTCATATGCATGCTCATATATAAACCTGTGTAATTCACATATTAACTATTTTTAACTTATTCAAATA
Source organism: Centaurea solstitialis (assembly GCA_030169165.1). NCBI lineage: Eukaryota > Viridiplantae > Streptophyta > Magnoliopsida > Asterales > Asteraceae > Centaurea > Centaurea solstitialis. The sequence continues at coordinate 75,739,977 of CM058040.1, forward strand.
TATAAATTATACGTTGACACACCTGTGTAATTTACATGATTCATATATGAACTATACATTCATACATGACATATATAATTCATATATGAATGACGAAACTGATATATAAACTGTTTATTCGACTTCATAAATAGGAAATCCATATCTCTTCAGTAAAAGAAAAAAGAATTAATTAATAGTTCACAATGTGTCCATGTCTTTTACACAATCATTTAGGAATGTGTAGTTTTTGTTTTTGTTTTATCGGTGTTGTCAAGTTACATTGTGCTTGTTTACAAACTACAAAGTGTCACAATATTTAACTACAATTATATTAATTTGATGGAGATCCATATCATGTTACTATAGATTAGTGGTTTTAGATTCATTAGATATATTTAGTGGCGTTCAAGTTTGAATATCGATTTTGTTTACAATGTGTATATAAAAGTCCGGGATATATTATCTATATATTGGGTTTTTGTTCTTGCTGTTTTGCGTTGACATTTGTTTACCAAGTGAACATAATGATAAACTGAAATAGTATATTTTATAATATTTAATGTCTAGATTATATGTTTTTGTTCACAAATGTTGCCACAAAGAAGTCGTAGAGTTAGAGAGGAGAGAAGTTTGAAAAATATCCGAATAACATATTGAACCAAATAAGATTTGGATTAAACGGTTTTCGGTATTCGACTTTCGAGTGAAATAACTCAGTTAATCGAAAAAGAATCCTTATTCGATTCCGTTTTCGGTTAATTTTTTTCTAATTCAATTAAACCGAAATAAGACATTCTACTAATATTTTGTATATTTCATGTTTATAAAAATTAACCAAACATATTATACTATTGCCATTTTTTACATTCTTTTATTATTATATGGTATTTTTTGCTTGATAGTAGCTAATTTTTTTGGATTACATTTTTTACTTGATGATGTTTTTAGTTACTATAGTCAGTTATTAATAATTAATGTATGATACACAACACATGTATATTAGATACAAATACAATGGACACGAAACCGATTAAACCAGAGCTTATTTAATTTGATTATGAGCTAGTTTTAATATTTTTTGGAACGGATTTAATTTACCAAATAACACCTATATATATGGTTATATATGATAATAACCTTTAGGCATGTATCAAAATAAACTAGGGTAAATTTGATGTAGTCTTGTCTCTTTGAAAACATGAGCAGGAATGGAATTTAATACGATCCCATATGAAATGAAATGATGAAGTTTGTGAATGATGAAATTAATAGACTTTAATTCCATTTAATATATTAAGAACATTTTTAAAAGCTATGTTAAAATAAAAATTGTGATTGTTTTAGAGATTTTATATTCCAAAATCTATGTTATAACATATGCTAAAATGAAGAAGAAGAAAAAAAAAAGATTACAAAATAAAATTTTAAAGAAATCTCTAAAACCCACCATTAGGGAAAAAAATTAGTCATTAAGGGTGCGTTTGGTATGCAGACATGACAAAACAGAATAGCTGTTCAGCGTTTGGTAATACATAACAGGGAATGACAACACAGAACATGGTTGATTAAAAGACCATTTTACCCATGGTGAGAGTTTTTGCGTTTTTTATATAATAGTCAATCTAAATGAAAATTAACAAAAAACAAAAAACTCCAATCTATGTATCAACAAAACTATAATCAAGTATATAAACAAAAATCATAACTTGCAAGATAAATAGTAGCAATATACATTATTTGTTGTATTTACGATCGAGTTTCGAGTATGAAATGTTGTCCTCGAAAATCAAAATTAGGTGTGAAGTCTTTTGGACCATGTCAAATTCGGATTTAATCGGGTTCAGGTTCGGATTTCAACAATATATGTTTTTCTTTTCTTTTTCCATCAAATTAGTAGAAAATATAAATAGTGTGCAACGAAAATTTAAAGATGAACATATATATTTTAAGTAAGAAAATTTGAATAAAAAATATCTAATGAAAAATTTACTCCTATATTAGATATAATGACTATAAATTTAATTTTAACTTTTCGTTTTACTTGTTTAATCATTAAAGATTAAAATTAATTCAAACTCCAAATCCAAATTTCACACGTTAAAAAATTAAATTAAACACTTAAACTAATAAAAATAAGTTCAAATCTCAAAGATCTACATAAAAAAGTTACAAAAAATATTAATAAAAGTTTATTCGGGTTTTGGGTGAGTTCGGGTAATGGGTACAGAGACCCTACCCAAACCGAGTAACTCGTAATAAAGTTGGATTTGGTCGAGTTTTATTCACCCTAAGTATGAGTATAAGATCATTATAAGGAAATAGAAAATTAATCTGTATTTTGAGGGATATAATGGTAAATCTGACTTTGTTCTACTTAGTTCCGGGGGGTAGGATGAAACAGGTTTGTCCTACTCTTGTTCTACTTAGTTGTAATATGTCCTACATATATAGATGTCTGCCAGACATGAGACAAGTCTTTTCTGTCCTGTCATGTCTTGTCTCATCCTGTATTGTATACCAAACGCACAATAAAAGCAAAAGGCATTGAAGTTGATTATAACTTAGAGGAATATTATTTTATTAAGGTTGATTATTTTAATAAGATAATCAATTTACAAACTCTAGTATCAAAAACATATGAACATAATATTCCAAAATAACTTTTAGAAATAGGTTCTCATAATATAAATGAGAACAAAGTATATTTCATTTTAATATAATTTATATTATAATAATCAATAAATAAATGTTGCTTCTCTCTTAGTGATTTTTCTGGCTCCATTTCTTATCCAAAGAATGGGATGTTTGTTAAGGCCACTTGATTTCATGCCATAACTATGTGAGACTTGGTGCAACCTTTGCATTGCAATTTGCAACTTCCATGCCCATACACTAATATCCCTCAATCCACTTGATTTTCTTTTGTTTTCTTGCCTTTTTATTCATATTTTATTAAAGTTCTTCTTGAAAGAATTAATAGAATTTGGTCATATTTAGATTTTTGTAAATGAGCCATATTGTGTTCTAATTTTTTTGTTGAGTGTCATTTAAGATGAATTTCAAGAAGTAAAGAAATAATGAATCACTCTTTTTAATAATTTGAAGAAGTTTATTTTACAATTTGAGAAGATAATATTCAATTTATTATTAGTGTTTTTTTTGGCATAACTGATATCCAATCAAGTTTTAAGATCGAGTGATTACTGATGAAAAACTCGATGATAATACAACGAATGTGTATTATATTTGTTATAATTGTCTAGACAATTTGGTATCTATAAACTTCATTTTCGTGTTTAGATGTACCTAGAAGTTTTTTGCATAATCTAATATTATATAATGTACTTATGTACATATAACATTTATTGTGGTTGAAATATATTTTTAAAGTTAAAGTTATAGATAGTCTATCAACTAGATAAAAAAAGAGGCCACCGAAAATGTGCAGTTGTGGCAGGAAGATGTTCTTTTGATAAGTTTTATCCTAGCATAGTATTAGCGAAGCACTAATTGGTGATAACCATATCTCAAATAATAAATTTTAGAAAATAATACATGTAAAGTTATGTCAATCATTTTTATACCTCTCATAGACCTATATGTCATTGTGTCACTTCAAAAGCATGTATTTATAATTTATATAAGATAAACAAAATAATGTAAACCAAATAAACAAACATAAACAATATAACATATTTGAAAGTAAGATTTAGGCATTGAAGAATATGCGAATGTTCTTCGATTTTAAGAGAATAAGAATTAAGAGTCTCTTTTAGTCCGAAACAATCTCATTACAACAAAACAAAGACCAAAGATATGTTTGAGAATCTTAGGGGATGTTTACAAAAACTTGTGAGATCTCTTACCCTGTAAGAGCTTATCGGATAAAAGATGCTTTCCAATAATCTATTTTAATAGCAAAAAATGTTACCTAATAAGATAAGTAAGTTGTTAACTTTTGTCAGTAAACACTTATTAGGTAAGCTTTTCGTAAATAGTATAGTTTGCTTGGATTTGAAATTGAATTTCATTCATATCATTAAACAAAAGTTTGGATTTGATATTACACGACCACGAATTTAGAAATCCATTGACAATATCTATCCTTTTAAATCCAAATTCCATCATACTTCAGTTGTTCCCATCACATTTATACCTTGCCTTTTTTTTTATTATCAAATTTGAGTTAATATCTCCATCACCTACAAACAAACAAATTGTTTATAAAATATACAAAAGTTAAATATCATTCTAGATCCTTTAAATCAAATAAGATTTATGAAAAAAACCAAAGTATAATTCACTCTTACAAACCTAACACATTAAAAATTCTAAATCCATTCACATTATATAAATCAATAGAAAACTTGAAACCAAAAGAGCTCCTAGGTGCATTAGGAAAATACCCGTAAATGAATAGCATTTAAAGTCATATTATTGGATTCTTAATCAACCACTATACAATTAAAAGTGGTTTTATAATTTTTTTAAATGGCATGTTGGTACAACGGAGTAGATAATACTAAGTCATGATGACACAAATTTCTTTTAGCATAATAGAAGAAAGTATATATAAATCTGATTTTGATATTTTCATAATTAACAGAAAAATATAAATTGATTATTTGATCTTAAAGTATATATATTTCTAAATATAATTCTTTTCATTAACAAATCTATAAATTATAATATATTTATTTAAACATTTATAGTGTACAAAGTGTTTGTTTTGTATATTATAAAATACAAGTAAAAATAACCATAAGGTTGCGTGCTAATCAAGGCTGCGTACTAGTCGAACCTTTCTACCACAGGTTCGACTCCAAACGCTTATAGATTGCGGCCACTAGAAATTAATCAAGGCAACATGTTTTAGCCGTCAGTAAACCTTATCAGAATTAGTCGGGACAAGACATCGAATACTCTTTAAAAAAAGCTACAAACATACTTTTCTGAGATTATAAATAAATATTAAACCGTCAATTTTTAAACGTGTAATTTTATAAAAAAAATTGTTCCACATTTAAAAAACATAAAGAGCAGGAAAAAAATGTCAAAAAAGCGAAGGGATAGAATAAGCACATGCCACGAGGTGCTTTGTATAGTCAGAAGTGCTTCTAAGGCATATTTCCCAAATATACCCGATTAACGAACTTTCCTTTATTTCTTCCCTACCACACGATATTATAATTTACTCCTTCTATTATATATTTTTCTCTCTTCGTTCTAATTGAATTAACCAAATAAATAATTTATCCAAAATAATATGTAAAACATAGAAACATTTTAATAGTAATCAATAATTTATGGTAATTGTCCAATTGATATAAATAAAATCTAATAGAAAATATAAACCAAAATACTTAAATGTAACTAATATAAGTTTCTAAAAAATATCATAATTATCTTATTAATTAATAATATTTAACTATTAGTGGTGTAGAATAGATCTCATATATTTCACAGGTTTCAAATGATTAAACTCGTATATATAAGCAAAGGGGATTGTGTGGGAAGTTAACGGTGAGAAGCGTAGGAAGTGTATTAAACCCTTTAATCTCATGTGTTCCATGAATTATGCTTTTGAAGGGAATTAATCCGGTGCATTTCATCCAAATGTGCATTCACTTCTCATTCAACGGTTGATAACTACATCTTAACTTCTCGCCGGGATAAGTGAATATCAACCGTTGGTTGAGAAGCAGATGCACGTTAGAATGAAATGCACTGAAATAAGATACATCAAAATACACTAGATCAATACCCTTCTAAAATACAATTCGTTAAAATCTAAAAGATATATTTATGCCAAAATAATTAAAAGTAAATAAGAAAGCATGGTCGACTGGTGCAATAGGTGATTGAAGAAAACATGAAGGATATGAATTGCATGGGACAAATACCGCATCAAATCAATTTCATATTTATTTAACATCCACATCCCATAAATCCACATCATCAGAAAATGCCACAAAAATAAAAAAAACAAATTCTAAAAATTATAACAATGGTCACAAATTCAGATTAGATTGTAGATAAATATTTAGTACATGAAATATTGTACACCATGTTTTTTTCCGTCTCATTTATATTTACGAACAAATAGACAATGGATCAAATCTAACAAATGTAAAGCAATCGTATATCTGATTTGCCTATCACATGATACTTTTGAAGATGGTTCAAAGTTTTTTTAATTTTTTAGAAAGAAGACGCCACTCCTGACGATATATTAAAACAAAAAGACAAAATACTCCTAAATGGCGAGGGACTCCCTCCCAGCGGAGAACTCATCCCACCGGACTGGACAGGCCTTACACAGAAAAGGATGGCTTAAAGTTGCCGGTTACAAACCCTGTTACACAAACTAAATCAAACAGACCCAATAAATTCGACACAATGTAGAGTCTATGTCCACCTTTAGAATTAGAAAAACTATTTTCGTAAATAGTCCCGACTTTATGGACAATGTACAAGTAGGAACCGAAAAGTGAAAAAGAATCTCATTCTCACATGAATTTATGAAACAATTGTAGTTAAAGGAATATGGCATAATTGTCTTGTATGCCAAAAAGGCCTTTATAAGCCTTCAAAGGTCTCTTCCTACTCTGTTTCAAACTAAGAGCTCCTTCTCCTCCTCCCACCATCACCACATATATTAACTATTTTTAATTGATTCATCAGGAGCAGAGGGAGAGGTGGTTTGTTGGGATGGCGAGGAACGAGTGGATAAATGGGTACTTGGAGGCGATACTGGATGTAGGAGCAAATCTGACGACCCAAAAAGGGGTCGATACCAAGATGAAGATAGAAAAGCTTCAAGATAACGTTAAGCGTGACAAGCATTTCAGTCCCACCAATTACTTTGTCGAAGAAGTTGTTAATAGCGTCGATGAGTCTGACCTCCACCGAACCTGGATCAAGGTCGGTTCTACTCTCTTTACTTTCTCTACTTCATATACCTTCCAAAAGGTGCTATAAACTGTGTATTTTTTAATGGCCTTACAAGCTTTTCATGTTTTACTACATTAACTCTAATGTTCATTGTATAAATTACATGCAATGAATGCATAATTTTGCATATAGTTGCTGTTACTAACCTTTGAAATGTAAAATGGAGAGATGCAGGTGATTGCAACAAGGAACACTCTTGAAAGAAGCAATAGGCTTGAGAATATGTGCTGGCGAATTTGGCATCTTACCCGTAAAAAGAAGCAGGTTCAATTCCTCTCCCTACCTTCAAAAAAGATACAAGTAACCGAAAAGTGAATATAAAAAGATATTTTCTTTTTCTTACCAAGTGGGCGTTTACCAAAAGCTTATCGGGTAAGCACTTACCTCAATGATTGAGCATAGCAAGGACCAAGAATCTTACCCGGTAAGAGGCATGACAACAACTGAGGTTTTTTACCCAATAAGTGAGGGAAAAGACACTTACCCAATAAGCATTTACCTGGTAAAAGACACTTACAAACAGTCCATGTTGATGCCAAGAATGTTATCCAATAAGATATGTAAGGTGGTGACTCTTGCCCATAAGTTTTCAATCAAAATTCTATAGGTGTACAAGTTTAATGAAGGCAATATTAATCAAACCTTCTTTATCCTATTTGTCAAGTTAACAGCTTCATCTTCTTTGAAACAAAAGAAGCAAGTCTTAAAACCAAATCAAACAAACTCGGCCAATATATCCCACACAATAGGTATGGATTTGGGGTAGGATGTATGCGGCCTCTACCCTGATGCTAGAGAGGTTGTTTCCATAATTACGGCGGTCTAAAGTGCCTACCAATAAACAGAAAATAAGGTGTCTGTTTGTTTTTTAAGAGATTATAAGTCTAAAGTTTTTAATTTCACAGCTAAAAAATAAGAGGTGGATGGTGCACCTCTTAAAATTTCAGAGGACGATAAGAGGTTTTTAGACCGTTTCTTAAAAATAAAACAAACAGTCTTAAGTCTGCAAACCTCTTAATTTTCGGACTTCAGAGGTTTTAAAGGGTAACTTTTTTAAAAGAAAACAGCCCCTAAGAAATGATGTATCAAAATCATTTTTTTAGAAAGTACCAATTAACAAACTAAAAGTCTATCACTTCCTTGGAACAAAGGAATCTAGGAAAAACTTTATGCAATACACGTCTACAGTTTAAAAAATGTACATGAAACTTGCAGATAGCATTAGATGATGCACAGAGACTAGCAAATCATCGTCTTGAACGGGAGAAAGGTCGCCATGATGCAGCAGAAGATCTTTCAGAGCTCTCAGAAGGCGAAAAGGAAAAAGGCGAAATCCAGCCAGTAAGCAAGATTTCAAGAATAAACTCCGAGATGCAAATATGGTCACCAGACGAGAATAAATCTAGGCAACTTTACATTGTCCTCATCAGGTAGCCTAAAACTTCAAATCCCACACCACTAAAATCATAATGACAGATGGTCCTCTTTGAACTCTTTTCTTTTCCTTCAAACTTCATGACACCTTTTTACTGAAAATCTTGGGTCAAACTTTTCTCACTTACACTTTTTCAAATACCAAGGGACTTGATATAAATGGTCGCTCTACTCTTTGGAGTATTAGGGGCTGTTTGTTTTTAAAAAAAATACCTCTTAAAACCTCTTAAGTCTTAAAAATAAGAGGTTTCCAGACTTAAGACTGTTTATTTTATTTTTAAGAAAAGGTCTGAAAACCTAATACCGTCCTCTGAAATTTTAAGAGGTGCACCATCCACCTCTTATTTTTTTTAGATGTGAAATTAGACTTCAGACCCCTTAAAAAACAAACGACACCTTAGTCAAGTCTGCTTACATCTCATCCCTAATACCTGTTGATGTGCATGTAGCATCCATGGGTTGGTGCGAGGCGAAAACATGGAACTTGGGCGAGATTCCGACACCGGTGGCCAGGTGAAATATGTGGTGGAACTTGCAAAAGCGTTGGCCGACATGGAAGGAGTCGTACGGGTTGATCTACTAACTCGACAGATATCTTGCATAGACATTGACTATGGTTACGGTGAGCCCATCGAGATGCTTTCATGTCCGCCTGAAGGTTCGGGTAATTGTGGAGCCTACATCGTCCGTATCCCATGCGGACCCCGCGACAAGTACTTCTCTCCACACATCCTAACTTTTTCCCATTTTCATAGTAGATACATCATGAATACCCACCGAGCGTTTAAGCTTGTCTCAGGTATATATTCAAAGAGTCGCTCTGGCCTTACATCCCGGAATTTGTCGATGGCGCTATGAGCCACGTTGTGAACATGGCGAGAGCTTTAGGAGAGCAGTTTGACAGTGGGAAGCCAATATGGCCGTACGTGATTCACGGACACTATGCGGACGCGGGTGAAGTTGCGGCACGGTTGTCCGGTTCCCTGAACGTGCCGATGGTCCTCACTGGGCATTCGCTCGGAAGGAACAAGTTTGAACAGTTATTGAAGCAAGGAAGGCTTTCTAAGGAGGACATCAATTCGACGTACAAGATCATGAGGAGGATTGAAGGTGAGGAGTTGGCATTGGATGCTGCTGAAATGGTGGTGACTAGCACACGGCAAGAGATTGAAGAGCAATGGGGTTTGTATGACGGTTTTGATGTTAAGTTGGAGAGGAAGCTCAGGGTTAGGAGACGGAGAGGAGTCAGCTGCCTTGGACGATACATGCCTAGGATGGTGGTAAAAAACACAATCTTTTAACACGATACTCAACTCTACTTATTTATCTGTTTCTCTCTCTCTTTCGCACACTTTTCACTCGTTTGAGAAGTCGGGTCTCGGTACATCATCAAGAAAACCCCAGACTCCACCTTTGGGTGGGACCCGTTTAGTTTGGTTTGCTTTGGTTCTATCTATCCTAAATGTCGATCTGGGTTATTTAGGGATTTGACCTCGAAAGTGTTTTTAATTAAATTCATGGCCTCCTGGTCTATAACGAAAAATGGGTCTATACTCATCAGAAGGTCATGGTTTTAATTAAAATCTCATTTAAAGTTATATACCTAATTCACTAATGTAGACCTAGACTAACATTTTTTCGTTCTTGAAAATTTAGGTAATACCACCGGGCATGGACTTCAGCTATGTCAAGACCGAAGATTTAGCAGGCGATGCAGATCTTGCATCGATAATTGGCCCTGATAGAGCTCAAAACAAAAGGGCGGTACCTCCCATATGGTCTGAGGTTAGACATCTAAGTATCCATTTTTTTCGTCAGAAATAACATCGTTAAAAGTTTTTTCACTTCTACTGCAACTTTCTTGCCTGATGCAGATCATGAGGTTTTTCACAAATCCACACAAACCCATGATTTTAGCTTTGTCTCGACCGGATCCTAAGAAAAACGTCACCACTTTGCTCAAAGCTTTTGGAGAATGTCAACCCCTTCGAAGATTAGCCAACTTGGTACGACTCATCTCACTGTGTTCCTTAGATATTAATGTGCAAAAAGAAGCTAATATATGTTTGTCAAAATGTTAACTGCAGACGCTTATACTTGGGAACAGGGATGACATAGAAGATATGCCAAGCAGCAGTTCAGCTGTTCTTACCACAGTCCTAAAGCTCATCGACATGTATGATTTGTATGGTCAGGTGGCATATCCAAAGCATCATAAGCAAGTCGAAGTACCTGAGATATATCGTCTGGCTACAAAAACTAAGGTAACAACCCGTATAAAGCAGTTCTAATATAAGCACCAAATTTTGCATCAAAATCTAGCCCCTCGTTTATGATTATACAAATGACAAGCCACATTACAATATCTAATGAAATGACCAAATCAACACCTAGCATACTTGATACTCCTTTCATCCCAAGAAAATTGCAACGTATCATGTTTTGGTGAATTTCCATGCCTAAATGACGCATTTGCTTATAAGCATCATCACATGTTATTGATGCTACTGATGTTGGCCCATATGATTCCTTCTTTGTCGCTGTTGAAGGGTATTCAAGACATTTGACTAATAGGCAAACACTTATATTAGACTTGTCGAATGTTGCAATTTTTTGAACAAGGGAACATGCGATCCTTGTTGATTATGTTGGTATATAGTACGTGTGTGTATATATATATACACACACACATATAAGTTAAGACGAAATTTCAAATGAAAACTCAAATCCAATTTTGTTAAGGTGACGACAACTGAGAGTGCGCCACGTGGCATATTCAGTCTGAAAAATACAGGATTATTCACACTGAATATTATGCATTATTCAAGGTGAATAATACAACATTCAGACTTAATAATATCGAATGCTATATTATTCAGTCTGAATGTTGTATTATTCACCATGAATAATGCATAATATACCGTCTGTATAATCCTGTATTATTCAGACCGAATGGGAGCCGAATAGGACACGTGCCGCACACTCGATTGTCCTCACGTTCACAATTAGATTTGAGTTTTCATTTGAACCTGCCCCTATAACTTCAATAGTTAACCGTCATTCTAATTCTTTAGCTCGTGAGACAACAGCAATGCCAACATTAACATTATTTCTATCTTGAAGGGTGTTTTTATCAACCCGGCTCTGGTGGAACCATTCGGCCTGACTATCATAGAGGTAACTTACATCATCTAATTCACAACATAAACTAACTAAACACAAACTATGTTTTGATTCCAGAAGGACTCCCGGTACTTAAAGCTTGGAACTTAGGAATTCTGTCCCTAAACCCTAATTGCTTCATGTCATTCACAGGCATCAGCTTATGGTTTGCCGGTTGTTGCTACAAAGAATGGTGGACCTGTAGATATACTCAAGGTACGAATTTGAATACCCTCAAAACATTATCCATCAATGCAATTGAATACCCTATATCATGTCTGTCCAAGAATCAGTAAAACTGAACAACCCAATGAAGGGTTAGACTTATGACTACGTTCTACCGCTTAGAGTTAAAAATACATGGGGAAAAATAATGGAACTTATGATATGTGTTTATAACATCCAAAAGCTCGCGTATCTAACAAGTCCCTAATGAATCAGGCACTAAATAATGGTCTCCTAGTGGATCCACATGACCAAAAAGCCATCGAAGAGGCTCTCTTGAAGCTTGTTTCAGACAAAAACCTATGGGCTGAGTGCCGTAGACACGGTCTAAAGAACATCCACCGTTTCTCATGGCCAGAACACTGCCGCAATTACCTCTCCCATCTTGAGCATTGCAGAAACCGGCATCCCACCACCCGTCAGAAGATAATACCCGTTCACGAAGAACCAATGAGTGAGTCATTACGGGGTGTCGAAGACCTTTCTTTGAGGTTTTCCGTCGATGGTGATTTTAAGTCTAACGGAGACTTAGATCCAGCAACTCGACAGAAAGATCTTATAGACACCTTCACCCGAATGTCTGCATCCAATAAGAAATCAAACGCTAGCTACAGCCCGGGAAGAAGGCAGTCGCTATACGTAATAGCCACCGACTCTTACGATACCAACGGAGATTCTACAGAGAACCTTTCAACGATAATCAAGAACGTGATGGAAATCGGTACCGCAAATCCCGGGCAGATTGGCTTTATATTGCTGACGGGATTAAGCTTACAAGAGACAAAGGAAGAATTGAAACGATGCCAAGTCAATGTTGACAATTTTGATGCATTGGTTTGCAGTAGTGGAAGTGAGCTTTACTACCCGTGGAAGGATCTATCGGTTGATGAAGACTATGACAACCACACTGAGTACAGGTGGCCGCAAGAAAACGTGAGATCAACGATAATGAGGATTGCTAGGTTAGAAAACGATGATGATGACAACATGGCTGAACAAATGAAGACATCGAGCTCACGTTGTTACACATACGTAATCAAACCAGGAGCCAAGGTAGTTAATAACCGTTATATGAGCTTAGGCAACAAAAAGTAAGCGATTATTTATTACTTACAATCGTATGTATGTATTGTAGACACGCAGGGCGGATGATCTGCGCCAGAGGCTGCGGATGAGAGGTTTCCGTTGCAACACTGTCTTCACGCACGCTGCAAAAAGGTTAAATGTGATACCGTTATTCGCATCAAGAGCCCAAGCATTAAGGTCTGCAGCTTATTTCATTCTATTAGTTGGTTGCTTTGTCTGATTATAGGGTCGTGCCTGGGGGAGGACGCCTAAAATGTCTAAGCTTCATAAGGAAATACTTTATGCTTTATAGGGATCAAATTTATAAGAGCAAACCAAAAAACTTCCTCTCTAAAAGTGTTACAATACATTTTTAGGCATTTTACAAGTTTTTTGGACGTTTTTTTAAACAAAGTGTCAATGTATCATATTAACTTTTTTGCGATACTATGTCGGATGTCCCATAAAAAGATGATTTTATAGGACATTTCTCAAAATCATTTGATAAAATAGTTAATAAGACACTTTATTTTCAAAACGTCTTAAAAAGCTTGTTAAAACGCCCAAAAATGTCCTATAAACCTCTTGAAAAGCTATTAGATAGGACGTTATTGTTTGATCGTATAACCTTATGTTCATAATATATTCTATTAGGACGCTTAGACATTATAGGCATATCTTATAAAACCAATTTTTTTGTAGCAAGTGTTACTCGAATAGTCAACATTGTGATTTCAAATGATGTCAATCTATATATTAAACAAGGTTTTAAAAAACGGAATCGTGCCTCAAGGCGTTTTCCCTCAATGAGGCGAGGCATAAGCCTCGAGGCGGTCCGAGGCGTAAGCCCTGAGGCAGAAATATATACTATAGAAGAATATATGTACTTGCTGCTTCTACTCAAGAAATATATGCAATATATATACCCACACTTCACACTTGAGTATTAGACACAATATGCGCACACGCGCACACACACACACATATATATATATATATATCCATATATATCATACTAATTACCAATACAATCAATAAACACTTTTTTCAATCATGAAATATATATATATATATATATATAATTACAAAGAAAAAATATTTATCTATGAATAATATATATGTGTGTGTGTGTGTGAATAACAAAAAAAGTACTAAATACTAGTAATAGAACTACAGAAGTGTGATTGTGACTGTGACATGTAGTAGAGACAAGATATAAATTATAAAAGAAGTATATCCAGTATATACATATGCATAATAGTCTGGTGAACCGAAGACAATCAAAGAAAATGCAAAAATATGGAAGAAAACTGGAATGCACGAACAACAAAAGAAGAATAGCAAATAGGGGTTAGAAGAACTAGAGAAGAATAAGGCTTTCAAAAAGAAAATAGTGAGTTTCAGTCATTTCTTTAAATAATTTTGGCTTTTGTATTGAGGTGTAAGCCTCACTCACTACCGCCTCACGCCTCACCGCCTCGGTCACTGCCTCAGACAACCGAGGCGTACGCCTCATCCGGGGATTGAGAGGCGGCGCCTCAGGTACGATTTTGGACCGCCTCGCCTCAAGGCGCGCCTCAAGGCGTACGCCTCACACGCTTTTGAAAACCATGATATTAAAAGGAATATTATAGGATGTTTTTGACGGTGAAACTAATTCACAATATTATGCAAAAACGATATAGTAAATAATATTAACTTAGAAATAATTATTCATTGATTTTGTATCCAAGAATACTAGGAGAACGGTTTTATATGAATTACTAGTATTCTAGTATACCTTCAATTCAAGAGTATGTTAATTGTTTATGACAAAAACGATATATTGAAGGTTTTTCTTATTGTACTTATTGAGGGCCCTTTTTACATCTCATCCAGGGCCTATAAAATACCAGGAACGGGCATGTCTGCTTATAAATAACAAGACCATTTCAATGCATGTATGCAGGTATCTATCAATTATGTGGGGCATGGATCTGACCAAAATGTATGTGTTTGTGGGAGAAAGAGGGGATACAGACTACGAAGACCTCCTCGTTGGCCTCCACAAGACGGTCATTCTGAAAGGCGCAGTGGAACACGGCAGCGAGAAGCTTCTTCGTAGTGAAGAAAGCTTTAAGAAAGAAGACATGGTCCCTCCAGAAACCTCTAACATTGTCATTTCAACAGGGTTTGAAGTCCATGATATCACTGCTGCTTTGGAGACTCTTGGGAGCAATTGACTTCTTTGTAACTATATCTTTCTACATTATGTCCAATCCCCGTATACGGAGGACGCGTGCATACCTCCTCATAGGTGAAGATATGTAGCATTTGAAAATATAAACTTGCATATAATAAAATGAATAAATATTATACATGTTTATAGAATCAGTAACCAAATGCAAAAGGTAATTTCATGTACCCCTTTTTGGAACATTTACTTCCATAACAATACCATCATATACAGCAATGTGCTTTTGTCTGTGTAGGCATAGACAGGTTTGAAAAAAACTTGGCTTTCTGGATAAAACTCTCCCTAAAAGCTTACTAAATAAGTCGTCTTCTATATCATTAAGCCACTACCAAACAGTTAATTCTATGCAGTTTAAATGATGATAGAAGTTGCAGAAAACCATATCAAAATCACAGTTGTAAGATTGTGACGTCCAATTTAGGTTCGGCTGGCTGCAAATTTAGCCTAATGCATACATACATGTAATGAAAAGAAAAGAAAAAAAATCCCAAATTGAATACCAGATTGAAGCCCTAACTAATTAGAGGAGAGGTAAATATTGGATGATCCCCAACAGCTGGACATCAACATCATTGCCGGATTAATTCTTCTCCCGCCGATCAAGTAACCCAAACTTGTTACGTATTCATCACTTCAATAACTCAACTCTACAACATTTTCTGCCAAACCCCAATTGGGAAATCTACCGGTTAAGACTTGTGGAAGGTGTAACAATTACGAACGTTCGAACAGGGGTGAGCAATGAGTTTTAATCCTAAAAAACATTTTCTACGTACTTTCTAAAGTAATACTTTTATCGTATAAAACAATTATATTTTAACTAAGTAGTAACTACAAAACCATAATTAAATATTGAGTAAACTAGGTTTACCCAAAAATACACATTTCGTTCTTAAACTTTAATATCTACAAAAAAAAACATACCTGAGGTTCCATTTTTGCAAAGGATTTCGTCACTACTCACTAACACTGTTTGAAGTTAGTTAAGTAAGGGGTTCTTTTGTAATTTTGTAACCTGAGGGACCATATGGTAACTATCTCTTTCTCTCTTCTCTTCATCATTTTCATCATCTTCAAACCACAACCACCACCACCTCCACCTAGTGATGGCCAAACGAACCGAACCGACACGCCAACCCGAACCCAACCCAGTGCCAAACCGGTTTTTAGCCCGGCCTGGTCCAGCCAGGCCCGTTCCTGCCATTTTTTGGGCCCTGGGCGAGATGCAAAAATGGACCCCCAATAACTACGAATAATTTTCAATATATTGTTTATATCATAAAAATAACATTGAATTTAAGAAATAGTAATAATTCATATGAAACCGTTTTTCCCGGTATCCTTTTTTTTAAACGGCAATTCATTAAAAGCTAGCAAAAGTTAGCGGAAAAAGAACACGGTTACACCTTATCGAGACAATTACAAGGAAAGGTTCTCCACTCTATGATGTTCTTATGACACTCATTTCATCTAAGGATTATCTAGTTCAACGACTTATCGACAACAAGATCGAACATATCTTCTAACCTAGGTAAAGAGTTGTCAAAGATGGATCTTGTGGCGGAAGCACCGGATTGAATAACAATTATCATTTTTCTGGTATTCCTAACACAAGACCAATAAGTCTTTTTAACAACCATCAATCTTACTTAAAAACCTTTAATATAATGTTTTAGTAATATTTGAAACTTTTTGAGTTGAAACAAACTTTTTTAACAACCATGGATATTAGAACACAATATTAGGTAATAAGAAGTCAATAATGTAAGGAAAGGTGAAGTAGTTTTGAAATCCTAAATATAGATATAACTTAAGTCGTCTTAGTTACAATAAATCTATTATATTTTAACACAATTAAATTCATGCGGATGAAATATGTAAAAGAGTATGTGGAAGATGAATAATAGACTTATATCAAGGTTTCTAAGCAAAAAAAAAAGTTTTTTTATATATTAATATGAGATAATAAAACTCAGAAACAACAAACAATACTATAATAGTTTAACTTTCTACAAATTTTATTGTCCAACATAATTAATTAATACATGTTTGTACTCTTAATATGATGCTAAAATCTTTTTGGGCCCTATTATATATATATATTGTCTTTTTACAATTTTTGTATATTGCTACTATATATAGTATATACTTAAAAAAAAATTGGGCCCCTTTTTGCCGTTGGGCCCTGGGCGACCGCCCGGCCTGTCCTCCCCCAGGGACGGCCCTGGGTCCAGCCCGGTTTACAGCCCGAAAGCTGGGCCCGGTTTGGGTTTTTAAGGAATTCTCCGGCCAAAACCAGTTCAAGAACCGGTCCCAACCCAGGTTAAGCCCGACCCGATCGTAGATTCAAAAATTTCAAAAAATATAGTCGTTAGACAGAGCCATTTATAGTCGTTTTTTGGTTTTTTTCATCTTCCAATGTATATAAATACTAGTGGGGTGTTATGGATCAAACCACCACTTCCCAACTAGCAAAAAAAGTAAAAAAAAAAAAAAACGCTTAACTTTTTCATTTCTGGCTCTTGTATTCCCTAGTTCTCGTATTCTCTACTTTCGAATTCTCGTGTTCTTGAATTCTCGTATTCTCTAGTCTATGAAACGGCTGAACAATATTACACCATTCTTACCGAGCATGGACGAAAAGCGACGGTTTAGGTGAATTGCGACTTGGTCAAGTTTCCCGATGGTGAAAAAAACGCGATGCAAACGGTGTGGAGACTTCCTTAAACCCGAATCAAATACGATGTTAAAGCGCCATTTCGAACATAGTAATTAAGTAGTTATTACTTATTAGAATGATAGTATTATACACAAAAGAATCGAACAAAAATTAAAAAAAAATGTTACAAAAATGGTCCGAACCAAACCCAACCCAGTTTTGGGCCCGCCCCGAACCGGTTTGGGTAACTCGGTTTTGGACCAACCTTAAACGGGTTGACCACTACTCCTCCCAGCTCGGCTCGAACCCGATCCGGTTTGCCTCTAACCCGTTTTAGCCAAACGCTGTACAACCCGGTTTAGAGGTCGGCCCGACCCAACTCGGCCCGAACCCGAAAAATGGCCATCACTTGAACACAACCACCACCACAACCCTATAGTTGACACAGCCACACCACCACCACCACCATCAATTTCATCTTCCATCTTCTTCATCTTCCCCAAATCACCACCAAAACCCTCAAAAAAATCCAAGCTTGAACACAAACCCATCAATGGATATCTCCCCAAATCAACAACCTGAAATCGAAAACCCATCTCCGTCCAGCTCCACCAACAGCAACGTGCATGCCGCCGTCGTCGGAACTCCAAGACCCGCCGCCACCTAAGACCACCACCGCCTCCACCTTCTAGATCTGAGACCACCACCGCCTCCACCTTCTAGATCTGAGTCCACCACCGCCTCCATCTTCCAGATCTGAGACCACCATTGCCTCCACCTTCAGGTTCATTGGAGGCCGATCATTTGAATGTTGTTATGTTGGACCTGGGTTTCTTTCGTAATTGTGGTTTTTGATTCTGTTTTTAGGGTTTTTCTAGATTGATTTTGATTTTGGTTGGGTTTTGGTTCTCGTTTTTAGCTTTTCACCAGTTCGATTTGTTTACAAGATCATCATCTTGATTTGGGTTTTGATCCAACATTGCTTTATTGATCTTAATTTGCTTGTTAATTTGGGTTTAGAGTGGGATGAGGCTTCAAAATTCTAGGTTTAGACTTTTTCTTGGTTTTGATTTGCTTGTTGATTTGGGTTTTAGAGTTAGTTATGCTTTTGAAGATGATGATGAAGATAAGATAGAGAAAGTGATAGTTACGATATGGTCCCTCGGGTTACAAAAGTACAAAAGAACCCCTTGCTTAACTGTCAAATGGCGTTAGTGAACAGAGACGAAATCCGTTGCAAAAATGGAACCTCATGTACGTTTTTTTGTAGATATTAAAGTTCAAGGACGAAATGTGATTTTTGGATAAACCTCAGGGACCAAATTTGTAGTTTACTCATAAATATTATTTGTTATAATATATGACCATCCACATGCAAACATTTCCTGCAAGTGATGTGACATTGCACATAGGAAATATTCCTTGCAAGTCTTGTAACATTTGAAAGATCTTGTAAGGGATAAATGTAGGCCCTTTCTTATTTTTCTTTTATTTAAGAAAGTTGTTTTACATTTATAAAATGTGGGACCAATGACGGTAAATCATGAAAGATGAGTGTCATTGCATTAATGTAGAGGTTTATTGCAAAACTGATGAGTCATATTAGAAAGATGAGTTGCATTGCATTGATGTAGATGGTCTTAATAGTAATATTAATTGATTGAGTAGATGGTCTATGTAATATTAATTAATTAAATAGGACGTTGTTATCTCTATCCCCTTATAGCTTCTCTTCACTCACATAAATTTATAGAGAACTTTTTAAGTAATCATAATGAAACAAAATGATTTATTAAATGAAAGTGTTTAGTTTAGAAATTGTTTTTGTTAGGATTGAAGGACGCTACCACCAAGACAAAAGAAAATTTTGGTGTCAAAGGCGCTACCGTTAATCTTTTTAGACTAAGCGTCTCGACTAACCTCAAGCTCGAAGGCTAATGTTGGAGGATGTTAAAATTTGGGCCTCATAAAATTCAACCCAACAATCCTCCCCCCCCCCCCCCCCGGCCTCTCTCGTGGGAATATGACGGTTCTCAGGCTAGACGTCATGTCTCGAACCCATTAAATCTAAGACTATCATGAGTCGTGTCTAGAACCCACCCACGCACTTCTATAGGATTCGAACTCGATATATCATAGTGGCGGACCTACATACAAGGGACCAGGGTCCAGCCAAGAACATAATGCCTTCAATAGGATTCAAACCCGATACACGTGGCAGACCTATGTACAAGGGACCAAGGTCCCATGCTACCGCTCTATTCATTAGTTATAATAGAAATTCCTATTAATCACATTGAAATAATCCTATATGTTTTAAAAGTGCACCCGGTCAAACTTGAGCATATCAATAGAGAGCACCCAATTGCCATCTTTCATAAGCACATCATATAGAGCACCTAATTTCCATCTGCCATAAACACATCATAGATGATTTATAATAATCTCTTAACTAACCAATGTTGGGACTAAGACATGCCTCCATATACTGGAAAATTTTTACTTAAAATGATTGTTGCACAAAAGATGTGGGACACACCTCTATATAATATGATATGAAGGCCAAAAAGTTATTTGAATAAGCGACGACGTGGGATGAGACTAATCCATGCAATCAATTTTTTAATCCAAAATCAAATAAATGTTCTACCTTTTTTATAAAAAAAATTAGTGCTGAATTTTGTAATTATTAATAAAAATATAATTATAATATACTTTAAACTATAAAATAATGCTTAAAACACTAGAACAATGGTAAACACTAAATTAGATTTACACGATTTATTGGTTTGTTTACATAATTTATTTGTTTGCTCTAAATTTAATATTTCTTATTTGTTCCAAAGTTTTAGAAGTCTTATTCCTAAATTGATTAGTTATAATGTTATATGACTATGCTTACACGATGTTATTGATTTATTTGTTTTGATTTTTGTATTAGTCTTTATGAAATAAACTAAAATAAAAAATTATCTTTCGAAATCAACCAAAAAACTGGAAATTTCTTGAAATTAATAAAAAACAAAATTTTCTCTTGAAACAATGTAAAAAAGCAAAAATTTATCCCCCAAATTTAATCAAAAAACTAAAAAAATCTCCTGAAGTTAACCAAAAAACTTCAAAAATCTCTTGAAAACAATCGATAAAAATTCCCAAAGGAGGATCGAGTGGCTTTGCGAGCATTTAAAAGTGCACCCGCTCGGCAAAAATCCTGCATTCGCCACTGCCATACATTGCTTTGATACTAAGTGTTAAGATCAAAGGGCGCTATAATTAGGACAAAAGGAATTTCTGGTGTCAAAGGCGCTACCCTTTATCTTTTATAGGCCGAGTGTTTCAGCTAACCTCAAGTTCAAAGGCTAACACTAGAGGATGCTGAAACCTGACCACATAAATCCAAACACAACAGTTTTTATTCATTAGAAATCATTGTGGTAAATGGTCTACCTTCTTAATATCGCATACCTAAGTTGTGTAATTGCGTATCCTAATCTATAATATTTTAGTAAATAATGAAATACAAAAGGTTTAAATGATTCTTTGTTAGCCTCACCTACTAAGTAAGTTGAAAAATGGCCTCTTTACTTTAGTGCTCTTGAAGATAAGTTTTGTAACAAGTTTGCAGGTAATTAACTTTTTATTTCAATAATAAAATAAAGAAAATGAAAAATGATGATACAATTCAAAATAACACTTAAGATTATAATAAACTTAGCTAAATGATAAATCAATTAAATATAATAAATATAATTAACAAAAAAAAGTCGGTGAAACCGGAAACATGTCGCATTATAAATGTGTTGAAGAAAATTCATAATATCGTTTATGGGAACAATGGGTTGCAAAGTTTTCGGAAATTACATTTTGGACCCTACAGGTTATAAATATAGTTAACTTTATCTCTATTTTATAACTAGTTTAAGTTTTAAATTATTTTAACTTTCTCAACAATTAATTTTAAATCAGAATCATCTACAAATAGTAAAACTTATAAACACCCTATAACGTGTTATTGTTTTTAACTCAATGAATTTGTGGATTCGATTGGATTATAAACTTATAAAAGTTTTCGAATGCTAGGTTTTTTTTGGAATTGTATAGTAAAGGTTATTACACAATGTTTCGATAAACGTTTGAGAGTTGAAACATGCTTTAATGTCGAGAAAGTTAACGAAGCTACAATACAAGCTTTTAAGAGTTAACCAACAATAGATGTTATGTTTTGGGGCTTCTTACCATAAGTCGTCAATTTCAAGTCTCCTCAGAATTACAAGAGATTTTTCTAATTGTTACTTTTAAAGGGTTTATAAGATTAGTTGAAGTGTGTCACGGGCACCTATGATTAGAAAAAAAGGTGACTACTTGATCATATAATATTAAAATATTTCTAAGTGGTATATATATGGCTTCAAATGAAGGAAATGAGTTTGACACATCAGAAAAATACTAGTAATCCAAGCCTGATTGCATGTGAGTCTCATATTGCTTAAAGGAGGATATATGATGTTGGTTCACTCATTTGAAGATGACCTCCCAATAATCTCTTATACTTCAACAAATTTATGGTTCTTTGTATTCCGACAAGAATAGGGAGACGTGGGGGTGGTATGAGTTTGTTTTGTGGGTCCAACTAAAAACAAAATAA
The DNA here is from genome assembly GCA_030169165.1 of Centaurea solstitialis. Lineage (NCBI taxonomy): Eukaryota > Viridiplantae > Streptophyta > Magnoliopsida > Asterales > Asteraceae > Centaurea > Centaurea solstitialis. The sequence goes on from CM058040.1 coordinate 75,762,339, forward strand.
CAAAAGACAACACAACAATATGAAAAAAAAAAAGTAAAAAGACCAAGATGCCTCTCATTTAACCGATGAATTTAACAAGTTAGTGACGATGGAGCATTTTCAAAGCAAAATGTAAACATAGGATGATAATTATAGTTAGGCCGAGTGCAGCAAGGGGTGGGATTTGGCGGGTTCAAGACCAGCGGGCTGGCGGGCTCGGCTACACCACCGGTGGGCTGGGTGGCGTCAGGGTCACTCGGTCTGGCCACACCGCTCATAACCGTTGTTGTGGTGTGTTTTTAATATAAATAATTAAAAAGTAGAGAGTTGGGAGGTTGGGTACTAATAGAGAGGGCTCCAGATGGCTTATTGTGTGTTTATGAAAAACTGATGTGACGTTGATGTGACAGTAAGATTGAGAAGGTTCTGCTACGTATCGCCTTATTGAAGTTTAAGACCAATTTTCGAGAGTCATGTCATAGGGACCAAAGTTGTAGGTTACTCTTTTAATTAAGAATATGAAGGAAGTAATAGTATTGTTGAGGGTTCAATTTTCTCAATAGTATGTATCATTTTTGGAAAATTGAAACAAACAGGGATGAATATGTTGGACCTGCCACAAGTTGAAGGGCCTAAAGTGAAACTTATTAAGATGGGCCAGGTTTTGGCCCAATGAGTTGTGATATGTAGATTCGAAGCAAGAAGAAGTACTTTTAGAAGAAATCCAAAAGTGGAAACCGAACTGGATCGAGAAAAGAATCGTAGAATTGGAAGAACTAATAATTAATTTACGAGAGATAGAGAGAGAGGTTTATCAGATTCTTTTGTTGGCAGGCAGATATTCAATTTGATTGAATCTGAATGCCAATTCAACGCTATCCTTGCAATCAAATTGTTAGTCAATCAGTCGGCTGTTGAATTGATAACAAAACCACTTGGATTGATCGATCATAAGAAGAAGTTGAAAGCAAACTCACAAGCTGGCATAAATCGATTTTGTGTTTTTCTAAAAATGGCGGATCTGTTGAGAAGGTCTGGATTACAAGGAATAGGTACCTGGCTTAAGAAGAAGGTTGTTGAGCCTTCTGTGGAAATCCTTAGCAGGTTATTATTATTATTATTATATGCTCTTTCTTTTTCGATCTGTTTTTAGCAATCTGTTATCGGATATCTTTGTTTATTGGATCAAGTCTAAAGTCTTACATTATGCTTCAATATTAGCTCAGATGAATTTCAACATTTATATTTCTTAAATTCAGTTTAGGTTATCACTTTTTGTAAACTCAAGTCCCAATTATCAGCGATTGGGGTGAGTTTAGAACATTAATTCGATTTAAATTACTACAATACAACTGATTTCTTCTTGTAAGTTGTTCAAATACACTCGGTATTAAGTTAAAAACAGTTAAATAAACAAATATTATTTCTTAAAATGTTTAACATAAGATGTATAGTTAGAAATTATAGTAATAAACCTTAAAAAATGTTGGTGAATATATTGAAGGTGAGTGATAGTTTACTCAAATCATAATAAAAAATCAAATCCATTATTAAGTACAAGTTAATAAGGAGTTGTAGATTATGATTTTTTTAATCTGACAGAATTATAAGTTATTTTTTTTTTTAAATTTATGTTGACGTGTTCAACCTTGTCCCTATAGCTCAAACAGTTTACCAAGTAAGACACATGATAATGGAGAAGTAATATTTCTGTTATGTGAGGGGCAAAGGCACAAACTTTGTAGTTCTATTTGTGTTCTTTGTTGTATTTGGTAATTCGAATGGGGAAAAAGGTTGTAACATGGAAGTTAGTTGGTTATAAATATATATATATATATATATATATATATATCACTTTGTTATGTTTTTTTATGTATATTGTAGTTCAAGAGGACTTTTTTCTATGGTGCCCAGATAGCAAAATATAACAATCTTCGAGGTGCTACATTAGCCTGTTTAGACTGATGCCGTCCAAATCTATGGAACCAAGTGTCAAGCAAGTTGTAAATATGGCAGTACCTTGTCTAACTCTTTGCATATTGAAACTCAACTGTGAAATGGATTATAAGGCCAAAGTTTGTTTGCTATTTATGTTATTTCCCCGTTTCAAAAGATTGGTTATTTGTGCTAATTGAATTGACTCATACTGCAAGTGATGAGGGAGTATGTTTGCAAATTTTATTGACTTACTATATAATGTTAGTGAACAATGGTTTGTTGATACTGACCTGTTTCTATTGATAATATGGCACTTTGGTCTTAGGGGAGCAGAACCTAAGCAGTTGGCGTTCTCTACAGCTCTTGGTGTTACCTTAGGAGTGTTCCCAATTGTTGGTAAGCTATTGTTTCACCTCTTATTAATCCTCAAATAAGTGAGTGTATTTCCTATTAATCACATAGTTGAAAGACATGGCTGTCAATAATGACCCAAAAATGGAGATCTAGACCACTAAAGCCAAGAGTTTTTGAACAATGACATGTGATTGCATTTTCTTTCATTTTGTGTGCAAACCTATTTGTTTGTTTATTATGCTAGCCTGGTAGGTTAAACCACAAGTGCTTTGTTTATTAGAAATGCTGAATGACAAGGGCCTTTGCAATAAACCATTTGGCTCTTTTATTATGCTAGCCTGGTAGGTTAAAACACAAGTGCTTTGTGGAGTTCAGGGTTTGTAGAAGAGACCATAAGAAAACAATTGTGTGTAAAATAATAGAAGCATTCTGACCAATGACTAGAAGAAGCAGCAGCACAAGAGAGCTCCAAAATACCTTCTAAAGCATTTGGCTACAAATCAAGCTCATGTTTTAATAAGGGGTTGAGGGTCCGTACCCATTCTATTGAGACATTTGGAAAACAATGTAACAAGAGTGAAAAGAAAGCAACTACTTAGCTTACTAGTAATGTTGCCCAAATGGATGAATTGAATAAAACTTGCAATTTCTCACTGAAAAACAGCTATTGCCCAAAAATGTTGATAAACTCCATTAACAAGCTGATGTTTTTTTAGTTGCATGATCTAATGTTCCATCATAGTCCTTAGCATATATTTGACTGTAGACTTTACCAACCAACTGAACCTTAAGACATGCCAAGAGCTATCAGGATTCCTTCACTCGGTATATGCTAGAAGCCTCAGAAACATGACAAAGAATATGACTATGATCTATGGCTGAAACAAAGACATAGTGACTACTGACTCGAAGGAAGATAAGTTAACTGAGGAAGCATTATGTGATATAGAATATCTAAATCCGTCAATGTATGTAAATATGCTTTTGTTTTTGCTGGGAAGTAGGAATATTAGTTGGTTATGAAATAGGAAAAACTTGCAGGTCACTTAAGTTCCTTTCTAGTAGGGTGTCATTTTTACAAAAATTTCGCTGATAGAATTGTGGAGGAGTGCTAAGGGAGTCCCTTTAGTAGGGCTGGCAATTTCCGACACGACCCATCAACCCGACACGACACGACACGAAAATAAAAGGGTTTGGGTTGAGGTTTTTGACACGCCAACATGCCAACCCGTCAACCGCCAACCCACGAAATTTCAAGGGTTGACCCGTGGGGTTGGTGGGTTGACCCGCGAACCCATTTATATTTAAATTAATTATTTTATATATATTTTTTATTATATAATAAAAATTAGAAAAACTAAAAAAATCAAATCCACTATTTATATTTGTATTTTAAACAAATTCTAACAAACTCTAAGTTTATTTGTATTTTGAAGTTTAAATTTGCTTTATTTGAACTTGGAACTTGGTTGTATTTGGTTGCTTTTGAACTTTGTTGTATTTGGATGCTTTTGAACTCGGTTATATTTGGTTGCTTTTGAACTTAATTATATTGGGAATTATTTTTATTTGAATTGTATGAAGTATGAACTATGACCTGTCAACCCGTTTATAACTCACCAACCCGTTTATGACCGTCAACTCGTTTATTACCTGTCAACCCGTTTATGACCCACCAACCTGCCACTGACCGGCCAACCCGCCAACCGTGACACGACCCACGACACGACCCTTCACGGGTAAGGGTTGAAGAACTCGACACGATTAGCTAAATGGGTGGGGTTAGGGTTGAGGTTTCTAACCCTCCAACCCACCAACCGTGACCCGCCAACCCACCAACCCGCGAATTGCCACCCCTACCCTTTAGTTAAGGAGTCTCAGTAGAAGAAACCTGTAAGAAATAGTCAGAACTGCATCTGCCCTAGAAACAATAGGAAATGTTATCATGAATTAACATAATGCGAGCAACTATTTTCTTTTAGCAACTCCATTTTGTTGTAGGGGTACAAGGACATGTGAATCTACGCGGTATATTCCTAGCAGATTCAAAGTTTGGCAACATGGTTTGAAAAACGCTCTGCATTATGACCTCCTAGGGTTTTAGTTTTGGACCCAAATCGACTTTGAACATACATGTAAAACTTCACAAATATATAGTATCTCAAGTACATTGATAAAACTTGTAAATCATTTGAAAAATACTCCGCATATCACCTGGAAGGGTTTTAGTTCTGACCCCATGTAGCCTGTAGCCTGACGATAATCAATAAAGGCGATAAAAGAGCTAAAACCAAGAATGTTTTTACAGAACAAGGATCCCAAACATCAGATGAACGATTTTAGAAGCACTAATGGATTTAGACACACTTCTATTGACCTATCCCTGCCTACAAGGATAGGATAGAATACAACTATAAAGTAAGGTCTTAGCTTTCGTCATGAGTGAGAGAAGGATTGATGCTGATTCAACTCAAGCAGCTTGCTCATGATATTGTCTTGCGTATAATGTGATATCAATTTATTCTTAAGTGAGAAGAATGAGAGTCATTAATGCGGTTACTTAGGGGCAGTTTAAGAAACCCTTACCAATATCATTTACCTTGTTGATTGAGCATAATAAGGACCAATAAGCTTACCCAGTAAGATACAAGGCAAGGACCGAGAGTGGAAATGACTCTTACCCAGTAAGTGCTTAGCGGGTTTAAGATGCTTACCAACAATCCATTTTCATGGGTAAGGTTGTTACACGATAAGGTAAATGAAGTTGAATCTCTTGCGAGTAAGCGCTTACCCGGTAAGAATTTGGTAAACGGTCCCTTACTCACACTACTAGGGAGCTCATATCTGGCTGTAGTAGCTTCTTCAAATGCTCCAGGAGAAGGCCACTCAGTTGACTATGAATATTCTATGGATGGAAGGTGAAGCATGATTGAGCATTTCTATTTCCTCTCATGTAATCAAAAGCAACTTAGGTTCACCTCATAGTTTGGAGGTAAAACACGACAAATTTATATTGTTTATAAGGGAAAAGAACATATAGTGTGCTACTGTGGACAAAAACATGCTAATCTCGTCTTGCTTTTGTGTACATATGGTATATTGGTATGGCATCCTGGGTAACATGGTGTTGTTTTTTTTTCTTCACAACAGGAGTGACCTTTTTTCTCTGTCTGCTGGCTATAGCAGTGCTTGGAACTTCTGTCAATGCTCCAGCTGTGATGTTGGCCAACTTTGTTGCTACTCCAGTAGAGCTAAGGTCAAGTATTATTGTTTTATGCTCGCTACATTTCTCTATATTTCTTCTTTGTTACTGCTCTAATGGAAAATGCTTTAAGTTTACGGGTTTCCTCTTTGGTGATTATGTTGATTAAGGTTACACTTACTCAAACTGTGGACTCATCTCATGCTTAAACCCATTACTGCATACTACCTACACACACATATAGTATTAGGTTCAAATGAGAAGTGCTAAAAAAATACGATGTAGAGAAGTGATCTCCACCACTCATCCAGTCAATAAAGGCGGCTTTGACCAATCACCCTCCGTGAATCGGTCCGTCAACGGTTGAGATCATAGTTGACTAGTCAAAGATGACGGATCAAAGCCGCAATCATTGACTAGTTAACTATGATCTCAACCGTATCAACAGTTGAGATCACTTCTCTACTTCGTATTTTTTTAGCACTTCTCATTTGAACCTTTCTCTATATATATGTGTTGTGTGTGTGTGTGGTGTGTAGGGTTGGGGTTACCCTGAAAAATACCCAAGTTTTGTGAGAAGTGTGAGAAATGATAAGTAGCAAACAAGTTATTTGAACACGAGAACTTTCCAAAAACGTATTGCAGTTTAGACTTTATGTTGCTCGTTTGGTTTCTTTTTCTAATCTTCCCCTTGATAATTCACTGTGAAACCCCCCTTGATGTTATTTCTTAGGCTCAATTTAGTCTTTGTCAAAATTAATCACGAAAAGAGACATTGTTTGCCTACATGTCACCTTCCAATTTTGTGGTTAAAATTTATCTACATGGTGATTGGTTTTCCTCTGGTACTCGAAGAGTGTCCAGTAAAGTTGGTCATGTCCTCTAACGAGGCTATTTGTAAAACACATCTTATATGACCCTTGATACATGGATCCCGTCTAAGAAAGGAGTTGAAACATGGTCATTATGCATGAATTTTTTTCCGTCCTCTGAAATTGTTTAACAATTAATCAAATATCTAAAACGTTGTTCATAAAGACAGTACATTTAATCAGATTAATCTTAATAATGTATTCCTCTCTTTCTATTTGTATTGTTATTGCTTACAAATATTTAGTTTTTTTTTTTTTTTTTTCCCTTTTTTTTCCTTTTTTAAGTTTAAGCGAATTTTTTTTCTCCCTTTCATACACTTTTCACTAGGGCCTTCACGAAAACAGTCGCTCTACTATGTAAGGTAGAGGCCATATAGGTAGAGCCGTAGAGGTTAGGTGATATATGCACATGTTATCCCCCAAACCCCATCTTCGGGTGGGTCATACTGGGATAGAGGGAGGTTTAGGAGTAAACCTCAAAAAAATGGAAACTGAGGAACACCCTGGTAGCCCTTCATTTGGCGAATGTACTTGTACATGCAAGTAAATTAAGTAGTTTTTTTGGTTTTTATACATGTGTACGTGTTATAAATTACTTGTATGCACAAATGAATACCATCCAGATGAAGGGCTATTAGGGTGTTCCTCAGTTTCCATTTTTTTAAGGTTTTCTCCTGAACAACCTGACCCTATGGGCTAATATGGTTCGGTGTGACTTAGTCTTAATCATGATAATGAGCTCGTGGATAAATTAACATGATTACTTTTAAAAGGAAATGTTGCAATTTACATGGGACAGAGGAACTACTTATACAATATACAGCAAACATCAATTCTTATATTATGCTTCCCATTGTTGTTCTGATATATGTATGTCTGTCTACAATATAGTTTGATGGTGGTGTTCTTACGCTTTGGTGAGTATCTAACCGGTGGAGCTCATTTTCCTTTAACCTCTGATGCTTTAAAGAAGGTATTGACCGGCAAAGGTTCAAAGGAGATCTTGCTAAGCGTCGTTCGTGCGGTAGGTGCATCTTTCATCACGATAACCTTATTCCTTGTCCCCACCTCTTGCCTCAGTGGCTAAGATGGTGGGTTCCGCAAAAGTGGTCGGGTTCAAAACCCAGGAACCCACCTGCATGATGGCCATGGATCATTGTGGTGGGGCACTCCAGAGAGTGCCATATACCTCTTAGTTTTTCACCAAACTAGCAATTTGGCAAAAAAAAATTATTTTGTTGCCAACTAGCCTTTTTTTAAGTAGTAGCAAGAAATAGCCTCAAAAAGTCAAAAAGGTGCTTTTCGGCTGAGGTTATGGCACTCTAGAGAGCGACATGTACCTCTATTTTAGTTTTTCACCAAATTAACCATTTTTGGAGAAATCGGCACATATGCCCAAAGACCCACCCCACCATTGGCCTCCTACCCATTCTCTCTACCATTTAGCACCTCATACCCACGCAAGTCCGTTAATGGGTCCCGTTTTAATCAAGTTTGATCATTTAAAGGAGCTGGTGGTTCGTTTTAAAGGACCTAGGTCCGCTTCTTTTTATTTTATGTAAGGACCTAGGTTCGTTTTAAAGGACATAGGTCCGTTAAAACGCACCACCAGCTCCTTTAAATGGTCAAACTTGATTTTTTTTTTTGTAGTTTCGTGTTGGGTCTGTTAAACCGGACCTTTTAACGGACTTGCATGGGTATGAGATGCTAAAAGGTAGAGATAATGGGTAGGAGGCAAATGAGGGGGTGGTTTTGGGCACGAGTGCCAATTTCCCCATTTTTGACAAAGATTTTCTTCTACCAAATAGCCGTTTCAAGAAATAGCAAAAAGTCAAAAAGGGTGCTTTTTGGCTGAGATTATGTTCCATCATACGACTGAAAAAATCGGAGAAGGTGATCCCTTTGTGGCTAGTTTGGTATTTGTAAGAAAGTTGTCCATTTCTTGATTTTCTTTTGGTACCAAAAATTGCTAGTTTAGTTCAAACCCTTATCTTTAACCTTATACCCTTGCAAATTTGCAAAGTATAATTCGGTTAGTAACTTGTGGACAATGCGTGCAGATGTTGGGGTGGTTGGTTATGGCCCCCTTTATCGCGGGTTTGCTATACGTTATACTTGTACCGTGTTTCAAGGTGCTGGTGCGCAAGTTTAGTGCGGCCGTGTCAGAGCCCAAAGAAGGATGATGCACCATCCTACACTGAAGTCCTGATGCTTAAGGTAAGAGATGCTTGATTGTGTGTTTATAAAGGGAGAATTTATAAAAACTTATGTTCTTTGCTTCTTTCTTTACATTGTATATTTATGCCTCGCTCTAGTACTTTGCTTTTCAAGCTTTTGTAATTGAAGATTCACGCTAACTAACTTCATTATTGACCGGAAATACTCCTTCCTAATATCAAGCATATCCTAAAATAAAAAATCAAAAATTCAAAGTTATAATCTTTAAAGATTTTAACATTTAATATTATTAATAAATATTCTCTAATTTAATCATTCAATAACACTTTTATATTTTATTTTATACAAAGGTATGTTTGGCAAACTAGTTGTTGATGATAAGCTAGCTTATGAACAAATTATGTGTGACAAAAACTAGCTTATGGGTATGTAAAATGACCAAAAATGATATCTTTGAATTTAATAATTAATATTAATAAGGGTATAATTGAAAAAGCTACAAAAAACTACTCAAATAGCGTTTTAAAAAGCTGCTTTAAGGTGCATGTTGGATGGATTTTTGCCAAACACAACCAAAATAATGATTATTCATTCTTATTTATGGGAAGTTTTTCATGTTCTCTTTATTTCAGAGACCGATATAGAGAATAGAACTTCATTCTCTATTCTAGAGAATCAACAGGAAATGTCCAGGCTTTGGTTTGCTTTCTTGTCAAATTCAAGTTGTTTATTAGGGCATTGGTTTGTTGCTAATCTCAAGATTTTGTGAGATTAGTCCGGACACGATCAATTAGGTTTAGACGTTCATGGTCATCGAAAAAGAAACATAAAAGAATAAAGAAGAAAAAGAATGAACGATGTTGGTTTTGAATTGTATCCTTCTATAACCTATCGATCCTCTTCAAAAGTTTTGTTGAACATGTGTACGTTGTAAAAGTAACTATGAATGGTTTGGTTTTTTTCCAAAAGAACCGTCGACAATTCAAACCGCAAAGCTAAATTTGATACTTATTCCAATTGCATGGCAGGGCGATGGAGAGCCAAGCCGGTCAAATTTCTTTGAGTTTTCGGGTAAATCGGGTTTGGGTAACTATGTTACTGCAAACACTGTAAATTTCAGTCAATCATTAATATTTGTTAACTGGAACGTGTATTCGTCAAATGATTCGTAATGTTCTTTTTTTTATGGTCAACTGATATGAATATGGCAATATAAATACACAATTAACAAATCTCTTTATCCAAATATTAATTGAGAAAAGTACATCTTCTCTTATATCTATATTGTCTTAATATTTTCAAGAAATCTACACTTATGACTGATAATGCTTGCCTAAACGGAAACAGAGACGGGGATAGGTCATTCATGATGGGACTAGGCATGAGAATGTCTTCGATTCGTCGGGAAATCCGGTCCACCCGTCCCGGTCGGGGACGGGGATCCCCATTTAGTCTAAAATGGAAACAGAGACGGGGCAGGTATCGTACTCCCTACCCGCCCCATACCCATATATATATATATTATTTAAATTATATATTATTTATTCTATTATATCAGCATAGGATTGTTTCTATTTCAATGGATATTACTTGATACGTTTTGGTACATTTGTCATTAAATATAAATTTTGACATATATTTATATTCTTTTGGTATTACCTTTATAAATTATTATGCGATATGTTTTTAGTTTTTATTAGATATGTGAGAGTTAAACACCCATGGTATCTTAAAACATTTGATTTTAAATAGATAACATAAGTGGGAAAAGATAAGATAAGATCAAATTCTTGACGGGATGGAAACAAAGATGAGAGATCGGAGACGGGGATATGGATTGGGCCCTCACCCCATTTCCGTCCCATTCCCATGCCTAGATGGGACATGCATGTACCAAATAGTGATCTAATTAAAGATCGACAAAAACCAATTAGTGACCAGTTCGTTAACCAATTATAACCGGTTTTGATTAAAAAGAATCACTAAGTAATTGGTTGCAACCGATCCTTAGTTTACCGGTTCCTTAATTGGTTCAACTTTAAAAATCATAACCAACCCCTAGATTTAATAATTTAATGTCAAAATATTTAGTAACTAAAGGTAAAATAGTCACTTGAGCATGTAAACATTGTCATAATCTAGGTTTACTTATGTCATTTGCATTCATGTCTTACTTTTATAGCAAATTGAGAATAAGTGAAGGTTAGGAAAATTAGTCAACCACGCATGTGGATAATTGCTTTCGCTATACTTCAACTCTACTATTACTTTACTTCTTAATGTTCCATTCATATTTTTTACAAATTGACACATTTCCCTTCATTTTTGATGAATTGAGCTTGTAAAAAAGACAACATAAACAAAAGAACTTAAAAAGTCAGTAGAATATTGCAGCGTGTTGCAACAATAGATACAGTCTTACCTATGTAAAGAACAAATAAGTCTAGCACCATCCTTGGATTTTTACTCGTTATTGATACGATAAGGTTAATGTCAGTGACGTACCCTACAACTTTTCATCTTAAGGAATTGGTTAATTACTTCATCTGTTGAAACATTGAGAAGTGTTTCTTTTTCAATGGTACTGGTACATATTAATACAACATTAAAAAATTCACCACTGATTTTGTTACGTAAATCAGACTTCACAATATTTAAGGCAGGAAAACATTTTTTGACTATTGCGGTAGAAACGGACAAAACCAAAGCTAGCTTTAATGACCGATATACTAGAGGATAAGTTTTTTTGTTTCCATCATCAATCTGGCAAGCTCGACAATACAACTCAAATCGGCAAATCTTTCATCTCGAGGCACAACTACATAATATATGTTTAGTTGTTTCTCAGTAGGGACCATTTTCATACGACTATAATCATAAGGATACAACTCACTCAACTTCAATAATCAGGAATTGAATTGTGAAAATGAGTCACATGGTCTCAAAGTTGCTATATTTTTAAGCAATTCAATGCTTACCTCACTAAATCGTTCCCAAAACTCTTGATGTTCATGTGCACTAGAATATTGAAAATATCAAACTCGTAATAATGATGATTAGTGATGTTGGTCCTTTGTTTTCTGTTTTTTAATAATGGTCTACCATACCCAAAGATTTAACACTATTTGCTTCATAAAAAGAATACATTTTCTTCTGAAGTGGATCAAAACTATTTCTTTGAACTCTTGCAATAGTTGTTTGGTTTCTCCTACCAATGAAACCGTTTCCAAAATATCTTAACCATTTTTTTAAGAGTCCGTGACAACAAGTTTGTGATCTCCAAAATATGAAACATAAAGTGTAAATAAATCACAAAATCAAATGTCTTCAAGTAAGCTAGTATACCGGTTGCTTGAGTGTGACTAAAACCATTATAGTCGTCCTCTTTAACATATTGGAGCAGTTCAACAACATTTGGAAACAAAGTAATCAAGCTTAAAATGGTTTTGTCATGAGAACCCATTGTGTATCTTCGGCTTCTTTTAAAGAAAGTTCTTGGTACATCGGCGTTCCAGTTTCAGTTTCAGTTTCACACTAACCAACTACTTCTTGCACCTTATCTTTGCAACTTTGTTGAAGCATGTCTTTACATTTGCAAGAAGCATTCACCACATTGATCACCATGCCTAACAAATTAAAAGATTTTTAACTCCGTCGTGTTTATTTGCAATCGCTACAACTAACTAAAGTTGGTGAGCGAAACATTGGACATAATTTCTTGAGCTATTGTCATTCAAGATCAAATCTTTTAATCCATTTAACTCACTGCACATATTACTTGCTCCGTCATAACCTACCCTTTTACTTGTTTCAAACTCAATCCATGTTGGGCTGATAAAGTGTCAATGGAAAATTTAAGAATTGAAGACAATGTTCCTATCACATGAACAATACCAAAAAATCTCTCCTTAACTATACTGTGCATATTGTAAACTACCACCATTTGTTTCCTTTTGAAAACGTTACAAGACTCATCAACTAGCAACATAAGTACATCATTACCAATCTCTTTACAAATACTTAAAGACACCATTTGATTATTTTTGGATCATTTTGCAATATAACCTTACCAATTTCCTAATTGCAATCACCAATTAAGCTTAATGTTTCTAAGAACATACCTTTGGAAATGTACATTTCAGATTCATTATTACCACAAAATGGTAATGCATTCTTTAACACAAATCTACAATCCTTAACCAGGGGCGGAGCTATAGCAAAACCCATGGGGACCCCAGTGAAAATTAAAAACCAAGAATTAGTTTACTGTAAAAAGAAGTTTCTTCAAAATATAAAGGGGATATTTAACTGAGTGACCCCACTAAAATAAGCAATAGACTTCACTTGGCTTATATGTAAAAAATATGGAGTTGCCTGTTAAAGTCCTAAGTTGCCTACTAAGCTACCACCATCATTATTTTTTTTATCAAACTCTTTTAGCTGCTATTTATATATTTATAGTATTATAAGATTTGATGATAAATTAGATATTTATTAAATTATTAAGTGTTTGTATTAGTATTATTAAAATATTTATTAACATTTATGTAACTATGTTAATGTTATTTATATGTTTTTTTTTCAAAATTTTAAATAGCATGATCTATGATATGATAATGAGGTAAAGCCTTGATTTATCTCAGTAAATATATATCATATATATAGAGGTGGGTTATTCCGTTGCAAAACTTCAAAAAAATCAGGTAGAATTAAGGAGAATTTACATAGATGGACTAAATAAATGGTTTAAATGAGGGTTGCATAGATTGAAATCTTTTACTAGGTTGCAAAATAATTGTGACCTCTCTCTCTATCTCTCTCTCTCTCTCTCTCTATATATATATATATATATATAGAGAGAGAGAGAGAGAGAGTCTCCTTATTTTGGAAATCATGAAATCTGTGGAAACTTTGGAAACTCGTTATTGTCCGTTGATTAAATAATTGTATGGCTGAGATTAGAAGCTTAAAAATAGGGGTTCAAATTTTGAATTTCAGCCATAACCTTCTCCTTAACCTAGGATTTCAAAATTTGAATTTCAAACGCAATCTCAGCCATACAATTATTTAATCAACGGACAATAACGAGTTTCCAAAGTTTCCACAGATTTCATGGTTTTCAAAATAAGGAGACTCTCTCTCTCTCTCTCTCTCTATATATATATATATATATATATATATATATAGGGGAGGGGTTCAAATAAAAACTCATATTTTATTGTGAACGTGAGAATAGCCGAGAACCCAACATGTGTCGTATTCGGTCTGAATAATACATGATTATTCAAACTGAATGTTATACCTTATTTATGGTGAATAATAGAGCATTCACTATTATTCAGCCTGAATGTTGTATTATTCACCATGAATAAAACATGATATTTAATCTAAATAACTAGATTGAGTATGTCACTTGGCTCGCTCTCAGTTGTCTTCACGTTCGCAATGAAAGATGAGTTCGCAGCCGAATTTTTTCTCTCTATATAATACTTTATGTGGTGTTTGAGACAAGCTTTGAGCCAAGATGTGTGATAGTGGCTACAAAAACCTTTTAGAACATTGTATGTTATATTATATACTACATTCGTTCCAAAATTATTGTCCAAATTTTACTTTAGAAATTTTTTTTTTCGCCTTTGACCTTAAATAATATAAATTAAAATTAAAAATTACATTAATATTAAAATTTCATTCAAATTAAAAAACTAATTAAAAATAAAAAATACAATACAACTAATTATGAGGCATAGAATCCCACATGTGTTGAGATAAATCGGCGCGAAGGTTGGCGTGCCTCTCTCGATTTTTTACTAGGTTGACGTTTATTGCTCGTTCTTCTTCCGAGATATTTGTCTCAACTTCGCTCGGTAAAACCTCCGTAGGATCAAAAGGATAATGTGAAAACCCTTCGTCTTCACGAATCATGTTGTGTAAAATTATACACGTGTACATGATTTCTTGTAATTTCCTTCGTGACCATACTCGTGCCGGTCTAGCGACGTGCCATTTACTTTTAAGTGTGGCGAATGTTCGTTCGATGTCTTTTCTAGCCGATTTTTGATGTGTCTTGAACTGGATCTGTGGCTCTTCCGTTGGGTACCTAAATGCTTTCACGAAAGTCGTCCACTCGGGATATATCCCGTCGGCAAGATAATACCCGTGATGTAGTGTGTGCCATTCGCAACAAACGAACTATCGGACGCTTTATTTTCGAATAAATCGTTGAAAATCGATGATTGATTCACAACGATTATGTCGTTCGTGGCACCCGGAACCCTGAAGAATGCGTGCCAAATCCATTCATCGTATGATGCGACGGCTTCAAGAATTACCGTCGGTCCCTCATGATCACCTCTATGGAATTGACCCCTCCATGTGTAACACCCGTAATTTTCGGGCTTTAGAACCTTTAAGACGAATGTGAAAAATAGTATTTTTGATTAAAACCTAGATTTTATGGTCTGGTTAGATGGGAAATTGTGTTAGTAATTATGTGCAGAAGTTGACAAACCAGACTACACATCCAATGTTATAAGACACTTGAGGGTCACACTTGTGAGGCCTGTAAAACGAACAAGTAAAATAACTCCAATATAGAGAGAAAAGATTTATAATAGTCAATTATAAATCTATTGGGTGTTTTCTGTAAGAAACTCCAAAGTTAAAGGTTTCTATTATTAATTAAACAGGGATTATATATTTATTAGTTAAATAAATATATAACTGGTTTTAATTAATATTTGTTATATATGGTAAATATATATATATATATTAGTTAAATATATATATGGTAATTATCCTGACTAATATATTAGTTGTATATATGGAAATAATCTTTCTTGGTGAAGAAGAAAGATTTATTTATGGATAATTATAGAAAAAGGAAACTGAATATGATACAGATTGTGTTTATTCAGTTATATATATCCAGCTATGGTTAAACCTTTTTCATTCATTGAATTGATAACTCATTATTCACTCCCAACCATAGAAACCTCTCTCTCTCTCTCCCTTGATCGACGCCAATCACAAATCCGGAGAAAGTTCGGGTTCTGTTCGGGTGTTCGGGAATTTGGAGTTGTAACCGGCTAGAAGGTCGTTCGTAAGGTTCATCACGGGTGGATCAAGCTCAAGCAATTCAGGTAAGCTTTCTAAACCCCGGATTATATAACTGTTTAGATAAACAATAAAAGATCATGTGCTTTCGGGTTTTTACACAATTATGCTTCCGCTGATCAAACCAGTTTGGTTTGATGTTCGAATTAACAGTTTGTTTTTCGAACCATGACTCGAACCAGTTTGGTCCGAGGTCCACCAAAAACCCAACAGTGGTATCAGAGCCATTGGTTTTTCTTATTGTTTATCTCGTTTCTGTTTGTATAAAGTTTTAATCTTTATCAGTTTATGTGTAAGGATTAAATCTTTATCTGTTTGTATAAAGTTTTAATCTTTATCAGTTTTTGGGTAAGGATTAAATCTTTATCTGTTTGCATAAAGCTTTAAGTTTTATCAGTTTGCTAGATTTTATCTGTTTGTATAAAATTGTTTTATCTGATAAACCTGATTTTATCTGTTTGCATAAAATTGCTTTATCTGATAATTGATAAGATTCGTTAAAATTTTTGTTTTAAGTTTATCGCAAAGATTTCCATAAGAAACCACGAACCATGACCCGATCGTCAGATAACAATGATCTGGACCGCGGCTGAACCACCAGTTCGGTGGTGGCCATGGTGATTGGCGGTGGCATCGAAAGCCACGGTGGTGGCGGTAATAATCGATGGCCGAGACCGACCGCCGCTGGCTGCCTCACGGCCGTGCCTAGCGGCGGTGGTGGTCGTTTCTGTTTAAAGCCAAAACCACCAGAAACCACCAGTTCGGTGGTGGCCACGGTAATCGGGGGTGGCGGTGTGTTCGTCAATTGGCAAGAACCAACCGCCGAGCCGATAGGCTGCCTCACGGCCGTGCCTAGCGGCGGCGATGGTCGTTTTTGATCAAAGCCGCAACCACCGAGAGTAACAACGGTGGCGGCGGTGAGCGGTGATGGTTGGATCGCCACCACGATACGGTGGCTGTGGCTCTCAAGTCGAAACCACCAGATTGGTGGTGCGCCGAGTGGACCGCGACCACCAGAAGCCGCATCCGTGGCGGTGGTGAGCGGTAGTGGTGACGATGGTGGTTATCGGCAACCGCCGGCCGCTAGTTCAATGTCGGCAGTGGCGTGGTGGTGTTCGATTGCCAACCGCACGCAGCGGTGGTGAACGGTGATGGTGTTGTTGTTTTCAATCGCCGACCACGGCTGTCACTATGGTGGCGGTTGTAATCCGGCGACCGCCGGCCGCCTTGGACAAACCCGAGGTGGCGGCGGAGGTGGTTTGTTCGATCGACAGCCAAGGCAAACGGTGGTGGCTATTTGCTGTCATCATCGCCGACCACCCAGCCCCGTGGTGGTGGCGGTGGTCCATGGTGGCTGTGATTAGTCACCGGCCGAAGACGAGGACGGCGGCTGTTCCGCCGTCGTCGATCGCGGAGTGGTCGATGGTTGCTCGGCGGCCAAATCACGTACGGCGGATGGTGGATGACAATGGCGGCACTTTGGTGTTGCCAAACGTCACCGAGTTTGCGGTAACAAAGCCCAAAACTTGTCGTTTTTCGATAATGGGCTTAACCATGGACTTTTGGGCCACGTTATAGGCCCAATTAGGTTTATCGGGTTTTAGGCTTTTTCCCAAGACTAATTTCATAAAATTGTTTTAAGGGATTTAATTCTTAACAAATTTATAAAATTGAGTTTTATTAAACCAATTTGTTTTGACCAGTTTTGGTCAAATTGGCCCGATGTCTTTTTCGACTGTCTGATCGAATAAATGACACGATTCACGGGCCAGTGTTTAATGTTTCGACAAGTTCGTTCGGAACGGTTGGTTTAAACAAGATAATTAAAAGCGAGTATTTTAGAAAAATTGATTGTGTTTTATGAAAAAGGATTTATAGTATATAAATCTTGGAGATTTTATGAAAGATCATTTTTCAGATCTAAAATATCAGTTTAGATTTATAAAACAGTTTGATTTTATAAATCAGTTAATACCATGGTTTATGTTAAACGAAATAATTTTAACGGATCTAGGATTGTTTAATGCTTTATTTTATATGCTTTATTGCTCTATAAAACTTGCGTGGTTAAATGTTAATATATATATCTGCTTAGTATATATATATATATATATGCTATAGTAATTATAAAGAATGCCAATTTAGACACTTAATCTATTTGGAGAAACCTGGGTGCCACTTTCAACCCTGGAAACTTGCAAAATGACCTTTAGGATAGATTTTTCTTTTTTCTTTTCCCGGAGTTCCGTCAA
The DNA here is from genome assembly GCA_030169165.1 of Centaurea solstitialis. Lineage (NCBI taxonomy): Eukaryota > Viridiplantae > Streptophyta > Magnoliopsida > Asterales > Asteraceae > Centaurea > Centaurea solstitialis. Next base: position 75,780,230 of record CM058040.1, read on the forward strand.
GAGATGCCGAGGCCAGTGGGAGCTATGCAAGGAGATCGGAGCCACGCGGGGAAAACGGAAGAAAATAGTTTTAGGACAATTTTGGTCCTTTAGAAATTAATTGGCAAATCAATAATTGCTTATTTTTAACTGCATGATTGTGATTATTATGCTTGCTCGTGATTATTGATATTACATGCTTAGGTTTTATCAAATGTTTTAAAAATTAGGTCTTATTTTATAAAACTAGTTATATCACGAGGTTGGTTTTAAAAACCTAAAATTACCATTTTATGAGCCTTTTAGATGGTAAAATTATTTTTAAAACCATTATAAGATTGTTTTCTTATAAGAGGCATGCTTTTAAAACAGTTAGTTTTACTAGCAAGTAAGTTTTAGAACAGTTAGTTTTAAACATCGGTTGTTTCTTAAAACAGTTAGTTTTAGAACAACAAATGCCTTTAAGACAATCAGCTTTTAATAGCGTTTTTTTTAAAAAAAAAAAAAAAATACTGGAAATCTAAAGTTTTTCAAAAACTTAGTTAAAACCCATAAAATCATAGATCAGTAGTGCAACCCATTTGTGGACACCTTTGGCGTAAGGTACGTTGGGGCTCGAAGGAGTCGAACCTTTAGCACCCACGTTCAAACCCCAAACTGAAGGGGATGAAAAGACTCTGCGATATCGGGTGGTACCGACCAGAGTACATCCAGTTCAAAATGGTAAGATCTATTTTGGTAATTGTTACAATTCACCGGGTGGTACCGGGCCAAAGAGCACTAAGAGGGACTAAAACATGTACGGTTTTATCCGATGTCCCGAAAAGATCTAGGAGTCATGTCAGTTAGATATGATTGGTAAAAGTCCTTACCTACCGAAATAGTACGGGCCTGGTGGGGCGTGAGCAAACCGCGCATCAGGACGTATGAAATAAGGATCCTAGTCCGATATTTATCATTTTAGGGTTTATTGATATTTATTCGGAACCGTTTATTCAAAGGTACTAAAACCAAGTTTTTAAATGTGTAGATGGCAAACACGGTTACCAACACCAATAACCTTTCTCTTCGCTCGATCCTAGAAAAGGACAAACTCACTGGTCCAAATTTTCTCGACTGGGAGCGCAATCTCCAGATTGTGCTCAGGCACGAGAGAAAGTGGTATGTCCTAGAAGAACCTCTAGGTGAGGCCCCACCAGCAAATGCCAGTACGGCAATCAGAAATGCTTATCAAAAGCGTTCGGATGATTTGCTGGATGTTGGCTGCTTGATGCTTGCGACTATGAGCCCAGAACTACAAACAGGGCTCATGAACACTAATGCTTACGACATGATCCGCCAGCTGAGGGACATGTTCCAAACGCAAGCTCGCACAGAGCGTTATGATGCCACGAGGGCCCTGAATGCGTGCAAGATGGCCAAAGGGACCTCTGTCAGTGCCCACGTTATGAAAATGAAGAGGCTACTTGACCACCTAGAGAGGTTAGGTCACCCAGTTCCGTTGCAGTTGGCAACAGATACCATACTCAATTCATTGTCCGATGATTACAAGCAGTTTGTGATAAATTTTAATATGAACAACATGGAAAGGAGCATAGCTGAATTGCACTCCATGTTAAAAACTGCTGAACAAAGTATGGGGACGGGGACCAAGACCAAAGATGTTCTGATGGTCAGGGATGGTGGAGTGAAGAAGAAAAGAGGGCAAAGGAACACCAGCAAGGGCAAGGACCAGGTTCAGGTCAGCCAGAGTGTACCAAAGGCCGTTGACAATAGAAAGGGCAAGGGCAAGGGCAAAAAGGTCAAAGTCAACAAAGCGAAGGCCGAGAATCGATGCTTTACGTGTCATGAGGTCGGACATTGGAGACACAATTGCCCGAAGCGTCATGAAACAGGTATAAACACCTAGGACGTTTTATGACTGCTTCAGTTTATCATTACTACTTGTTAGTTTACAAGTTAACTGACACCTAGAGCAAATGTATGATTGCAGGTGATCAGGAGAAATGAAGTGCCCGGGTCCTGAGGATCAGACAAGATTTCTTTTAGATATTATCAAGACATTTTAAGATTATTTTAAAACATTTTATTTTGGATAGTTTTGAAATATTGGTTGTTTTTAAATTTATGGGATTTTGGTATTTTAAATTTAAAATTATTGTCTTGATTTATATATATCTAATTTTGCCTTGAACCTAAGTCAAGATAGACTTGATTCAATTTGTTGATCCTAGATATTGTCTACCACACTAACAAATATACTTCAAAATTTAGTAATTCGAAGTAATATATGAAAACTGTCAAAAACACACAAAGTACTATTTTATAGGAATGTGTTTTGGAATAAAACATTTACGAGTAATATGATTATAACAAGTATATTGTAGTCAAGATCAAATTACTCATATGTTTTAAAAGGGGAATTTAGGATATTATCACAGATGACGTTGATAATATCAGTATTTATAAAACTAGTAAATTCCAAGTTTTGGAATTGGGATTTGATAAAAATCCAGTTAAGTTTTATGAATAGTAAAAAAATTCAAGTTTATAGTATTAAACTTATTACTTAAAATAAAATTGACTAAATAGTCAAGTCTTGACTAAGTCAATGAAGTGTCAAATTTAAGTAATAGTCAGTTTTCATATAGGTTAGTGGGAGCCCAATTTATTCTCTATCTATGCTTCCGATAAAGAATAAAAGTTATATTATTGATCTGTATTTCTAGGAATTCATAATCCAGAGAGGATAAGAATTCATGAGAAATATGATCTATTCTTTTAAGTCAAAAAGGTTTAGATCAAGAGTTTCAAAGTTTTGAAACAATAAAGTCAAAGTTTTGACTTTAAGAAAATCAATAATTATATGTGTTGTAATAATAAAGATATTCAAGTATCCTTTTTAGACCATCAAGTGTTGTAGAACACTAGAATAAATTTCCTGAAATTTACCAGCTTGGTAGATGGAAATTTTATCAGATTTCAGGAAGAAATCTTTATCTACACAGCAACTAAGGAAAGTTGCGGAATTTACTTTACATATTCAAGAAACTTGGAGTTATTCCAGTATCTCCAAGATTTAGGCAATATGGTAAAGAAAAGTCTAGATTTTGTTTAAATGTGTTTGCAAAACAAAACTAGCAGAACCAAGTTAAAAATTATTATCTAATAACTTGTGTTGTTTTTGGTTGTTTCTTTGATTAGGATGGTAAACACTAATCGAAGGGTTTAAATTGAAGGAAGGTGATACTTCATTTAAACCAAGTATAAAGTACACATTGAATAGACACCGTAAAAGTAACTTAGAAGTGCTATTAATTTTGTTATTATTACAGAGTGGAATATGGACTATACAAAATTAGTTTCTTGGTTTCTTTTATACTTAGCATGTTTTTGATCCGGGAATAAAACTAGTATAAGTTTTATTTGAAATTATCCGTGACAACTTATCAAGGTGGGAACCTGATAGGGTTTTAAAGTCATCGTGAGTTTTTGGGTAGTTATAAAACAGAGTAACAGCTACAAGCGATGTAGACCAAAAACTGCACGGATATTCGATAGAGCAGCGAATATCGGATGTGATCCGCTGGTTGAGATTACTTCATGGATTTTGTCATAAGTAAATCTCACAGTAGGTTGTCCTCAACACCTGAGGTATCTGGTTTGGAATCACGGGGACTACTGGATACTTAGTACGTTCTAACATCACACCGTAACAGGGTGGTCATACGGGGCGTAACTAGATTCAGCGGAAGTCGTGGTGACAAATGCAGATATGCAAGATGGGATTTGCACCTCTTCTATGAAGAGAGATATTTCCGGGCCCCTTGACTGACTACAAGAACTGATGAAGTGCATGGCCATGCCCAAACGAACTGATTTGTTCTTTGTCGTTTACCAATCAGTTGGAAGTCGGATAGTCATGAACATAATCTTGAGTATTCTGAGTTGACTGTATCCATGCTCGTACTCAAAATTGAAATATCGTGTTGCAAAAAGAAAAGCCTAGTTATACCCGATTGTGAACAGTGTGTTCATAAATGTTATTCTCTTTAAGGGACATTTTATCACCTACCTGGGTATAAGAGTGCTTATAACCTGGTTAGCCTAAGTGCCTGTCTAGGGGCCTCCTTAGGTCCGTGTGGTTAAGCAGGTATTGCCAACTTGCACAAGTGGGAGTCTGTTAGTAATTATGTGCAGAAGTTGACAAACCAGACTACACATCCAATGTTATAAGACACTTGAGGGTCACACTTGTGAGGCCTGTAAAACGAACAAGTAAAATAACTCCAATATAGAGAGAAAAGATTTATAATAGTCAATTATAAATCTATTGGGTGTTTTCTGTAAGAAACTCCAAAGTTAAAGGTTTCTATTATTAATTAAACAGGGATTATATATTTATTAGTTAAATAAATATATAACTGGTTTTAATTAATATTTGTTATATATGGTAAATATATATATATATATATATATATTAGTTAAATATATATATGGTAATTATCCTGACTAATATATTAGTTGTATATATGGAAATAATCTTTCTTGGTGAAGAAGAAAGATTTATTTATGGATAATTATAGAAAAAGGAAACTGAATATGATACAGATTGTGTTTATTCAGTTATATATATCCAGCTATGGTTAAACCTTTTTCATTCATTGAATTGATAACTCATTATTCACTCCCAACCATAGAAACCTCTCTCTCTCTCTCCCTTGATCGACGCCAATCACAAATCCGGAGAAAGTTCGGGTTCTGTTCGGGTGTTCGGGAATTTGGAGTTGTAACCGGCTAGAAGGTCGTTCGTAAGGTTCATCACGGGTGGATCAAGCTCAAGCAATTCAGGTAAGCTTTCTAAACCCCGGATTATATGACTGTTTAGATAAACAATAAAAGATCATGTGCTTTCGGGTTTTTACACAATTATGCTTCCGCTGATCAAACCAGTTTGGTTTGATGTTCGAATTAACAGTTTGTTTTTCGAACCATGACTCGAACCAGTTTGGTCCGAGGTCCACCAAAAACCCAACAAATTGAAATACGAATCCAACGGTTCTTCCGGAATCGAAATCGGAGCTATAATGAAGAAGATATGGCCAAAACAGGTTTTCACCAACACAACACCTTAGCGATCGCTAAGGAATTGTTCTAGCGATCGCTAAGGCCATGAAGAAAATGGATCTGTTTGTTGAAGTTGATGCTTAGCGATCGCTAAGCATTCCTCTTAGCGATCGCTAAGGGGTGTCAGCCATGATACCGAGTTAAATAGCCCTCTTTCTTCATTTGAGCATAACTTTCTCATTTCAACTCCGTTTCTCCTGATTCTTTTTGCGTTCTTCTCGGTTTTTCGAGCTCTTCAAGACTACATCAATGGATTTCAAGTATTTGGGAGTTCAAAATCGTTGGTGTAAGTAATCTCTTTCATCACCTTCGAGTTTTAAGCTTAGATTTGGGGGTTTGTCATCTCCAAATCTTTCCTTCTATACTTGTCTTAGATTTGGTGTTATTTTAGGTGGATTTCATGTTATTGAAAGTGTTGGAGGTTAGATCTATTATTTTAGAGGGTGGAGATCTCCATGGCTTCATCTTCTTCACCATCCATCCACCATTGTTGAAGGTTCTTCATCCTAGGGTTTTTACCCAAGATCTTGAGAAGGTAAGTTCTATTTATGAGTTTTTAAGTGTAGATCTAGTCTTATATGTTGTGGATCTAAAATTAATCCATGGTATTAACTCCTTATCAGTTTAGGTGTTCACTTAAGCTTTAAGCTAGGGTTCTTGGTGAAATTTGGGGCTTTTGGCTTTACGAGCCTCAAGGTGAGTTGCTAAACCCGTTTTGTTAAAACTGAGAGCACATCATCTTGTTTGATTTACATATCTTGCTTGGTCATTGTGAATAAACGTGATTTTGGATAGAAATGCCTAAATTGTTAGGTTTAAGGATTGCCATGAAATGAATGAGTAACGATGCTTGTATGAATGGCTTGATGTAGATTATTGTGTACATGGTGTAGATTATCGTATGCTACTAATGCATGAGTTAAATCCATGTGATTATATGATGAATGTATTTATAAAAATACGTGTTATTATGTATGCCACGGAATGATGTGAAGGAATTAAATCCCGATGCATGTTGGCTTATATGAAATGAATGAAGGGCTTGAGACCCTCGATTAATACCTATGAAAGGTTAAGATAATTGTATGGTATAGTATGGTCTTTTAGACCGGGTGAAAATACATAAGATGTATGTATAATTAAGCAAATCCAACACCATGTTTCCACACCAAATAGTCTTGGGAGGTACTGAAATAGGTACGCACCTATGTCACCGAATCTCGGGTACTCCGAGGTGTACGGGCCTCAGTTGATGGTGCCATGTTGTTGGCATCGAGGTGTTTGGAAGTAAAGAGTGATGGGACTGGTGGCGAATACGCGGCTATATAAATAATGATGGACGATCCAACGCAATATGTCCACACCAAACAGTCTTGGGAGGTACTGAAATAGGTACGCACCTATGTCACCGGCATCTCAGGTGGCTCCGAGGTGTGCGGGCCCCAGTGGAAGATGTCATGCTAAATTCGGCATCAGGGTGTTTAGAAGTAACGAGTGTAGGGATATTGGTTGGTGGAAGTGGGTCGCTCCCATTGTTTCCGAAGATAAAAGATAAAACGTATAAGTATACTTACCTTAGGTACAATTCCATGCTTATAAATATATCATACGCTTTAACATGCCTTTATATGTACATCGTTATATGCTTGGTACAACTCACTAGGCTCTTTTGGCCTAACACTTGTGTGGTGTCGATGTGTCTCTCAGGTGCTAGTGACGAGCAGACATAAGTGTGCGAGATGAGCATCCGGGGATGCTTATGGGGACCGGACCTAAGGACCAGTAACCGACTTTAGGATGATAACCCTTCGTGAAACTACGTTTATGTAATTGTATAGCTCTCGTTGTTAATCTGTTGGATTAAGCTCACGATGTGGCATTAATATTGTACCAACCTTTCGTTAATGAATGTTTTTGTTGACTCCAAATTTTGGGGTGTTACACCATGCGACGGGACAATTTTTCCATTCCCAATGCATACAATCTATCGAACCAAGCATGCCGGGTAAGCCGTGTTGTTGTTCGTGCAACGCGTAGATAGCCTGAATATCACTAGTAGTTGGCTTTCGTAAATATTGTCGCATATAGAGGTTAATAGTACCTTGACAAAATTTCTGTAGGCATTCCCTTGAGGTCGTTTTGCCCATCCTTAGGTACTCGTCCATAGAATCTGAAGCAGTCCCGTACGCCAATTGTCGCATAGCGGACGTACACTAGCGGAGAAAACCCCTTCACGCCTCTTGCATCCCACTGCTGCTTGAAATATTCAAACTCTCTTTCAAGATCGGAAACTATCCTTACGAATAGTCGTCAACTCATACGAAACCGCCGTTTAAAGTCTTCGTCGTTGTACACCGGGTTATCAGAAAAGTAGTCGGCGACAAGTTTATCGTGTCCCTCTTCCCGACCTCTATCTTTATTCGGCCCTCTCGGTCTATTGTTCGACGGTTCTGCATCTCTGTTTTCGATATATTGACAAATCAATTCCGTCGCTTGAATGGTGTTCGTAATCATTTGATCCACGATGAGATCAAGTTCATCGTCGTTGAAAGGATCCATTATTTGGAAGAAGAGGAGAATAAGAGAAGTTTAGGAGAAGAATAAGAGAATTTTAGAGGTGAATAAGAGAAGTTTAGAGGTGAAAGATGTTGGAAATAAATTGGACTTTAACATTATCTATATTAATTGTTAAAGAACAATTGATTTAAATATGATAATTATCAAGAGAATCTTATACCAGTTATTATCCGGTTACATATTTGGATATATATCTCCTAATATGAGTAGGATATTTCATTAAGTTAATTACCTGATTAACATTAAGGTAAGTGTATATCTTCTATTATTTGAAAATAAAGTCTATAGATAACTAGGACTCCTTATGGGATGAGTCTCTAGTGGCCTATAAATAAAGGAGATCAAGTCCCTATTGCCTACACGAATATGCATTTAGTTCAGCCCCATTCTGAAGCAAACCATGTAGAGCTTTAGAAGACTTAGATCTACACACGATGATGACAGCTTCCACTTCAATGCGTATTACTCAGGTGTTCAAGGTTAGATCTATTAAACTCTTTATGAAATTACGTTAAAGTGATTCTGATCAAGTGTTTATGTTTCTATGACTTTATTATTGTTATCATATATATATGTTTAAGAACATCTCATATGAATATAACAAAAGAATGAGGAAAATAGGTTGAGATTTGGAATTATATATAGATAAATAGAAAAAGAAAAAAAAAAGCCATTGAGCAACGGTAAGTGCTCACCGCTCGGCTTCCATACCGGTCCCATACCGGCACACCTCGGCGGTGTTACCGCCGGTATGGGGACTATGCAGGCAGTGAAACCGGTCGGCCGCGGATGGCCTAACAACACAAGCAAAAAGCTTTATCAATTTTTATGCTATATTCCCATCGATCAGCGTATTGAGCAAACCAAGTCGGACAAAAACGCTTTCCCTTACCCACAATAGTTTTTCTTGGAAAGTGATGGCCACGTGGTTGGCAAGATTCCACAAATAAATATCTACTCGTTATTTCCTATCAGACATATCCCAAAGAAGATCATTCAAATCAATTTCACTAGGCAATGAAGGAACGAAGCTAGATCGTGTTGATCCTTTCCTTTTAAAGAACTTATCCTTTTTTTCTAGCAATAAGCAAATAACAATAGCAAATTTATCAATGATACACGCCAATTTATTAGATTTATAAAGAAAAAGTAGAAGATAAGGCAAATAAATTAGATTCATTTACAATTGTAACTCAGAAATCAAAATTAAAAACTAAAAGCTAGAGTATTTTAGGGTTTTACCTAAAGCCAAGAATAAACAACCAGGGTTGAAAAGGAGAAGGAGAAACGAAGATTATCAATATTGATTACAAAGTCGATTTCAGCATGAGAAACAGGCAGGACAACAACAGTAGGATCGATTTTTGCTAAGAACTGGTTACATTTCGATTCTTTGCATGTTTATTGAAGTTGACGTAAGACGTGTAAATTTTTAAGTGAACTATAAACCTTAATAGACTATTAATTAAAAGTCAAAACTCAAAGGTCGAGGGCTCTTATCAATTTTAGAGCATCCTCACTTCTATAAACCTACATATCATTTCTTGTCAGGAGGACAATAAGTGGTTTATGTTTTTAAATTTTTTTTTTTTTGAACAGCGAAAGGGGAAGACTAGAACGGGAGCTTCGGCTAGGCCATCACCCCCGACTAGAAAACCCAAAATTTATTAAGCCAAACAGCAAGAAGCTGACCAACGAGTACAAGAAAGAAAAAGGTCAGAAAACAAACCGAAAGAGAAACACCCAAAAGAAAGAAAATAGAACAACCACCTAAAAAGCATTAAAAGGGTCGGTACACCAGGTCTTCCAATCAGCAAGCGAACCCTTCTTCCACCTGTTCTTAATCCAAAAGAATGAAGTAGCTTGCAAATTCCCATGCTTAACTTCCGTGTGCGATCTGAAATTTTTATTGTTTCTATGTTTCCAAATAATCCAGATTAAAACATAGAGGGATCCCATAAACACCATCTCCTTATCTCCTCTTAGATTTAGAGCTTTGCCCCATCGTAAAAGCTGATTCAGATCGGCTGTTGGAGTCGGAATATTCCACCATCTGCAGAATTCTGCAAGCCAAGTCTTGAAGTGACTACATCTCCCGAAAAGGTGTTCCTCCGTTTCTTCTTCCATACCGCAAAGCGCACAGTTTGAGGAGACCATTTGAATCCCTCTCTATTGAAGATTCACAAGAGTGGGAAGGCTTTTATGTGATATCCTCCAAACAACCAAGTTAATCTTACCAGGTATTACTTTGATCCAATTAAACGGGAGACCCTTCCCCTTTTTTAGGGAAAGATCATCAAAAGCTCTCCTAAGCGAAGAGACCGAGAAAACCCCCGTTGACTCGAGTGACCAAGACCAGCTCTCAGGATCACCAGATATACCTGAGTTGATGCAGACAGCAGATGACCTTCATGTTTTTTTAATGCCATTGCAATTCATATTGAGTTAACTTTAATATAAATTACATAAATGACATTTACATATAAAAAGAAAGACGTTGACTTTTGTATTTTAATAGTTTAATTAATTGAAAAATAATTCAATAAAATAAATAAAATATTAACTTTTTACCTACATAAATTAATTACGTAATTTAATTTTTAACTTCCAATTACACATACTAGTGTTAAAATTGCACATTGTGCGGTAGCATGAGTAACTCTTTAGAATATGTGGATTGTCATTGTCTTTCATTGCATTTGTCCAAAAACATTGTTATATATTCGAGATTATACTTTCATGTAACTTTAGTTTATATAAAACTAAAAAAATGTTTAAATATTGCACATTTTTTAAGTATATAAAAACTAACTATTCAACCAAAAATAAATCCAAAATTAGAAGAATATTCAATTTAATTTGATGTGACATCACTAACGACAATTTGATATCTTAACCTAAAAATCGGTTGCAAACTCCATTCTTCCACAGCCAAGCGTATGTTTCTAAACAAAATCGACTCAAGGGTACTACCATCAACACAAAAACAAGGCCACCCAATTTCCAAAGGTACAACCAACCTACAATAAGCCAAGGTTAGATAGATAAACCTGCATAATAAACTAGACTTGATAGAAAAAATGACAGAAAACCAAACTCAATTTGTTAGACTACTCTACTTTTTCCAGCTATAACCTACAACTAGCTGGAACAAGTAGCTGGAAAAAGTAAAGTAGGTCTGGCAAATTGAGTTTTTCCAGCTATAACCGATTTAACCGACCGAATAACACCCCTACCTACGAGTAGATATAAAACATTAATAGCTAGCAACACAAAAACAAAATCACACATTTTGTCAATGGTATCCTCCTCTTTTCAAAAGAAAATCATATAGAAAAACCATCTTCATAACAATGCATTCCTAAAATAAGTTGTAAAAACTACCCATAATGTTTCTACTAGTCAAAATATCATACCTGCAAAAAAAAGCAGCAAAAAAGTTGTACAAATAACCCAAGAATGCTCTTTTTTTTTTCTTATGTTGTGCAATTGGTTGCTTCTATGGCTGTAAGTAAGTAAGGTTGTATGTACACCACTTTACAATCTTTCTATAACATTACAAGAACTGAACCGAACCAAACCAAACCATCTTCCCAAAAACAAATCTACAACAAACCCATCATCATACCCTTACTGTACACATTTTCTCTCCATCTCTAACCAGCAAGCAAACCACCCGCATTTGAGGTCTTTTTCATCACTCACAAGATCTGTTCAAAAAAACCTTTCATAGTTTCTTCTACTCATCATGTCCTGAATTTTCTTCCTCAGCAGCAGCTGCAGCCGCAGCAATGGTTTCCTCTTCGTTTGATAGGCAACGAATAGGAACGTAAACAAATCCTTTTGGCAATCGTTGGTTTCTCATAGACGCCTGATCTGAAGTCATCACCAGCTCCTTCCCAAAAGTTTCCATATGCTGTCATGTAATCTAGTATACTTTAGAGCAGCATCTTCAACAAGTTTTCTATAATTTCTTCAAAATGGAGAATCATAAGCTAAAATCTATAATAAAATATTGCATTCAACTCCAACAGATTCTCTTTTTTGGACACTTCAATTTTAATAAATTGACTAAATTACATATTTAGTCCCTGTAGTTTACACTATATGGTCCCTATTTTGAAATAGTTATGGAAAAAGGTCCCTGTGGTTTACACTATATTGCACTGTTGGTCCCTATTTTGAAATAGTTATGGGAAAAGGTACCTGTGGTTTACATTATATTGCACTGTTGCTCCCTAACCCTAACTCTGTGTGAAATCAGCCTGTTAAGCATAGGGACCAACAGTGCAATATATTGTAAACCACAGGGACCAATAATGCAATATAATGTAAACCACAGGGACCAATAATGCAATATAATGTAAACCACAGGGACCTTTCCTATAATTATTTCAAAACAGGGACCAACAGTGCAATATAGTGTAAACTACAGGAACCAACTATGTAATTTACTCAATTAAATTTAAGGGTAAACTACATATTTGGTCCCTGTGCTTTACACTTTATTACACTGTTGGTCCCTACTTTAAAATAATTATGGAAAAGGTCCTTGTGTGATTTACATTATAATGCACTGTTGGTCCCTGTGGTTTACACTATATTGCACTATTGGTCCCTATGATTTACACTATATTGCCTTATTGGTCCCTAACCCTATTGGCAAAACAGGGACCAACAGCGCAGTATAGTGTAGAACACAGGGACCAACAGTGCAATATAATGTAAACTACAGGGACTTTTCCCTAATTATTTCAAAGTAAGGACTAATAGTGCAATAAAGTGTAAACCACAGGGACCAAATATGTAATTTACTCTATTAAATTTAATATCCCAATAGGTTTGATACGAAAATGGAAATAAAGAATTTACCTTCCCAGGTCGGAAACACTTGTCCCCATCATCCGATGTACTGCGAGATGCTGCGGCAGAAGGTCTGTGTGGAATTTGTTTTCCAGCAAGTATGGGCCTCGCTGTAGGAGTTTGCGTGAAGATCTGAGATGTCGAGCTGTCATCGGTTTTTTGGTCATTGTCCATTGCCATCGGAAACCTTAGGCGTCTTTTGCCGGCAACTGTGCTATCGATTGTTATGTCATCCGATCTTTGAATGGTTTCACTGCAAGACTTGTAACTGTTTGTGTAACCACCTCTTAGGGAGGTCGTTGCAGACTCGGAACTGGCATCCGGGGAAACAAAAGCAGTACAAGTCCTCATAGATGAAGATATCGACTCTCTATTCCAACGAAGCATGTCATGTGAACAAAGGACCAACTCACGCTGCAAAAATCAAATCATATAATCCCAGTATGTCACAAGACAAAAAAAAGCCAACACTTGTCATTTCAAAACAAGCACATTATAATGTAAATTGGGAGAACAAACTAGCCCATTGCACAAACACAAATGATTTATCAGAGGTCAAATAAATAGGAGTATCAATGACAACAGAAAGTCAGAAACTACTCCCTCTGTCCGAAAGTAAGTGTAAACATTTTTACTTTCCAATTTTACCCTTAGTTACGGGATGGAGAAGTTCATTACTCCCTCTGTTATCAAGGGTAAAATTGTCATTTGGTTTATTGAAAGTGCCTCTCTTTTTCATCATGGACATAAATTTTTTGACAGAGTGGAGTGCGATATTTCAAGTTCATTTACCCCCACATACCAACCTAAGTACACATGGGGGTTCAGAGCAAGGAAGTAAACTCATTTCGGAATGACGTGAAGGTTATATCAGTAAACGAATATAGCCCAATACCCACACAAAATCACGGCAGATGCAACTACACTAATGAAAGCATGGTGATGAACCAGCTAGAAAAGACAGAAGCCCTGAAACTGCTAAAAGAATACCTTCAATTTCTCCCTTCTAATGATTCGTTCACAGATAAGCCGTAATCTTTCCAATTCGACCTGCAAACCATACAACAAAATTGATTTAGAGTTTCGTGATTTCATATTCCTAAAAAGGTAAAACAAAAGCACAAACTTTCTGCAAACAAACCTAAGCTAAAGGCTTGAATATAGATCAAACTCAAAAAGGGTTGGCATGAAGATAGATGATTTGTAAGATGCAAGTATAAAAAGAATGAGAACGCATGCACACCAATAGCATATAGTGAAAAGTTCATACAGTATAATCTAAATGAGATGAAGATCAAAATCGCTTATTTTTTTTTTTTTTTTTTTTTTTTTTTTTTGATAAGGTTCACCTGGGTTTGCCCAGACTACATCCTTGGTAATTTTTACCGAGAGCTAAAGCATGCTCCCCTGGGATTAATACTCAGTGGCCCCTGGTTGCTCACCCCCGGATTCGAACTTGGGTGGGTTTTTCCCCAACACCAAGCCTTAACCGGTAGGCTGCCCCATTGGGGTTATCAAAATCGCTTATTATCAAGCAAATACCCAAAATCACAGTGCACATTCAAATGTGTGGAATACCACTGGGGCAACGAGTATATTGATAAAAAAAAAACATTGCAAATTGAAAAGGATGCAATAATTTTGCAATTTATGTGATGGATAGAATAGTAAACTAGCAGATTATGTTAACAGTTAATGTCGAAAAGAATCAACAAACAAGCAAACGTAAACACAGAATAAATAGTTCTCTGCATAGAATATAGCAAACCAACTTTGAGAACTCATAGAAAGCACCATAAACTCACCCTAACTTTCTTGAGAGAATTCCATTCTTCGACTCCATGTTTTTGAGTCTCAGCCTAGCACATAGAAATAGAATAATTATTAAAAACTAGAGTGACATTTCATTACAAGGGGAATAAAAGAAAGAGGATATAACATAATTGCAATTATGTTATATAACATAATCAAGGTAATATAAAAAACATTTCACCTTTGTCCTCTCCACAAGGCTATGCTTCTCACAATAAGCCTTGTGTTGTATCTTTCCACCAGTAGTTCTCACATTCATGAAGAAGCCAGCATTTCTACCGCAAGAAGGATGAAATGTGCTTTGACAGTGCCCATAATTGCACTGTGGATAATGTTAATAATCAGTTTATCAATGATAACTAGATTAATGAAAAAAAAAAAGATACGCAAGTTGGGAAAAAAAGAGAACGCATTTAACCTTACCTTTATACAGACACCCATTTTGCGACTGCAAACAAGACAAAAGTCATTCCCCATGGAGAGTGTTTCCTGGCATCATGACATGGCAATGATTAAAGTTAACAAGAGACCACAATGATCATCCTAAATAGCAGACTATACAAACTAGCATCATTATATAATGACAGTCTTCATTTACTTGTGATCCATATATAAAAACTGGACTAGCTTCCTTTAATCAACACTTATTATACACATACCAGGCCTTCAATGGATTTCACCTGCCCCCTTCTGAATGTTGATTCTAGAACCCACTAAAACAAACAAAAAACGAAACAGAAAAATGAATTAATTGACATTACCATACATACAAAAGAAACATAATTAAGAATCATAATAAATCAGCACGTAAATAGTCAAAAAGGAAGGAAAGAGAGGGATGGGGTTTCTCTCGCTTTTGGCATAGTGGGGCTCGCACGAAGGGGGGGCCACTATGCCAAAAGCGAGAGAAACCCCACCCCTCTCTTTCCCTTTTTCTCCCCCATGTCGCCATACAGAGGGCATGGGGACAGGAATCAGTTTTCGTTTTTATAAGGGCTAAAATCACTTATTTTCTTAAGATTTTCTTTTATCTATTCCGCAAGTTTAACTAGTAAAAAAATAAAAAGGGTGCCAAGATATCAGCATCCTTGGTTTCATAGTCAGGAGTATAATAAGTCCATTTATAATCTTTAACACCAGCTTTGAATCCAACACTTGCAGAGAAAAAAAAAATTACCTCAGCACAGAAGGCATGGACCCATTGGCCATCAGTTGACTTCCGAAAGGCACCAGTAGTGCCACCACATAAGATACATTCCGCTCCACGACTTGGCTTCTCAGAATACCCCAAAGATGGGACTCCCCTGCTTCTAGATGACAATAGATCTTCACATAACTCACAAAACCATGGACCTGTAGAATCTTTCACACTACGATAACAATCAATGTGAACTGCAACCTGTTAGCAGATAATATGCTGTTAGCTCTCAGCCTAGGGCATGAGTGGAAAGAAATAAAAAAGAGCATCCACATCAACCGTAAAAGAAAAAAACAAAAACCTTGCAACTAGAACACACGATAATTGGGTTCAAAATCGTCTCTGCCCGTCTACAAACATCACAAACCCTGGATTGCGCTTTATAGTCTAAAGCTGATGAAGAAGAATCGAAGTTCTTTTCAGGTGAGGTCCACGTTACAGACAACTTGGGATGTATTTCCTTCGGCCGTGACATTTGTTGAGCATGAATTCCAGATCTCCCACCAAAGGCTTTTATCTTCAATACATTCTGAAAAAAAAATAAGGATCAAAATAACTTACTTCGATAAAGATATAGCTACTATAGTAGTTCTGTAAAAAAATATCCCTGAGAAAGAATTCCGTCCCGAAAGTATTGTCCAGTTTTGACTTTCTGAAGTCTTTCTTTTTCGACTTTAACCTTAAAATATTTTTGTTTGTGTTACATAAGACTTGATGAAAATTATACCAATGAAAATTACATTAATAAAAGAACCCATTCATAAATTTTGCATCAAGTAATTATATAACACAAACAAAAATAGTTAAGGTCAAAGTCAAAAAAGAAAGACTTTAAAAAGTCAAAAACTGGACATTATTAATTTTTGGAAGTTGGGAGTATTACTTAATAAAATAATCACCTCTTGGGGAGCCGATTCATCGGCTGTATCTTTCCTGAAAGACGAAAGCCTGGATGAAGCAGCTGCAGCAGCAGTTGCAGCAGCAAGCACCGCCTGAGCTTCCTTGTGCCTTCTCTCTTTTCTCCCCTGTTTTTTGACTTCTCTAAGCTCCGAAAGGTATTGACTCACCAACACAGCATCCCAGTTTTGTTTTCTTAGAGTTTCAACCTCTTGTGGAAGCCACTTCACAACCTTAGAAATCAAACCATCTGCATATACCACATAAACAAAATTACACGATAATTTAGTCAGACATGTACATACAACAGGAATAGATTTCAATATGTCTAAGGGGCTGTTTGGCAGTTGCTGAATGGTTTGGTGCTCGATGATTAAGTGGTCAGAATGATTTAAGAGGCTCTTATGATATAGTACAAAATAAAATATGGTTGTTTTGTAATTGTTGAAAATGAGATCTGGGCTCTGAATGGTTAAGGGACACCCAAGATGCAAATCATTCAGGGGCTGTTTAACAGTTGTTGAATGGTTTGGTGCTCGATGATTAAGTGGTCAGAATGATTAAGAGGCTCCTACAATATATTGCAAAATGATTTTGCATGATTAAGTGATCAGAATGATTAAGAGGCTCCTTATCCATAAAAAAATATTGCAAAATGAAATATGGTTGTTTGGTAATTATTGAGAATGAAATCAGGGCTCTGAATGGTTAAGGAGAGACTCATACAAAATCATCAGATGGTTTTAGAACCATTAAGAGGTTGTCCTTTTTTGGCCAAACAAGATTTACCTCTTAGAAGTTCAGAGGTTGCATCTTAATGGAACTGTTAAGAAATAAAAAAACAGCCCCTCGGAGGGGTTTGGAACCATTAAGAGGCAGATCTTTTTTTTTTTTTGCCAAATAGGATTAACCTCTTAGCTATTCAGATGCTGCCTCTTAATGGAACTGTTAAGAGGTAAACCAAACAGCCCCTAAGAACATGATCTCAAGTGTAAAGAATTGGGCACTGGAAGATGAAGATGCAAAAACGCTAAACGCACAGAATAGAAGACAGACCACTTATGTGCTTTCTTGCAACTGCATTGCAAAGTAGCTGATGCTGATAGTAAACCAGTTCCCCTTCCACTTCATCACTCGGAGACATATTTATGATGCTCATCCGCTTAGTTTTTCCCAGGTCCCTTACCAACTCACTACTTGACTCGGTAGAGGCTGAATTCTGATTGTGATGGTTGCAACAATCTCCTGAAGAACCTGCAACAGAAAGTGAGTAACAGACATCACAAAATAACTGTAAGGAGATATTTATGAGGCATGATCATACCATCATCCTCCTCGGCTTTGATCTCAGACAAAACTTGACTTTGCACACGTATAAGTGGATGAACATAATATCCAGGTGAAGAAGCTTCTGCTCTACTGCATTACCAGATATCTAGATATTGGTACAAAGCATGGAGAACCAAATAATCACAAACATACAAAACAAAAATGAAAAATCCACTAAGACACCCCTTACGCCCTCACACTTTATAAGTTATGAATATCAAAATCTTAAGAGCTTACATGGCATCAGGACACTCATTCATAGCAATTGAACAATCATGGGCCCCCAGATTGGATTTTACCCTGGTATCACAATTGGAGACAACAGCCTCGTCAACTTGACCACAACCGTTTTGGCTTGGACTTGAACACTTGATACTGTCACCTAAACAAGGTGGTAAAATATGTTCAATATCATAAGAAAGCTCAACAAAGATGCAAATCCAAGCATACCGTACATTTGAACCATTGTGCTAATGTTATAGGCAATCATTCTTTCCTGACCTCTTAACTCTAAGTCTCTAAGAAAGTATCATTTCAAGGATGGGTTGATCTTTTTGCAGCTTTAATTTGGTTAAAGTATAAAGAAATTTGCGGAGTTGAAAGCATTGCATAGCAGCATGATTTCCAAGAGAACAGTCATCACAAACACAGTCGTTAAAATGGCATAATTAGGGAAAAGTACAATTCGATATCAACTGATAAAGTGAAGGATGTGAAGCTTATTAGCAAATGAAAATAACATTCGCTTCATCATCATACTGGCAATTCACCCTTGTATACTGATAACTGAATCGTGTTAAATAATTCAAGAGTTTCAACCTGGATTTCTTATCTTACTTTTTTTGTGGATGTGGTAGATATTGATGCAAAACTATTAGTAGCCACATGAATGGAAAGAAAAGTTGTGCCTCACAAAACTCGATGACTAATGAGAAAAGACCAATTTGATCCATGATTCATGATCACAGCGAAATGCTATACAAAACTACTATACTCGATTTGATTCATTAATCAAAGACTACAACTGCAACTAGGTCTCCGGGTCAGCAATGAACTTAAAAGAAAATTGATCTCAAACATTCAGTCAACTGCAACCAGATGTTGGACACTGTGCTTGCATGGAAAAACTGTGCTCTATGTACCAATATCTGAATTATAGCGAATATGCTAAAAGAAACAAGATAAGAATCCATAAACTGGGACTGTACCTTTATGATCAGAAGTGTTGCCTGTCAATAGATCAGAAGCCTCCTGACAAGATTCAGCTGGTACCTGCAGGAAGATATATGATAAGCTATTGGATGTTCTATATAAAAGAAAGACATCTAGGAGCAACAGAAAAACAATTGTTCTTGGAATCATTAAATAAAGAACCTACACATCAACTCCTGTTAAGTGAGCTTAAAGGGAATACAAAATGCAAAATCAAGTACAACTCTGTTCATTTATAGCAATTTACTGATCAACAAACTAAAGTTAGATAAAAATGTACTGTTGTTACTAAAATACATGGATCAGTAGTTATAAAAAGAAAAAAAGAACACAAAATATTAAAATCTGGTCCCAGTTTACAACGGATGTAGATCATCTCAAAATATTGAACTGAAAAAAATAACGTTGAGATTAACTTGAAGGACTGAAGAATAGAACCAAAGGCATGACTAAAAGGATGACAATATTAATATTTCCAGAAAGAAACATATTAACCATATATGATTAGCATATCAACCTTGTTAGATTAGTATATCATCTATTTTAAACTCTTACCAATCAGACAAGAACGCATATCGTTAGATCCACAAATTTGCCAACATTACTTAACGATAAGCAAGAAGTGACAGATAATTATAGCTAAAGATAACAATAGAACCATGTGACAACCTTTTCCCTGGAATCAGGAGAAGACTCATCACTTCGCAAGTTCCGCTCTTCATTTAGAAGGCCAAGGCCGCCATTTTTGTCCTCATCCATAACAACTCCATCTCCAGAACTCCTTTTAAGAGACACTATAAGACTGTTGTCTTTCAACACCCTAATGTTGCCTTTGGTTCTCCTCCGAGGTGGTACCGACTTAACCGAAGAATTTCCAACATTGTTGTCCGATGATCTAATCGCATTTTCAACACCAGATTCTTTCTCAGCCTTGGATATGCATGTGGACACAACTTTAAGCTTCAGATTTTTCTGCAAGCCACCGGCATGTGCATGATTTTTTAGCCATTTAACTATTTTTCCATGCAAATCAAGAGGCAAGCAGTCATCCTGTAAAAGAAACAGAAATGCCACAAAAGAGGCAGCCATAAAGAAAGGAAACCGTAAGCAACTACAAAAAATCTAACTTCTTGATCTCAGAATTTTTCAGAAACTCATTAACATAGCATTACAGCGAGATTTGATGCCAACAAATTAGCAGAAACATTCATCTCCGAGGCCACATCTTTCATATTGACTTTTCCTCGTTCAATCAGCTACACAATCAACACATACAAGCAAAACAGTTTATACTTCATATGTGGAGTTTTTTTAAGTTGCAAATGTTTCAAGAGTATTTAGTATACCTTCTTCAGAAGTAGAGTGAAGTTAGAAGAATCAGACACTTTAGAATCTTCAACAGTGCCGCTACCTTTAGCCTCCTGCCCATCGATGTATTCTATTTGACGTTTAGGGTTTGGCCTAGTATCCAACAACCCACTCTCTACATCAGTTGCTTCTGTATGGGGGACGAATTTATCACCAGATCTTCGTCCAAGCTTTAACTTATGTGGTTCACATGCAATAGAAGATAATGGCCTATGCTCCAGAAAGGTAGAAGACCCATCTCCTACAGACAGGTTTTCCACTTGATGGTTGCAGTCTTTTTGGGCTTCAGAGTGTTTTGAGCAAAAAGCTCGCAGCTCAACCTATGTAAATTTGCAAACAAAAAGCATGACACGATTTTTGAAACAAGTGAAAAGAGGACATAGTTGTCAGTAGCAAATAGCGATAAATAGCGACAGCTTACTGCTATGCTATGTAGCGAATAGCGACCGCTATTTAATACTTAGTGATAGCCTTCTAAAAGTTAAAAAATATATATTTATATATTAACATATATTATCTATATTAAAGAACAAAACATAATACTAAGTGTCTTAAGTCTTAAACTATTATATATATTAGAGAACAAAATATAATAGGTAAAACCAAGGTTCAAAAAGGCGTGAGGCGTGGCGTGGCGGCGAGGTCAAGCCTTAAGCTTTACGAGATATGGCGAGGACGCGGCGTTTTCCAAGGCGTGACATACGGCGGCAAATTTGTATGTCATATATAGAATTATACATATACATATATGTTTTATATAAATTATTTTAATCAAATAATGGGATTGAAATTGTACATTCATATTAAAAGAAGAAAAAACATATTGATTATAATTATAAAATTAGTTTTTGATTGAATATGTAGGATAAAACATATGAAGGTAACTTTATAACTTCGTTTTGATCGTGAAACCATAACATTTATGAATTCGTGGTATTGTGAGTGATGAGATTAGATAAATTTATAAAACGAGAAAATTAATGTTAAATATGTAACAATACAAAAGATAAAAAAATAACAAAAATTAAAAAAAAAATCACGTCTTACAAAAAACGCGCGCCGCGGCGCGATATGGCGCGCCTTGAGGCGCCATGGCGTGAGCCACGCCTTACAGAAACGCTATGGGACATTTCGTAACGGCGGAGACGCGTCTTGCGCCATATCGCGCCATGGCGCACGCCATGGCGCGCCTTTTTGAACACTGGGTAAAACCATAGTATTTATCAAAGTAAAAAAAATTACGAAAATGCCATCGCTATCGCGATATACCTGATAGCGGTACATTGTCGCTAACACTATTTTGCTATTTATCTCTATTGACAACAGTGAGAGGAAGCACAAAAGCAAACAGAAAAAAACAAACATTTAATAGATAAGTGTGACAATAGTACATTTCTCGTTCTAGATTGAATGGAACCAAGGAAGATAAATGAACTTACATCATCACATCCAAATTTCCCCCAAATTTCCATACGGTGCCTTGCATCCCTCGCACATACAGGATGGAAAGAAGTTCGACAAGATCCTAAGCATGTACCAAAAAGGAAAAACATTATAGTTCACACACAAAGAATGTCAGAAGAGAAGCCTAGAAGAATGACAGGGTTAAAGAAGCCAAAAGAAGGTACAAAAAAAGCAGGCATCGTAAGCATAGACCATCACATTCGAAGTCAAATGTGGCATTCTATATAACAGAATAAAGCTTTAATAATAACAGGATACAAGTAACTTTAAATGATCGTATGATACTGATAACTTTCTTTGTAACCTTGGCTAGAAATAGTATGGGCAGACTAAGAAATTACACCCTAAGTTAACCATAATGTGCAGTAGACGAAGACATGAAGATAGGAACTACCCAAAACACTTCAAACAACTTCTTTTATTAAAACTGCAATCATAAAGAACCCCTCTTGACGGACTGAAAAGTCTCTAGGGATATCATCCTAAGACATGAAAATGCTACACATTAAAGAGAAAACCTAATGTTAAATTTTGACGATTTCCAAATTTTATTAATATAGGGCACATAAAAATCCATGTCATTAGACAAGGGAATTCTAACCGATTTTTCTGAAGTACAACTGTACAGGATATCCCTCTAAAATTAAGATACTTCAACATCAGCTTGCAGAAAGATGGAAATAACCACTCAGAAGACAACAGATCAAGCATACATATAATAAGTCAATATACACAAGAAGCCTAAAGAAGGACTGGAAGAACCACAAAACCTTGACATCAAATTCTCTTAAGAAAAGTCTCCGAGCGCATGATATATTATAACCTACGAAGATTTTTGTTTAAAGTATACCACATAAACATATACCACCTTCACCTTTCTGAGATACATTTTACACGTGCACTTTTAAAACCAAGAGGTCACTCAATCCACTTAGCTTTCAATGAAATATCCAAAATGATGGCTACATATCCAATGAAATATCCAAAATGATGACTAAATAACTAACTGTGTAAAAATAGTACAGTATCATACGTAGATATAATTATATTACATATTTCAGTGAACCATTTATGCTTCAGCTTATGCATCCACTTAAACAAGAAAGGTCACTCAATCCACTTATTTCCCTAACCCTTTTTAGAACTCTGTAACTCAATGGTTTTGACTTAGCTTGTTTGTAAATCTGATTAAAGTTAATCAAGATTCAACAAAAATGTAACGATTAGACTTTATTACCAAATTTTCTCATTAGTTTGAACGATGTCTCATGGCAACTTTTTTTTTTCTATAAATACCGCCACATTAAGAAGTATGCTTTTACAGTACTTATACATATATCTTCAGAACTTGTTAGTTCATATTGACACAATCGTTCTGAACTTTGCAAACATAATGATCATCCAAAATCCTCATGAACAAGGCTTGCAGTTTCGTTCACAAGGTACTACGCAAATGCATCCATTCCATAGACAGTAATAACAAAAATGGTAAAATATATAATTAGAAGTTACAGCAATTGTGCATTCAACTTCAATGATTAGCTTAACAAATAATAGCACATATTGTCTATCTGTGCAATGAATAGCACAAAGCAATGGCAAAGTTTGTTTTTGTTTAAGTCTAGGGATTAGCGACGCGGCCGACGCCAAGAAAAGAGGTGCTGCATTTCAGTTGCGAAATAAGAGAATTAGCAGCTTCATGGAAGACAACCAGCAATATTTATCCCACACCAAAAAAATGCTCATGAAGCAAAAAAGCACAGCCCATGGATGCTGATATGCAAACTTCTTATTAGTATTTATTTTATTTGGTACAAGGAATTGCATGAAGCAGAATCAGAATTCATTTGCATCATTTTTAATATATTGATCTAGATTAATTGTTTATACTAATTTTCCTTTTTTACCAACCACACCTAGGGTCCCTAGTCCCTACCCAACAACGAAAGAAACCCATGCACCAACCCCAAAAAGAAGAAAAATGGGCTTATGGGCCAGGAAATAATGCAGAACAGCATAAAATAAGCAAACCAAATAACTAATAGAAACTGAAGATCTAATAGCAAACCAGGTCAACTAACATATTGTGAAACACATGATTAACAGATATAAATTGCACAAGTTTCATATGTTTATGAAATTAAAATTTTGCTTTCTAAAAAGGAATCCCCACCCCCCAACTAGATGCTATTAATATATTGGCTAATGACATGCTTGTAAGAGAAAATAAGATGGTGCATGCCTGAAACTAATATGCAAATTAATTATGCCATTTAACATGGAGATCAAGAATCCTCCAAACCAATACAAGTTATTAAAATTTTGGCTGAAGGCATTGTTTTTAAGAGAAAGTAATACAGTGGATGATGGAACATCAATATGCAAATTGGTAATAGACTTATGGTGAGCTGTCCAAGCATGAACAAAACCAAATGTAGCATGTCGTGTACCATACAGTTCTTTCAAAATCATCTATAGAAAATCATATATACAAAAACCAAGATCAACAATATTGCATCAAACATTTTTTCCAGCTGAAGCACCACATATCAACTCCTCCAAACAAAGAAAAGATATAACACGCAGTTGCTTCATTTCTTAACAAAATAATCCTTGGGGCTTATCCATTTCTCCACTATTAGATCGAAAAGACTTCTATTATATTGCATATACTTCATTCACAACTGGTCCTTTATAACGTTATTTCATAATCATATCGTATGTTACAGGACCTATTGCTCCAAAAAACTTAATGGTACTGCCACTTTCTTTCAACATGCAAATCCAGTGATTCTCCATACTATCCTACGGCAATACTATAAAGGATGAACTGTTCCAACTAAATGTAGTATTTTTTAAGCATATTACATACAAAAAAGAAAAAAAAGAAAAAAACAGAGCTACAAATCTTCAATGTTCAAAATGCACTACAGGACAAAACAAATTTAACTTATGTAGATGATATTTACCATATGATTAAGATCCTTTTCAGAATCAATGGCTTGGCAATTCTACGTCCAGGTATATGTAAAAACTGACTTTGCAAATCTTAATTGTCTTATATTTTTTTAGGAATAATTAAGTAGAGGGTCTACCAGATTGCCAACATACTGAAACATAAGACCCCTAATGAAGTTCCCCTACATGCATTCATTAGTAGCTAACCGATAACGTTAGCTATCCAACCATCTAGTAATTGAGATCAAGGTAGCTAAGAATCTAGACTAACCCCTTTAGAACAGTCTACTATCTTCAGTTCCAAGATGCATAAAAATGTACGAAGTAAATATTTCCATTATCTTTTTTTTTTTGTTATCCAAAAGCCAGTAATCAGAACCCAGTGAATCAGTGATACAAGCATTGGACAATACTAAAAAACTGAGAATGCTATTTGATTAAAAGCAGTTAATTAGTGATTATGAGCACATACTTAATTCTTTGCTGATACGCTCAGCCGCCAAATACATACAACTCTATAAAAATTTTGGGCTAAAATAATTTGTTCGTTTCTAGCTGGCTGCAAATCCACTTGCCGTGGTCAATTTGGAAGGCTTGATTTTGAGGCCAAATTAAAACTTACAGGACACATCAAAGACCGGTTATAGAAAGAAAACAGGAAGGTATAAATAAAAATATACAAATCTCTTTAACCATCCTCTTCTCCTCATACAAATGTGTGTCTCTCCAATTGATATTGTTGCTTTTCTTGCGGTTGCAGGTACATTTTATTGCTATTTTTTATGCATCTGCTTATTCAGTGATGTCGATTCTGGACTTCTGGTTACTTGGTAACATAACTCAAGTGCTAACGATGTGTTTTGTTCCTGGGCATAAAGAATCATTGCCCCCTTGGTCCTCATACTGCGTTTTAATCTAACTACATTAAATTGAATCTGACCAAAGATAGCTTAGGAGCACTTGGTTGTCACTTGCTAAAAGCAAAAATATGATGATTCCTCTGAACACAAATGATAACGAAAACACTTTGGATAAGTTTGAGATTGTCAAAAGGACAAAAACTTGGAGATTATACTTTTTATGTTATTTATAATCAATTAAATTTGGGACCCAAATAATTGTACACATAACCATATGACAAAAACAAAAAGTTCATATGATAGCTGGCTCACAACATTGAGTATTACATGATCTCGAACCACTGTTCTCTCCTCACCCGCTCTATTACCCTTTAATTACCACAAACAATAAGTCCATAACTAACTATTCAAAAAGGATAAAACTTAATCAGACCATCAGATACTGCTTCATAAAATGGTTGGTAACGCTACCAAGGGATTTCACTTTAATTAAATAATATAAAAGGACATATATGTAATACTTCCGACGAACTATCAAAGAATGGCTAATTTCTAGTAGCCTAACTTCAGTTATGGAAAACAGAGTATCTTTCTTTGAAGAGTAATGCATACAAATAAAACAGATTAGGCTAACATACTTTAGGATATAGTCCGGCATATATTACTTCCCTTCTCTTATTTTAATCTACAAGTAAAATCTACATAGTACAAGTAGAAAACACAATTTGTAAGACATCCCCTTAGATATAGTACTAAAACATATTGATAGAAGAATCTTGAATTGAAGTTATAGTACTTATCCATAACAACAATAGAGTGAGACGGATGTGACAACATACCATAACTGCAACGAACACAGGCACCACATTTGACCTTGCATAGATAGCAAATTAGCTTCTTCTGTGCCTCCTTAATGCCCTCAATGTTCATAATAGGTTCCATGCTTTTGGTGTCCTCTATGTAGACCTCAGGCATCCACTGACAACAAAACAAATGAGCAAACTCGACGAGGCCGCCATCATCATTCCCAGCACCTCCTCTCTTCCGCACAGGCTTTAAAGCACCACCCTGCTGTGGGCAAAGCACGCAATGGTTATCACTAGTTTTATCTTCATCCCTCTTCAGCCTACACCAAGAACATAACCAGCAACCAGCTTCATCATCTTGCTGCACACCGTAACATCTTTGATGAACCGCTACACCACAAGACGTGCAAACAATGAGTCTGTTCAACTGATTGCCCATGTCTCCCAGACTGCAATAATGACAGCAAGTAGACGTCCCTTGCTCTTTAACCGGCCGAGCAACGAAAAGCTTCTCCAAACCCGCCTCCCCACCCAAAAGTTTCCGTTTCTTGGAAGGCCGCTCGGAGGTCAAATATATCTTACTTCGAGAGCCTAAAAGCCATTCCACTCCACTAGAGGATTGAGGTAAAGCACACAAATTGTCCTCTTCTTGTTGCTTTTGTAAAATTTCATTAGTACTAGCACCAATGCCATCTACTTCCATGAATTGTTCTACATCCTCCTGCTGCTGTTCCTCCACACCAGCAACAACAACAGCACTACTACTACTAGGATTATTATTATTCGTTTCGTTCGAATTATTTCCACCGAGATACGGAATCGAAATAAACCTGTCGTCCCTAAAAGAAGAGGCTTCATTCAACTTCTCAATATCATCAACCCTCAATTCCCTAAAGTAATCCTCTGTTTCAGACCAAATGCTGAGCCCACGAGGCTTCTCCTGCCTGGAAGAAGACTTGTTCTTCTTGGTATCGGACCCCAAATGCGACTTCTTATGGCGCTTACGACTGTCGGCATTTTTAGACAAGCAACTGGCCAAACCAGCAGGAAGTGTGGGAACTACAATGGCTGAAGAAGAAGAAGAAGAAGTCTTCTTCTGTCCTCCTCCATCTTCCAAATCGAAAGGCGAAAGAACGGCAAGCGCCTTACAAGCCTGTGCGTAGAAATCTATACCTACTAGTCGAGCCAGTGGTGCGTCTTTATTCGAAACCCTAGAAGAAGAACAAGTGAATGAAACTGGGCAATGTTTTTCCTCAGTGCCGCAACCTCCGTTGGCACTTCTACCCATCATCTTCCTCCGTCGGTGACATCGTCCTCTAGTCATTGAAACATGCAGCGCTCCATCTTCTCCTTATATAATTTCTGCAACCCTAACCCTAACCCTAATTTTCGAAAACCCCTAATTCCCCCTATTCTTCTTCTAAAAAATCCAGCCTCCCAAAGAACAAATCTAGATTGTTTATTTGATTTGATTGTTTGATTTGGAGAATGGAGATGAAATTTCTTCTTTGTTGTTGTTGTGCAGCGGCTAAGGAAGGGGCTAGGGTTTGGTTTTTATTCGCGATATTCGGATTGGATCCGTCGTTGTTCTTGATAAAAGTGGGTGGGTATCCCTTTTTGCAGTTCGATTTAGCTGTCTATTTTTATATTATATATATATATAAATATATAAATATATAACTGTATGTATCTATACAATTAAATCGATATATATATATAAAACCAAAAGGAATACATAAATATCCTAACCGACTTCTCTTCTTTTTCTCTCTCTCTCTCCACCCTTCCCCTTTAATTGTTTTGTTTTGTTTTTTTTTTTTATTTAATAGAAGAAATTAAGAGATAACATATTTTAAAGCATTTATGTTAGGAAACTTAGGATATGGATTTGAAAAATATTGTATTCTAATAAATCTGTTATAATGGATATATATTAATATAAATAAAAAAAATATGGAAATTTTTGTATTTGATAAAGATAAATGATATTTGATTTTTTCTCTTAGTTAAAATATTGAAAATAATGATAGGGTGAGAGATATGATATCTTATTTGATATTGAATATTTTAATTATACGATTGATGTTCTAGTCTATAGGGTTAAGTTTAATGGAAAACTTTAAATAAACGAAAAATTCATGAATACTATTGTAGCCTTTGTATCTGGACTGTATGCACTGCTGCATACGGATAATTTAGTAATAAGCACATGTGCATAAAAACCTAGAAAGAACTCAAATTACCCGTCGTATGCAAAAGTGCATACGGTCCAGTCGGAGGGCTAAGAGGGTGTTCATATGTATTCTCTTTTTTGAGGTTTTCTCTTGAACCTCCCTCTTAATCTATAAATAAAGTAGTTGTTAAAGCCGGATATAAATTTTGTTACAAAATTTGACATTTAATATTTTATTTTGACAAGATTAGGGGTTGTTGGGCACTTGTTGAATGATTTGTGTTAGATGATTAACTAGTCAAAATAATTATAAGACTCTTATGATATGGTGAAAAATGAAATACGGTTGTTTGATAATTGTTGAAAATGAAATCATGGCTATGAATTGTTAAGGGAGACCTACAATACAAAATCATTAAGACACTTTTGGAACCATTAAGTGAGAGACCTTTTTTTGCCAAACAATATTCACCTCTTATTGATTCAGAGGCTGCCTCTTAATGAACTATTAAAAGGTAAACAAACATGTTCCTTATAAAATATAGAGTAAATGGACTAGGTCCCTATGGTTTACACTATTATACAAAATCAAAATAAATACAAGAATGAGAATTATGGTTTACATTTACGCAACTATTTGGTCCCTCTTATCGTCACGGGTAATAGAATAACTTTTTCCTGTTAACACAGTTAAATTCAGGGGAGTTTTAGTCTTTTTCACCTTGCTTTTTGTCGGAGCTAAATAGTCCCAAGTTAGTGCATGTTTTATAAAGTCAACTAAAGTCAATGTAATATCAATTTTAGTTGTACGCTTTAGTATTTTGCAGCTTTGGTGGGAAAAAGGGGCTTGGACCCATTCTCTTGTATTTGAACAGTAAAATAGATGTCTTAGGCTAGTTTGTTAGTGTGACATCCGTCACCAAACCAGGCTAGTCGGTCGTAACTCGTAACCTAACGTTAGCGATTTAGTAAACTTATGTGCTCACGTGTTTCCTGAAACATAAAAAGTGTGAACTTTTAGGAGTTAAGTGGATTCATTTTCTTAATTACTCTAGTCATTCTAGTAGCAGAGGAAAGCTAAGTGTCTACACTTCCTAAGTTGAATTTCTTTTTCTGAATACATGACTGGTCTATACAAATGCTTTATAGACATTATATTGGTGACTTAAAGCCTCAAGTAAATGAAGGGAGTTAATAATGTTAACCACTTAGGATACTTTAAAAAAAAAGAAAAAAAACTTATATTACCTTAAAAATTAATATCATCAAGGGAGCTTATAATATAAAGTGTAAAAAAATAAATCAAATAGGTTTAAATAAATTAAATAATATATATATTATGTTTATCCTTGGAAGAAAATGTCCAAGGAGTTTGATTATCCCATCCCATCTTTTTTTTCTTTTACAAAATTTAAATATAGTTAGTTAGTTGTTGATAATCACCAATAATTTTTTATCCTCCTAAACCCTAATTAGTCTTCTTTCTGAGAAAAACAAAACACAACATTCTTTCTTTCCCTTTGATTGGTCAAGAATCATCATCACAATCAAGCCACTCGAAGTTTTGTTCTTCAAACTCGCAAGAAACAAGTTCGTTTGATTCTTAAATGAAGCCTTTTGTAAGCATCCAACGTTTTTTTTCTATGAGTTCTTCTTCTCAAAGTCCATAAGAAATATGATTTTCTCATATTTTTCTAATGATCTGTGAAGGGTACTTGAAGCCTACAAGTGGTGTCTTCATCACAAATCGTTGAGTTGGTATAAACATTCACCTTGTTCGTCTTTTTATCGTCTTAATGATTTTCTTTCGATTGTTGATGTAACTCTAATGAATGGAATATAATTTTCATCAAAAACATCTAGATTTTATTGAAGAATAAGTTTTAATGAGTTTTGGCTAATAATAGTTCTTAGTGTGGTTGTTTAGTAAAAACAATGTCACTTGATCCTTTCTAGAATCTGGGCAGAAAATGTGTTAACTTGGGGAGGTCGTATCTCAATCATAACATGGAGTTAAAATACGAATTTTGGGTCTAGGTTCGTGTTCAATGAGTCTACTTTCTGTTCCAAGTGGTTTCGTGTCAAAATGACAAGGTTAAGTTGGTCAAAAAGTCATTACTGTTCAGGAGCGCAAAGCTGGAACTTATGGACAGATTTTAGGACGACTTGGGTGCATCACAACTCCCTTGGTTTTACGAATTATAGAGCGTTTTCTGGAATGAGTTTAATATGTGTATTAGTCTCTGTAAAAATTTGATAATTTTTTGAGATCTTTAAGTATTTTAGTTTTTATATAACTTTCTGTTACGCAAAACAGAACGATTTACTGACTTGTACTTTTATGGTTTTCTTTAAAATTAGAAAATCATTAATTAAAATTAGACGAAAATTACTGAAAATACCTAGGACTCGGGAGTCTCTATCATTAAAATTTGGGACCCTAACTAAATTCAATTAAGGTGTTGTAAAAATCCTTGAAGTAACCCAAAATTTCGGTTAAGAAACCAAACTTATAAAAACTTGGGTAAACCACCGATACTTAGGCCAAGATGACTACCCACAACTAATTGACTTATAGTTTTATGACGTTTGGTAAAATGTCTTTTAGAAATACCAGGCCCAATCATGTACATTCCATCGATTACAAGTTACAATGGAAAGGTTTTAAGTCATGGTCATGAGTAGCTCACACACACCCTTGTTTAATTGTAGATTACTTGCTTGGTCTTTCGCCTTCCTAACATTCACAGGTGAGTTTCGTGTCCCCTTTTTGCTCATATGTATTTTCTTGGGGGAAAATGATACTCAAAAGCTATTTTACTATTTTGTATGTTGTGTTGAACTCTTTTTTTTTTGTGGGGACAACTTGTGTTATTATTTGCAATGAAAGTATCAGTGGTTGATTCCTATATTCCTATTAAGCCAACAGTTTAGCTCCATCTGGTAGATAACATGTTTGGAAACCTAGAATGTTTTTGTTGGATGATTAAATTGGGTTATACAGTTATTCCTATGTATTAGTGTAGAATTCAAAGAGCTAAGTGAGACATGCTGACTAGAATTCAAGTTCATGAATAGAGGTCATTCAATAAAATTGATTTTTATGCATAGTTCTATTCTAATTTCATGGAGTACTTCTTGATGGTTGATAGGGTTAATATTTTTGTTGGTCCCAAAAGTGACCTTCAAGGTTAATAAAGATTGTAGGAAGGGGGTTGAATACAATCACAAAGATTTTATACTTTTAAATTCTATTTGTATTTATAACTTCAATACAAAATTTACAAGATTGTTGCGAAAATAGAAAATGATTAAATCTAATCTAAAGTTCACACAACTTTCACTTATGCACTAAGTGAGAAGAGAATAGAAAGAAATATTATAGAAAATAGAAAGAGAAAGGACTCAGTAAGAATAGAGGAAGAACTAATTTGTTTGAAGAACACGTTCTATCTTCTATTTATACTGCATTCAATTAATGCATGACAGATTCACTTTTACACGTGTTGTACATTTAGTGGGTCTATTGTACTATTTACTATAAAAGACATCCATGCGCATAAAGCAGTATGGAGTATATAGTGACCGCTTTTGGGGCTGATAAGTACGGAAGAAACAATGTGAAGAACGTCCCTTTTGTATTTGTGTTAGAAAAATATGGTTGTCTTTTTGTGCATAATTAAAGAATTAAGACAAAGAAGGAAGTCTTCATATGCAAGTCTCTAATCAACATGTAGAGGTCGATGAGCCTTGAGGGAGGTCAGCTGGTTGCTGAGGCTTGCTATCCTTAGACTGTCAGGCAAGTATAGTCACAAAACTATCACTGAATCTAATTACAGATCACGAGCGGTGTTAACTTTATCATCAACTACTTCTTTGACATCACTAATGGGTTTGTAAGCTTGACTTCTTTGTCTTCATGGATAAAAAGTTTCACAAGCTTGTTAAAGATACTAAATGAAATGCTTCCAGAAGATAATGAGTTACCAGTTTCATTATATTAGGCAAAAAACTCATGTGTTTGATGGGATTAGAAATAGAAAGAATACACGCTTTCCCAAACGATTGCATGTTGTATAGAAATGCGGATGCTGATCTAAGTGAGTGCTATATATGTGGTACAACAAGATCTAAGAGAAACCAAATGAAAGAGAACAGTGTGGGAAACGAAAGAATGGTCCATCTGCTAAAATGTTATGGTATTTGCTTATTGTACCAAGATTGAGATGATTATTCGCAAATGCCAAAGATGCAAGGTTTTTGGGTTGGCATACCGAAGAACGTAAAGTGGACGAAGAAATCAAACATGTTGCTGATTCTACTCAATAGAGGAATATTGACCGAACTTTTGAAGAACTTGGTAAGAAAAACAGAAATGTGCGGTTGGGGCTTAGTTTAGACAGAATCAATCCATTCGGAAACATGAGCAGTCGAAACAGTACTTGGCCCGTTCTTTTTTCTATTTACAATCTTCCACTATGTTAATGCATGAAATGCTAGTACATCATGATGTCATTGCTAATTCAGGGTCCCAAACAACCAGGGAATGATATTGATGTGTATTTGCCTCTGTTAATTGAGGACTTACAGAAATTGTGAAGTCCAAGAGTCGAAGTATATGATGCATACGGAAAGGAACGTTTCCTACTACGAGCCATGATCTTTTGCACCATAAATACTTCCTGACTTACGGAAATTTGTTGAGATATAGTACAAAGGGAGAAAAATCATGCGTTGTATGTGAAGATGACACACATTCTTTACAATTGAGAAATTGTGGGAAACATGTGTATATGGGCTATCGAATGTATCTTCCAAAGAACCATTCGTATTGTAAGCTAAAAACATTATTTGATGGAAAAACTGAGCATCGAATAGTATGACAACCTTTAAATGGAGAAGCCATATATGATCTAGACATTGTTCTCGGAAAACGTCGTCCGTCTCCTCCCAAAAATATCTAGAGGAAGAAATCTATTTTTTTGGGATTTATCGTACTGGGAGCATTTGAATGTTCAACATTGTCTTGATGTTATGCATATTGAAAAAAATGTTTGTAACAGCTTGATAGGGTTATTGTTGAACATTCCGGGGAAAACAAAAGACGAGATCAAAGTTTGAATGGACATGGTGGAAATGGGGATTCGATCAGAGCTTGCTTCTGTAGAAAATGGAAAATGCATGTCTCTACCACCAGCTTGTTATACTTTGTCGAAAGTTTGAGAAGACCAGATTTTGTCAATGCTTATATGGTATGAAGGTTCCATCCGTCTATTCCGCTAATATTAAGAAGTCAGTGTTGATGAAAGATTTGAAGTTGGTTGATATGAAGTCTCATGATTCTCATGTGTTATTGACGCATATGATTCCCATTGCAATTCATGGAATATTGCCTAAATGAATCCGACACACATACAAAGTTTTGCTTGTTTTTCAGTATGATTCATTCACAGGTGCTTGATCTTGAGGTGTTGGATTCATGGGAAAGGGATATTATCATTATTCTCTGCCAACTATAGATGTATTTTCCACCTTCCTTTGATGGTACACTTGATATCTCAATTGTCAAAGAAATAAAGATTGTAATTATGTTTTTCTTATGATATAGATATCTATTCCAAAGGTATATGGTTTCATAAATGGGTATGTGAGGAACCGATTTCGTCCTTTAGGAGGTATTTTTGAAAGATATGCTTCTGAGGAGGTGATTGATTTTTGCACAGGCTATTTGGCTGACGTAAAAAGTATTGGTATCCTGCAATCTCGAGATGAAGGTAGACTTTAAGGGGTTGGGGCATTTTAATTTGGATTGAAGTTTATTGCTCCATCTTACGATGAATTACAAAAAAACACATTTTTTGTGTCATAGAACAATAGAACATGACAACAGTTGCTCCCTACGTATATGAGCACATGAAAATGTTGCACCAAATGAATCGATCAAAGATTGAAAAACGGTTGGCTACAAAGCATAATATAACTTTTGTAGGCTGGTTGAAAGAAAGAGTGCCCCCAGAGTATGAGGGAGACAAGGTTGATCAAGTAGTGGAAAATTTGGCATATGGGATTGTACATGCTGTGGCAACGTACTAGAGATACGATATTAACAGTTATACATTTTATACCAAAACACAAGATGAAAAGTACATTACAAAATAGCAGAGTGACATTAATAGCCACCACCACAAAGTTCTCTAAATCGAATAATGATTCTAGGACGAGGATCGCTAAAGACTCGTATTATGGCGTAAATCAAGAAATTGGGAGCTTGATTACAATTTCTTCAAGATACCTATGTTCAAGTGTAAATGGATAGAAAACCAACGTGATGTCAAGGTTGACAATGACAGCTTCACATTAGTTGATGCTCAAGGGAGGCTACGTATCTGAACCATTCATTTTGGGGAAACAAGCCTCACATGTATTCTTTATTGCATATCCTAAAGATTCTAAGTGGCACATCGTCCTCCATGGTAAAATCACATTGTTGGTTTTAAAAATGTTGTGGATGAGGAAGAATACGATCAATTTGATGAGCTACCTCCATTTTTAATTCAATTAGAATGGATATGTTAAGTAATGGAGTCTTTGTTTCTGCTTTTATAATACAAAGTTCAATGTGGTTCCATTTACCTGTATTGATCGATAATTAGAGGTGGACCAATACATTGAACGTTTAAAAAACTAAAATTTCTTTATGTTTAACCTTCATATTTGCAAATACTCACATGAGCTTAACCTCTTGACACCACTGAATTTACAGCTTGACGCCACTGAATTTACCATCTGACACCTTTTAAGATCTTCAAAACTCAAAATTGGAATCTCTTTTCCAACTCTATGTTTGTATTCCTTTTGACAACCTACGTCCCCACTTTACTATTTTAGATACTAAATTGTAATTACTAAAGAGAACTTTAAATGTATTTGTTAAGAGTTCCATGTTATTATCATAAATGGTATATTATTTACTTAATTATATATTATATGTTTATTAAGTATTTGTACTAATTTTTCTTTGATGTAATAATCCAAATTAGATTTTTAAATAGGACATAAAAGAGCGAAATGGACGATGACATTAATCTCAATGCCATGGAACTCTTCGAAGAAGATATAGAGGGTGCGGAAATCGACTTGGATGATGTTGAACTCAACATAAACGACATCAATATGGACAGAAATCAGCAAGATATCCACGACCAAACGACTGCGGTTTAAGGTACAATATGAAGTATTTTGAACAAAAATTCTAAACATACACCATACTTGTGTAGTTGTAAAAGCCATAAAAGGAAATAATAGCATACGGGAATCACTAGCAGTTTAATAACAATCCTTAAATGGTTTTTAGGTTATGATGCATTTTTCAGTTGTTCATTTTGGTTCTAACATTGTAGACAATATAAAGGCAAACACCTCGCAGGCTACATCAACCGTTATCAACAAACGAGGTCAGGGTAAATTGACAAAAACGAGACTCTGAAGTTAGTCAAATCGAGATACATCCCAAAACCTTAAAGTCATCAAGGAAGCATGCGGCACAATATTCTACTTGGGTGGGTTTGGAGGCAAAAATCAGGTTTTCAATTCTAGGAACAGATTGGCGCAAATTTGACCAAGCCGCTAAAGATCAAATGTGGATGAACATTAAGGTATATAATGTTAGTAATTATGTGCAAAAGTTGACAAACCGTTTGATCGCACATCCAACGTTATAAGACACTTGAGGGTCACACCTGTGAGGACCTATAATTCGGATAGTAAAATAACCCTAGTTTGGAAGTGTTTAGTTTTATAATAGTGAATTATAAAACTGTTGGGTGTTTTCTGTATAAACCCCAAAGTGAAAGGTTTCGGATAATTAATTACAGTTATATATTTATTAGCTAAATAAATATATAAAATGGTTAATTAATTAAGTTTTATAATTATCTAGAAATAATTATTATATGGAAATATAATAATAGTAAAATATTCTTTCTTGGAGAGAAAGAAAGAATAAGATAATTATGGAAATTATTCTTTCTTAGAGAGAAAGAAAGAATATGGTAGCTATCTGATATATGGAAGGTTTTCATATAAATAGATATGCTAGGCTATGAATTCATTCAATGATTTTGATTAGAAAATTTCTTACCAAGAAACCTCTCTCTCTCTCTCTCTCTCTCTCTATTCTCTCTCTCCATCGATTTCATCATAAACCCGAAACTAGATTCGGTTTCGTGATTATTCGATCGTGTTCTTCGCGTACGGATTGTTCTTGATAGTTTGGGGTTTGATCTAGCTAGAGGGAATTCCGTTTGGTCGTTCACGGGTGGATCTATCTCAAGCTTCCGAGGTATTCTTCTAACTTATTAACTGTAGTAATCTAAACGAATAAAGATCTGTGATTATTTCGGGATTTTAATCCTTATCGCTTCCGCGTAATCAAACCAGTTAGGTTTGATTGTTAAACCTTGAGGTCAGTTTGATCATCAAAGTTTTTGTCGTGTATCTCGACCAGTTAGGTTTGAGATCACGGTTTCTCGTGTCAGTTTGATACGAGGATCGCTCAAAATCCCAACAGTGGTATCAGAGCAACAGGTTTATTCGTTTATTTGTTTTATTTAATTGTTTGTTTAGATTCGTTAAAGTTTTCTTGTTGGTAAAGATTTGATAATTATCGTTTTGTATAAAAATCTAATCTTTATCAGTTTAGGTAAAAGATTTGATTTTTATCAGTTTGTTAATCTCTATCAGTTTTTTTAGAGATTTGATAATTATCGGGTTTGTATAAAAATTGAATCTTTATCAGTTTGTATAAAGATTTGGTTTTTATCAGTTTGTATAAAATTGAATCTTTATCAGTTTGTGTAAAGATTTGAATTTTATCAGTTTGTATAAAATTGAATCTTTATCAGTTTGTTTAAAGATTTGATATTTATCAGTTTTAATAATCCAATCTTTATCAGTTTAGATAAATATTTTGTTACCTTATTTATATGTTGTTTGTTTATCTGTCAAAATCTGAAAAACACGAAATCACACACGGTAGCGTGATCGGTGGCGGAACGGTGGCACATCACAACCGGACCATCCCACCGATCGCCGGTCAAACCACGATGGCGGCGGAACGGCGGCCAAAGACGACCGAACCGCCACCCGGATCGCCGAAGCCGAACCACCAGTTTGGTGGCGGCTGTAATCGGCAGCGGTGGCCGAACCACGGCTGAGCCGCGGCTAGGCTGGACCGACGCCAAAGCCGAACCACCAGTTCGGTGGTGGCTGGCGGTTCCCGATCGAGATCGAAATCGACGATGGTGGCGGCTGTGATTGGTAGCAGCGGTGGCGCGTACACCGTGGACCACCCGCTAGGCCGCCGGCTGCCTTACGGCCACGCCAAGGCGGCGGCGGTGGTCGGTCTTATGAATCGCGAAGTCACCAAGAATGGTGGTGGCAGCGATTGTTGTTCAACGAAAACGGCGGCGGCGACTGTTGTCGTCGTCGCTAGTCAAGCCGAGACCACCGAATGGTGGTGTCACGGCGGCTGCCGGACAGAGGCGATGGTGGCGGTGGCGCTTTGGCGTTATCGTCGCCGGACGTGGGAATCGGCCGAAGCCGATCGAATCGTCGAACGTCACCGGTGATGGTGGCGTTGATCGTCGCGGCAACGGTGGTTGGTGTTTTGTTAGCCGACCAGCGGCGGTGGTGATGGCGGTTTGCTATTGCTATCGCCGGCCGCTTGGTGGCAACGGCGGCGATGTTTGTTTAGCAACCGTCGTCGCCGGCGTATGGTATTGCGATAATCGCGGTGGTGGTAGCGACCGTTTGTTGTTATCATCACCGAAGATGGCGATTGCGTGATCGACGTCAATTTGTCGATCGATCACGAGATCGTGTTTTTTTTGGGTTTTTCGTTTTATTGGGCCTAACTCATACAAGGCCCAAGACCCAGAAATTTGGACCCAGTTTGAGGACCAAAGGGTTTAATGGTTTTTGCCTTTTATCCGAATTGATTTTATTTAGATAAGTTTATAATCTTATAAAATTGGTTTTAATAGATTTTATTAGTTAATAATTATCTCTATTAAACATGTGATTATCAAACCAGTATTTGACCCGTTTTGGTCAAATGGGCCAGGTGTCATGTTTGACCAGTTGGTCGAACCATGACACAGTTTTTAGGCCAGTACTTATTATTCCGATCAGTTGGTTCGGAATGTCCGGTTTGATATGTTTTGGATAAAAGTAAATATTTTAGAAAATTGGTTTTATTTTATATATTAGATTTATAGTTTATAAATCTTAGGTAATTTTATAAAACCGATTTCGGATTAAAATATTAGTTTCGATTTGTAAAACAGTTTGTTTTATAAATCAGTTAAAACCATGTTTTACGATAAACCAAACGAGATAATCTTTAACGGATCTAGGATTGTTTTATGCCTTATATATTGCTTGTTTATTGCTTTGTATAATTGCATGAACTATGATTATACCTGTTGTGTATATTATGTAGAAATTGCCAACTTAGACCATTGGTTTAATTTTTGGGAGACCTGCATGCCACTTGCAACCCTTTTGTAACGTAAATGACCTTAGGATAGATTTTCAATATTTTCTTTTTTTTCCGGAGCTCCATCAGACGTGCCAAGGCCAGTGGGAGCTACGCGAGAAGATTTATAATAGGTCATTTAGGAATTAGTTGGCAAATCTACAATTAAATGCTTTAACTGCGTAGTTGTTAATTTTTAACTGCGTGGATGTGTTTAACTGCCTGCTCATGATTAGTTGATAATTATTGCATGTTTAGTATTTATCAAACGTTTTAAAATTTAGAGAGAGTTTTAAAACTTAACAATCATGAAATCTATTAGGTTTTTAAAAATTAAAATTACCAGCTTTTCAAAACCTTTTAAACGGTAGTTTTATTTTAAAACCTTATGTTTATAAGATTGTTTTCTTATAAAGGCATGTTGACAAAACAGTTAGTTTTGGTCAGCAAGAGGGCTTTCAAAAACAGTTAGTTTTTGGTTAGCAGTCATGCTATTAAAACAGTTAGTTTTAATTAGCAAGTGCTTTTAAAACAGTTAGTTTTAAATAGCGTCTATGTTTAATAACAGTTAGTTTTAAACATTGGTTGCCTTTTTAAACAGACAGTTTTAAAGTTGCAAAGTTTTTCTAAAAATACTGGAAAATAAAAGGTTTTTCAAAACTTAGTTAAAAACCCAAGAAATCATAGATCAGTAGTGAAACCCACTTGGGACACCTAACGGCGTAAGGTACGCGGGCGTTGGAAGTGAGCAAGCCTTGGGCGTCCGCGTTCAAACCCCAAGTTGAAAGGGGTGTGATAAGTACACCAGTCCCAAATGGTGCGATCTATTTTGGTGTTGTAACAATTCACCGTGTCGTATCGGGCCAAAATGCACTTAGAGGGACTAAAACATGTACGGTTTTATCTGATGTCCCGAAAAGATCTAGGAGTCATGTCAGTTAGATGTGATTGGTAAAATTCCTTACCTACTGAAATAGTACGGGCCTGGTGTGACGTGAGCAAGCCGTACATCAGGACGTATGAAATAAGGATCCTAGCCCAATACTTATCATTTAAGGGTTTATTGATACTTGTTGGGAGTCTATTCACAGTTACTAAAACCAAATCTTTTAAATGTGTAGATGGCAAACACTGTAACCAACACTAATAATCTGTCTCTTCGCTCCATTCTTGAAAAGGACAAGCTCACTGGAGCTAACTTCCTCGACTGGGAGCGCAATCTGATGATTGTGCTCAGGCACGAGAGGAAGTGGTACGTCCTAGAAGAGCCTCTAGGTGAGGCCCGTCCAGCAAATGCAACTGCCAATGTAAGAAATGCTTATAGAAAGCATTCTGATAATTTGCTGGATGGTGGTTGTCTCATGCTTGCGACTATGAGCCCAGATCTGCAAACAGGGCTCATGAACACCAATGCCTATGACATGATCCGCCAGTTGAGGGACATGTTTCAGAAGCAAGCACGCACAGAGCGTTATGATGCCACTCGGGCACTAAACGCGTGCAAGATGGCCAAGGGGACCTCGGTCAGTGATCATGTCATGAAAATGAAGAAGCATATTGATCACCTAGAGAGGCTTGGTCACCCAGTTCCATTGCAGTTAGCAACGGATACTCAACTCAACTCATTGACTGAGGATTACAAGCAGTTTGTAATTAACTATAATATGAATAACATGGAAAAGACAATTGCTGAGCTGCATTCCATGTTGAAAACTGCTGAGTTGAGTATGGGGACCGGGACCAAGACCAAGGATGTGCTCATGGTCAGGGATGGTGGGGCGAAGAGGAAGCGTGGGCATGGAAACACCAGTAAGGGCAAAAGCCAGCCTCAGGCAAGCCAGAGTGTGACCAAGGTCGAGAACAATGACGAACGCAAGGGCAAGGGCAAGAAAGTGAAGCCTAACAAAGCCAGGACCGAGAATAGGTGTTTCAGATGCCATGAACTTGGTCATTGGAGGCAGAACTGCCCAAAGCGTCACAAAGCAGGCAATGACGCCTCAGGTATTTGTGATTGCTTTAGTTTATCACTTTCACTTGTTAGTTTACAAGTATGTTGACACCTAGTGCAAATATTCTAATTGCAGGTGGTCAGAAGTGAGGAGCCCAGGATTGCGAGGATCTACGTGCTAGTTTATCATTAGATATTTATCAAGACAATTTTAATTTATGATTGTGGTTTTAAAACAATTTTGAATGGTTGTGATCTTTTGGATATTTATGGTTTATTAAAATTGGTTTTAAACTTTTAAAATTATTGTCTTGATTTAATATCTTGTGGATGATGATGTTGTTGAATCTGTTTAAAGTCGAGATTGACTTGATTCAAATAAGTAGATCCTAGATGTCATATATTACACTAACAGAATTACTTCAATGTTTTAATTAATTGATTTGAAGTAATAGTTATATGAAAAACTGTCAAAAACACACGAAGTACTATTATTTTAGGAATGTGTTTTTGAGAATAAAACATACATGAGTAAAAGGATTATAAAATATTTTATAGTCAGATTTAATTACTCATGTGTTTTAGAAAGAATTTAGGATGTTGTCTCAGATGACGTTGATAACATCAATATTTATAAAACTAAGAAATTCCAAGTTTTGGAATTAGGATTTAATAAAATCCAATTAAGTTTTGTAAATGTTAAATTCTAGTATTACTTAAAATAGAATTGACTAGGAAGTCAAGTTTTGACTAAAGTCAATAGTTAATTTTGAGTAATAGTCGGTTTTCATATAGGTTAGTGGGAGCCCAGTTTATTCTATTTCCAGATTTGTGATAAAGAATAAAAGATATATATATATGTATATATATTAATTATTGATTTGATATATCTCGGAATTACAATCCAGTTAGGATATAAACTCATAAGATATAAGATCTATCTTTTAGTTGAAAGGATAGAAAATTAGTTTCATATTTAGAAACAGTATAAAGTAATAATTAATTAAATTTGTGTTGGAATATTTAAAGATCTTTTAGACTCTGAAGTGTTGTAAAACACTAGAATAAATTTCCTGGATTTACCAGATTTGGTAAATGGAAATTTTGTTAGATTTCAGGTTGAAATCATTCATCTACACAGCAACTAAGGAAAGTTGCAGTTTGATGTTTCATATTCAAGGAAACCAGGAGTTATTCCAGTATCTCCAGGTTCAGGGAATATGGTGAAAGTCTAATTTTGTTTTAGAGTGTTTGCAAAACAAAATTAGCAGAATCAAGTGTAAAGTATCAGTTGATACTAAAACTTGTATTGTTTTGGTTATTTTCTTTGATTAGTACGGTAAACACTAATCAAAGGGTTTAAACTGAAGAAGGGTGATACTTCGTTTAAATCAGTTTTTAGTATTCGTTGAATAGACACTATAAAAGTGACTTAGAAATGCTATTAATTTCGTTATTATTACAGAGTGGAATATGGAGGACTATACGAAATTAGTTTCTTTGTTTCTTTTACACTTAGCATGTTTTTGATCCGAGAATAAAAACTAGTTTCAGTTTTTATTTGAAATTATCCGTGACAACTTATCAAGGTGGGAACCTGGTAGGGCTATAAAGTCATCGTGGAGTTTTTGGGTAGTTATGAACAGTTGTTGAATAACAGCTACAAGTGATGTAGACCAAAAACTACACGGATATTCGATAGAGCAGCGAATATCGGATGTGATCCGCCGGTTGAGATTACTCAATGGATTTAGTCATGAGTAAAACTCCCAGAGGTTGTCCTTAGCACCTGAGGTATTTGGTTTGGCATTGCGAGGACCGTTGGATACTTAGTACGTTCTAACATCACGCCGTAACAGGGTGGTCATACGGGGCGTAACTAGATTCAGCGGAAGCCGTGGTGACAAATGCAGATATGCAAGATGGGATTTGCACCTCTTCTCCGAAGAGAGATATTTCTGGGCCCCTTGACTGACTGAAAAGACTGATGAAGCACACGACCGTGCCCAAACGAACTGATTTGTTCTTTGTCGTTTACCAATCAGTAGAGGTCGGATAGTCGAGAAACATAGTCTTGAGTATTCAGAGTTGACTGTATCCATGCTCATACTCAAAATTGAAATATCGTGATGCAAAAGGAAAAGCCTAGTTATACCCGATTTATGAACAATGTGTTTCATAAATGTTGTTTCCTTTAGGGGACGTTTTATAACCTACCTGGGTATAAGAGTGCTTATAACCTGGTTAGCCTAAGTGCCTGTCTAGGGGCCTCCTTAGGTCCGTGTCATCAAGCTGGTATTGCCAACTTGCACAAGTGGGAGTCTGTTAGTAATTATGTGCAAAAGTTGACAAACCGTTTGATCGCACATCCAATGTTATAAGACACTTGAGGGTCACACCTGTGAGGACCTATAATTCGGATAGTAAAATAACCCTAGTTTGGAAGAGTTTAGTTTTATAATAGTGAATTATAAAACTGTTGGGTGTTTTCTGTATAAACCCCAAAGTGAAAGGTTTCGGATAAATAATTACAGTTATATATTTATTAGTTTAATAAATATATAAAATGGTTAATTAATTAAGTTTTATAATTATCTAGAAATAATTATTATATGGAAATATGATAATAGTAAAATATTCTTTCTTGGAGAGAAAGAAAGAATAAGATAATTATGGAAATTATTCTTTCTTAGAGAGAAAGAAAGAATATGGTAGCTATCTGATATATGGAAGGTTTTCATATAAATAGATATGCTAGGCTATGAATTCATTCATTGATTTTGATTAGAAAATTTCTTACCAAGAAACCTCTCTCTCTC
This sequence comes from Centaurea solstitialis, assembly GCA_030169165.1. Lineage (NCBI taxonomy): Eukaryota > Viridiplantae > Streptophyta > Magnoliopsida > Asterales > Asteraceae > Centaurea > Centaurea solstitialis. The sequence goes on from CM058040.1 coordinate 75,824,157, forward strand.
TCTCTCTATTCTCTCTCTCCATCGATTTCATCATAAACCCGAAACTAGATTCGGTTTCGTGATTATTCGATCGTGTTCTTCGCGTACGGATTGTTCGTGATAGTTTGGGGTTTGATCCAGCTAGAGGGAATTCCGTTTGGTCGTTCACGGGTGGATCTATCTCAAGCTTCCGAGGTATTCTTCTAACTTATTAACTGTAGTAATCTAAACGAATAAAGATCTGTGATTATTTCGGGATTTTAATCCTTATCGCTTCCGCATAATCAAACCAGTTAGGTTTGATTGTTAAACCTTGAGGTCAGTTTGATCATCAAAGTTTTTGTCGTGTATCTCGACCAGTTAGGTTTGAGATCACGGTTTCTCGTGTCAGTTTGATACGAGGATCGCTCAAAATCCCAACATATAACATGTTTACATTTACTTGTATTGTAGTTATACGAGAAATTACATATGATTGACTCTTTGACTATATTAATTTTGATGAAACATCGACATTAGCATTTATCGGACAACACTCTCAAGAAGGAAACATTGAGTATTGCATGTACATCTTGGAGAAACTTCAAAAAAATCTCAAAGTGGAGTGCATGGAAAAAAATAGAAGTCCTTGCGCTGAGTTGAATTTTATCAATGAGGAAACGTGGCAAAATTTTTGTTAAAAGAAGTTCGAGCCAGATTTTAGGTGTTTGAGAACCTTCATCTTCATTGCTTAAGCTAAAGTTAAAAATATTTCTAATTTTATTATTTTTAATATGTTAAGGAACTAAGCAAAATAAATAGAGCATGCGTAAAGGAGAACAAGAATCCACACGATTTAGGATCACGGGGATATTAAGAGAAATACGATGTGTGGGACAAGGAGCAGAAAGAAGGTGTAACGCCTAAGATATTTGGCGTGATACACAAACTCTTACGACATTGGATATTGGCAAGGAAGGGTAAATGAGCGGATAAAACATAGTTGTTGGAGGAGCATAATATGATCATGGCAAAAGAAATTGTAAGCGATAGACATATCTTTGTTTTATATTTGTTTATCACATCCTTTATTACTTACTTTTATCTTGTTCAACATGATAGATGCAAAAAGATACCTAGTTCTCTCATGGAGATTGGGATCCTAAAGTAGGAATTGTTCCTTTGGTAGCAGTATTGGGACCTAAACACCCAGGTCACACTAGGGGTGTTGGCCACACTGTGGGTTTGCTTGTAGGGTTACGCATTGAAAATAATAAGAGCAAAAACAAAGATAAGTCAGACTTGAAGACGGGGAATCTTGAGTTATGTGCACAGATACAACGGGAGATGAGAATCCGAGGAACATGCGAAGTTGGAGAGGAAAGAATGGGAGGAACATGCAGAGCGGGAGAAAATAGAATGTCAGGAGCAAGAAGATAAGGAGAAGAAAATATTGGGGGAGCGTTTGAAGCAATTAGAGCACACAGTTTTCGCGAGGAATTATGCCGCCATAGTTGAAAGCCTAGGGTTGTGCAATGGTAGTGTTGCCTCATCTGTTCGCACTTCACATCTCTTATCCATTAAGGTAACTCTTAATTCTTATATGCTTAGTTATAGGAGATTTGGATGACCCATTGTTTAATTTAGATGCTTCTATATTTTATTTGTTGCATGCTACACCGTGTGAGTTCCTTTCCTGGTTTAAGAAAGCTAAAGCCATAGTAAATGGTGTTTGATTTGAGGAAGGGTACATTAATGTTCGTGTAGAGCTAGTAATAGATGGATGTGAGGGATTTCCACTGCCTATGCCGTTTCCAAATGCTAATATAACCAAGCTAGCTAGGTGATGCCCTTGGCAGCTGTATTCAATGGGATCAACAATTTTTGATGTTGCAACCGGGTATATATCTGTTTAACTTTCTAGCTCTTTCTAGTAAGATTTTTTTAATCCATCATGTTTATTAACGTTATTATTATATTTAACTATACTCTTACCACCACCAATAAAGCTGTAACACCGGGCCCAACCAGTGATACTACTCCTATTCCCCCATTGATCACCTCCACCAAAGCCACCAAAGAGTGCATCTATCCCCCTTAAGGTATTTGCTTGACTCGTGTGTGTATATATATATATGCACATTACTATCACCTTATTTTATAAGATAATTAGTGAAGTGAATAGCTAATGTAAGTACAAAAAGACGACGAGACTCATTTGGAAAGAGTGGCCCTTGCATATGAGCCCTAGAGTAAAACATAAACGATTACCATGATGATGTCATTGATTAAACATAATTGCATGATAGGTCTATGTAAACGCCTACCCTCTAATCAAGAATTGGTTAAAGATGGGTTAACGACTCAAGTTGAGGCAGGGGTTTTTGGCCCAACAAAAACTCATATAGCGGTCAAGTATAGTGACTTGGAAGACTTGATGACAAATGGTTGGCTCGACCAAAGTGTTATCACTTGGTTTTTGCTGTAAGTTGATTCTTATATATGTCTTGTCAATTGTTTTATCTATATTCGCAATATTCAGTTATATCACATTGTAATGTTTTGGGCATTTACATGTGGTCATATCTAAGAATTTAAAAAATCGATGTGCATTTATAGCACCAACAAAATTAATGCAGATGAGATTCAACGAGATAGTCCTAATACCACAAAGATAATCTTCAACACGATGATGCACAAGACAACTATGGATTTGTTTTTGGCACCGTATTGGCTGGGGTAAGATATATATATATATATAATATAGACACACACACACAGAGAGATATATATATGCATGCATGTGTATGTGTGACTATTTATTATACATATAGACAATTTACACATTGGTTTTACTAACATTATTATTTTAAGCATTTGAGGAATCATTGGTTGCTGTTGATCATTCGTTCTGGACATCGTTTGGTCTATGTACTAGATTCGATGATGTCACATGCAAAGATAACTACGAAATCAAAGAGTTCATAGACATGTAAGTAATGATTACTCGTAAACACTTGTTATTTCATTATATAGTTAATCGATTATTAACACAAATGTATTGCGATATTCCTTTTAGGTATATTAAAGAACATAATAAGGCTGTTTGTCCCAAAAACAATGAGAAGAGAGATGGAATGGAAATCAACAATAAAGATGAACACTATGAATATCCAAGAATGCTTCCATGGTATTGATATTGATATTGCAAATAAAGATTACACCAAGATTGTTGTAAAAAGCATTAACAAAAACCCTAAATGTCATCTTCTATTTATAGCACATAGAAGAAAGACAAAATTACACAACTGGCTCCTGGAGTTTAAGACTCCATAACAAAAGAGCAAACAAACTAACTGAAAGTTTAATAAACGGAAATTACAATACTGAAAAAGTAAGATAGACTTCTGACTCTTCACAACCAGTGAGGGTCTAACAAAGGTTGTAGGTCCTCATCAAGCCGATATTGCAACTCAGGTTATATGGAAGCTTATTAAGGTATAGATAACATATCATACAATGCAATGCATTTTGTACAAGTGTCTAATTATTAGTTTGAATCACAATTTAGTGTAACCAACAAAAAGAGGGATGGAGTATGGTTACTACGTAATCAAACAACTATTCCATTTTGTAATGAAAGAGCAATATGCTGTCTCAAACAAGGTACATATTTGTTAAAATTTTCTTACATTTATCTCTATATTACACAAAAGACTTAGTTTGCTAAATAATATGTTCCATTTTAATTTATACATATCGAACACGTGGACGAGTGAAACTCTTATTACTATGCAACAAATAGATTAGATGGATTGTCTTATGGCACAAACATTCACTTCGAAGCGCATGATGATGGGAAAAATGTGGTAGTGAGAGGTATTTGATTTGATTTTGTTCTAGAGTACATGATTTGACATAGTTGTTACACAAGATAAATGATACTTGCTATATGTATTGTTTAGAGTGGAACCTTTTGTTCATGGATCTTTATGCTAGTTTATGGATGTTGATTAGTTACATAAATATGATGAGTTTGTTAAATATTTGTTTTGCATTTTATTTTGATTAATTTATTGGTATTGTGATGCTCATTTTGTTATGTTTTTATTTGATTTTGAGTTATGTGAAAGGCGTGAGATTTTAGGTTTTTTTCTTATTCTTAGATGGAGGGTGGGGTAGGTAACTCCACCCATGTCAACAGATGACATTGTGTTGGGTGCAAAATCGGATTGTATCCGAGATCACAAGATTGTGCTAAAGTGAAGACAAAGGCAAAGTCAAATTGGTCAAAGAAGTCAAACCTTGCTTTATAGTTTTAGTCCTTTTATATGTGCTTTGTAATAGTTTTGTATAGATAGGGTAGAAAGTGTAATTAGTTCAAAGTTGAAGGGTTGTAAGGGTTTGGGTATAAATACCCAATGTGAGTTAGTTTGAAAAAAAGAACATGCATACGTATCATTGTGAAATTGAGAGTGAATTGAGAGTTATAGTTCTTAAGTGTGTGTGTTCTTGGTGTGGATAGTGTGTGTAATCAATTCATCAAGAATCAATGACATATGGCTTTCAAATCATTCTCTACTTGATTGCATGTTGATTAGAACTTGAATCTGGAACAACAAGTGGTATCAGAGCTGGAAATTCGCTGAAGATTGGTAAGATTTTTGAGTTTTTTTAGTTTTTCGAAAATGGTGGTTTTGAGGATTTTTTTATCTCTTCTTTTGATCGTTTTTACCTCTGAATTTGATCCTATATGGTTAATATGATGTTTTACTGTGTTTAGGATTGATTTGGAGTTAAAATTCGTGGTTTTGGGGTGTAATTTTTGAAGTTTTTTACTGTTTTTTCGAGTTTTCTTCGGTTTCCCGCTTTGGTGTTCATAATTCCCGAATTGGTGTTCATAATACCCGAATCGGGACATTCATAATACCCGAATCGGGAGTTTCAAAAATCCCGAATTAGGATTTTGAAAAACCCGAATCGGTATTTTGAAAATCCCGATTTCGGATTTTTTTTGAGACTCGAATTTTTTCCCGAATTGGTTCTTTATTGTTACCCGACTTGGTATTGTCCAAATCCCGAATCGAGATTGGACCAAATACCAACTCGGAAGTTTGTTCGGTGAGTTTGTTTGTTGTTCACAAAACCCGAATCGGGTATTTACAAAACCCGAATCGGGTATATGCAAAACCCGAACTGGGTGTTGAGTTCTCCTTTACCCGAATCGGGAATCCCCTTTACCCGAATCGGGTGTTGAGTTAAGCAAAAAAAAAAAAAAAAAAAGAGTCTGGAAGCGTTTTTCGGGCGTTTTTTCACGTAAACTTTTTAAGACTTCTTATCTGATTCTACGGTGAAAAAGTTCAGTTATTTTTAAGAAGGTCATTTTTCCCCGAAAAATGCCGGTTTTTCCGAGATTTTGGTGTTTTCCGAGAGGTTGATTTTTTGGACTATTCTTTCAATTTCGCAGTCAAAATCAACTTTTAAATTTTTTAAAAATATTTTTTCTCGGGATTTCACTATTCATGGTTCACTTTCCAGTTGATTTTTTTGACTTTTGTTACTAATCTCTTATTTGATCAAAAGAAGTGTGCAGCTTAGTTACAGTTCCTCAGATTTCCAGTTTTTGAAGTTCAGAACTAGTCTTTCAGCTTCAGTGAATTTACGATCATTTTCAAGTTCTACGAAGATGTCTAGAGATCTTTTGAGCATGGGTTCAAAGTCCAAACCTCCGGTTCTTCAAATTGGAGAATATCCGCAATGGCGTGTACGGATGATTCAGTTTCTTAACAACATCGACAAGACACTCATGGTGAGCATCCAAGAAGGTCCGATAAAACCGTATATTGATATTCCGGGCACACCCGAGACTGCTACTACTCCTGCAATTGAACCAAGACGAGTGTTCAAACTCTTTCGGCACTATAATGAGCTTGAAAAGATTAGAGCTGAACTTGATGACAAAGCTCTTACTTTACTCACGATGGCGATTCCGAACGATTTGTTTAATCGTGTTGATAGTAGAAACACTGCGAAAGAGTTGTGGGATGAGTTAGAGAAGCAGTTTCAAGGGACGGAGAGATCAATCCAAGCCAAGCTAAACCAAGCAATCGGAGCTTATGAAGGGTTTAAGGCTTTAGAGGGAGAAACACTTGCTGATTCTTACAGTCGATTCAACATCATTCTGAATGATTTGAGGAGAAATGGAATGCATAAGTCTACTTCTGAGATAAACTTCAAGTTTCTAAAGAATCTCAATCCGGAATGGGATCACTACTCGGTTAATCTTCAGATGAACAAGAACTTGGCGGAAGAAGACTTGCATGACTTGTATTCCATTCTTAGTCAACATGAAGTGAAAGTCAAAGATATTGTGACGAAGCAGAAGAGTATTTCTGATTCTATGGCTCTGTTGACTGAAAAGAAGAAGAGTGTGCTCTCTAGTGCTAGTTCCAAGAAGAAAAGCCATTCAAAGGCTTTAGTCACTGAGTTGTCTGATTCAGATTCAGAAACCCTTGAAGATGACAGTTCTGAATCCGATGTTGATTTGAAGCGAGTTGCCGACAAGCTTGCTCTTTTGTCTAGTTCGATTCACAAACGTTATGGGAAGAAGAAGTTCTATTCGAAACCCAAGTTCGATAACTACAAAAGAGACAAGTACAAGCCAAAGGATTATGAGAGAAGGCCGGAGAGGAAGAGTTATGAGAAAGAAAAGACAGATGAGAAAGGAAACGTATGTTTCAACTGTGGCAAACCAGGCCATTTTGTCAAAGATTGTAGAGCACCGAAAGTCAGGGATTTTGACTACTACTCAAAGAAGGCTCAACTTGCGAAACGCAAGAGTGAAGGTAAAGTCTTGATGGCGGAAGAAGAATGTTGGTATGATGATACTTCTGATGATGAGGATTCTGCCCATTTCACACAAGTTCACTACAATCTCATGGCAAGTGTGGAAGAAACCATCAACCTTCACAAAGAGACCGAGGCATCAAATGAGGTAAGTCAAACTCCTTCTGACTCGGATATGTCTGATAATGATGAATGCTCTTTAGAAGAACAATTTTTAATTTTAAAAACTGAATTTGATGACTTGAAGGAAAAGATTAAGTTCGAAAGAGCTCGAGTCATTGAATTCAGTAATGAATGTGAGTTATATAAATCTTTAGCTGATGATCGTGAGCTTGAAAAGGCTGAGATTAGGAAAGAGAAAGCCAAACTAGAATCTCAAATTTCTGAGATGAAGAGTGCTTTAGTAAATTTGGAGTCTGAAAAAGCTGAATATATGATAAAATATGAAGTTTGTTTTCAAGATAGATCTGAGGCTTATGCTAAAATCAAACAGTTGGAGGATCTTAATATCAAAAGAGGTCAGACTCAACAGACGCTTAAGCTTTTGACAAATAATCTAAAAGATACTAGGTTTTACAATCCGAAAATGGGGTTAGGTTTACCTGAAAATGATGTTTTAAAGAAAGCCCCTAAAGGTCTTTAACAGTTTGATAACTTAAGTTTTCCAAAATTAAATGAGACCTTTGTAAAATCTGGTAGTTCATCATCTGATTCTTCGGATAAAGGTAAAGAAAAAGTTGTTGATGACTCATGTGATAGTTTTTCAGATTCAAAGCCAAAGAGAAAGAATAACTTTGATTTCACATGTGATTTTAAATATGATGATTTAAATCAAAGTTATAAAACAAGAAAACCCGAGTTTTCTCATACTCAGTGTCGGTTTGTTAAAGCTTCGTGTTCAAAGTTTGTTAAAGCTTCATGAAGATTGGATGATTCGTGAAGATTATTACGGAAGCTTATCGTTCAAGGAAGCTTATCGTTGATGCTTAAAGTGTTGATGCTTTCTTGAAGACGTTTGCCTAATTCTTTTTGTGATCTCGAATCCAAAGGGGGAGATTGTTGGGTGCAAAATCGGATTGTATCCGAGATCACAAGATTGTGCTAAAGTGAAGACAAAGGCAAAGTCAAATTGGTCAAAGAAGTCAAACCTTGCTTTATAGTTTTAGTCCTTTTATATGTGCTTTGTAATAGTTTTGTATAGATAGGGTAGAAAGTGTAATTAGTTCAAAGTTGAAGGGTTGTAAGGGTTTGGGTATAAATACCCAATGTGAGTTAGTTTGAAAAAAAGAACATGCATACGTATCATTGTGAAATTGAGAGTGAATTGAGAGTTATAGTTCTTAAGTGTGTGTGTTCTTGGTGTGGATAGTGTGTGTAATCAATTCATCAAGAATCAATGACATATGGCTTTCAAATCATTCTCTACTTGATTGCATGTTGATTAGAACTTGAATCTGGAACAACACATTGTCGGTCCCAAGTTTGGATAAAGGAGGAGGGCCGACCCTACCTATCTATGTTTCTCTTATAGTACAAACCTAGGTATTTTTATATATTATCACGGATTCGTACGTACAATGGTATTATGGGTTTTGGTTGATAAAAAACCACTATTTTACACCGAAAATTGGCGCCTATACCCATTTTGCTACCTCACTTTTAACTTCCTACCCATCTACTCTACCATTTTGCAGCCCATACCCCACAAGTCCGTAAAAAAGGGCGTTAAAAAGGACCTAGCACTAAAAGACAAAAAAACTACTTTGACCATTTTTAGTTTGACCAAGGTTCTTTATAGGGGCGTTAAAAGGACCTAGGTTCGTTAAAAGTCCTTTTTAACGATATGAAGCTAAATGATGAAAAAAATAGGGTTTTGACCATCTTTAACAGGGGCATTTAACTCCTTTAGGTAGGTCCATTGCGTAAAACCTCTATTAAATCCGTGAATTGAATGACCAACAACCCATGAATTAAAGCTGGAATTAATACTGTACATCTTCCTTAAATAAAGATGTTTGGGGACCAAATCAAACCCCACACCCCTCTTGAAGTCTACTTTGTGATCACGTGTTGAAATCCCGAAGTTCGTTCATGCGCCAAAAACCCGAAGAACGTCTACACGTGCTACCGAGACCTGATATTGCATATGCAGTAGGTGTTAGTCGTTTTCGGTCGAACCAAGGTAAGAAGCATTGGGAAGCAGTTAAGTGGATACTCAGATATCTACGTGGTACTTCCAAATTGGGGATAACTTTTGGAAATGGGGAGACAATGCTTATTGGGTACACTGATTCTGATATGGCAAGAAATAAGGACAACATGAAATCCACATCTGGATATTTGATGACATTTGCAGGGGGAGCTGTGTCATGGCAATCAAGGTTGCAAAAATGTGTTGCTTTGTCTACCACTGAGGCTGAGTATATGGCGGCAACATAAGCGTGCAAATAACTATTGTGGCTGAAACGATTCATGCAAGAGCTTGGTTTTACACAACAACGCTATGTGGTTCTTTGTGATAATCAAAGTGCAATTCATCTTGCTAAGAATACTATGTTCCATAAAAGAACAAAGCATATCGATGTGAGGTATCATTGGATCAGAGATGCTCTTGAAGACAAGATGGTTGAACTTGATAAAGTTCATACCGATGACAATGGTTTCGACGTTGACAAAGACTTTGGCAAGTGAAAAGCTGAAGATATGTTGCTCGATCGCCGGGATGGCAAACTCTTCCTATTAGGCAGAAAGGGGGAGATTTGTTGGGTTTTATTTAATTATTTCTAGCTCATGAGGAATAGTTAATAGCCCAATGTGGCCCGATACAATCTATATATAGTTTTGTATCCTAGGGTTTTTTCATAAGAATAGAAGGTCCACAAAATACAAAAAGAGAGAAAAGAGAGGAAAAGTTTGAACCGTCGGATTGTTGTGATTTTTGGACAGTAGCTTCACGACACCTTAATCTACATTTTGAACGGTGGAGATCGCTTTTCGAGACCTGGAAGATTGCCTTTTGCTATTCTACATAGTGTAGTAATTTTTTGTGATATTTCTTCCTCTTTGTCTTTTGGTTTTGATTCCATACTTGTTGATGATTTGTTCGAAGAGTATGATGATTGTGATGTGCCTCTAGTATAATCTAGAGAAGAACTTTGTATTGGTTATTAGTGATAGTGGATTTTAAGCGGCTCTAGTAGTTCCGTGGTTTTTTACTCTCATCTTGAGGGTTTTCCACGCTAAATTTTCGTGTCTCGTTGTGGTTGTTTATTTTCTATTTGGGGCTGATTTTAGATGCATTTAAATACCCTATTTGTTTGCATCCTCAAATGTTCATTCGGGTCGGGAAAGTTTAGTCTAACGAAGATTAATCCTGTGCTTATTGTTTACTATTAGTGGCCGTTTTTCCCAGCGACCTGCTCTACTCCTCACCACACTCATTCTCCATCTCGGTTCATCTTACTCGCAAAGTCAGCAACTTTACAGCTTAGGGTTTTGAATTCTCCATCTTTGCGGAACTTCTCTGGCAATTACTAACCTTGATGATGCTGATATCTCTATTGATGATGATTCCAACGATTCTAATGACATCTCTATTGACGAAGTACCGAATGCATCTTCAATTCAAGGTAGACTTCCTACAACCCTAGTTTTGAATTACATCTTAATCGTATTTTCAAAATCAATGGTATCTTCTTATTTTGTTGCTTGAATCATTATTGCATCAAGATCTTAAAAATATAAAACTATTCTAAGATACATAGTTAAATGGTTGTTTAAATGATTTCGAGGTTAAGTCTAGAGTAAGATGGGGTTTAGTATTTAATCCTTGATGAACCAAAAGAACACTTGGATTGTTTTTTTGTTGATACGAGTTTAACCAGGAGAACACATGATGGACTAAAATTTTACCACTTTATTGTTAACCTTAACTTGTGTTGAATTAAAAAGCATATATAGGAGCACAAAAAGAAGGGAAAACCATTTTCTACTTGAAGCACATATAAAACATATTTTTTTTTTGTATACCTACTTAACTATCCATGAAGATTGAGGACCACTTGTGATGCATTATTTATAAGATATGAGCATTAAAGAATGATACAGACCTATCAGCGCCAAGTATAAGGGCCTGTTTACTTGAACAGTATTTTTGTCTCTCAAGACGATATCGTATGAAACAATTTACTTGGTAAGTTCTTATCGGGTAAGAGTTGTCGATCTCACTTACCGGGCAAGACTCTCAGTTCACGTACCACGTAAGAGTTGTCAATCTTACTTCCGAGTAAGCGTTGTCAATCTCACTTACTGGGTAAGACTCTCGGTTGATTAACGTTTTTCTAAAAGCTTCCCTCTGTTTTCCAAATGTGAAGTTGTGAACCACAACATCTTTACCAACAATAGTGATTGCTTGCACCATAAGACTGCAAAAAGCTCATAAATAGATGAAATATGGTTATTTTAAGTTCAATAGCAAAATTGTGACACGAGTCACTTTATCATACTCAATTCCATCTTTTTTTCTTTTTTATATATGCACCAAAGTGTACCAAACAAAAAATAATCCTTCAAATTTGATAGTGGCATAAAAAGAAATTTTCCAAACCTTCTAAACTTCATTAAACAGTTGCCCACGTTGATCATTTACACCTTTAAGTGCTTGTTGTAGTCTCCCAACCTTCTGTTTAAGATTCTGATGTTCAAAAGCTAGGTCAAGCTATCAGTAACTTTATTCAGTGGGAGATACATTCTGTGAAATTGCGACAGGTATATATATGTTTTACCTTTATGTTAGATTACAATAAGATTTTTTGATACACATCATATTTACTAACATTACCATTTTTTTCTTAATAGGCCACTATTAATAAATCGGTGACATCTGTCACACCAAATAGTGAGCCTATTCCTCTTCGCATACAAAAGTAAGATGCAACCCATTCCCTGAAAGTTGTCACCACCACCAAAGGGCCATCCATGACTGCGCCAATTCATCCTCAAGTATTCGCTCAACCCTTAAGTATATGTATCCCTCATCTCCTAAGTAGTATATCATTATCAGTCAATGTGGATTATTAATGTAGGTACAAAAAGATGACGAGGCACAATTGAAGAGAGTAAGAACTACATCTGAGCCATACAGACAAAAACAAATAGGTAAGAAGACCAAGATGTTTCCGAAATCAATTCAAGATCGGTCAGACACAATGAATGAGTTATTTCAACCCCTAAAATAGACAACAATGGGTGAAGGTAGGGGTTATGGCTGAGATCGAGGAAGGGGTCTTTGAACCTACGACTATTAGAGCTGATGTCAGATACGATGACTTAAAGTTATTAATGACAAATAGGTGGCTCGACTAGAACATCATCACCTGGTTTCTAACGTAAGTAATTATATATTTCTTAATAGTTAGGGTATGTATATTCACAATATGCAATAATGTTATCATATTGTTATGTTTTCAAGGATTTGCACATGATTATATCTCGAAATGCAAGGAACAACTATGCATGGAGTGACATTTTGGTGAAAGATCAACTTTGGCAGCGATGAAGTGCCATAAAGAAAATGAATACTTTTGCACCATACGCACAAGGGTAATATATATAGGGTCAGGTTCAAATGTGAACTCAATTTTGGTTGTGAATGTGAGGACGAATCACAGCCACACATCTTCGGTTACGGTGGACGCGATCACGGAGGATTGACGCGATTCATGGGTAATATTATATATATATATATATATATAATATGGCAGTGTTAAAAGAAATCCCAACAATTTATTTCAAGGGTTACGGTGGACGCGATCACGGAGGATTGACGCGATTCATGGGTAATATTATTCAACTGCCTTAACCCTTTATTTATAGGTAAATATGGCAGTGTTAAAAGAAATCCCAACAATTTATTTCATACTTTAATTTATCTAATCCTTAATTACTTTTTTATACATTTTAGTGTAATCAACAACAATATGATTGGGAGTGTGGTTACTATGTTGTAAAGCAAATCTTCGAATTTGTGATGTACGAACAATATACTTCCCCTCTCAAGGTATACATCTCTTAAAACTTATTTCATTTAATATATATATATATATGGTACAAAATGCTATCTTGTTTGTAATAGTATTTACTTTCAAATTTATATATAGGACACATGGACGACCACAAAGCCTTTCACGATTACTCAAGTAGAGGAGATGGCTTGCAATATCGCGGGAACATTCACTTTGAACCGCATGTCAAATAGTAGGATATGGTAATGACATAGGGAGCTATTTTAAATATTAGTTGATTATACGGTACAAAGTATTAGAGTGTTTGCATATATATTAGCCATCTGGTTCGATTTCACATCTGGACGATTTTCACCTTCACGATACCATCACAGGCTCTGTTCTTTTATGAGTGATTGATTTCAATGTGTTTGATTTTAATTCAGTCTGGTTCTATTGTCGACTTCCACAAAATAAAAGAAATACTAATAAGCCTATTTAAATAAAAGAACCTCTAACTCAACCTAAATAATAGGAGATAATTCTACCACTATATTGACTATATCAATCCTAAAAATCAACCAATTATTCCCACTCTTTCAAAACGTGCTTCTGACCAATTCTAACCAAACTCGTATGCTACTAAAGCGTGTGTTGGACTTTTTCGGATGAAACAAATAACGCAGCGGATAAAAATAATCCCGACAGAGATCCATCCGTAACTAATCAAACACTATATCAAAGGGGGTTTTACGCGTTTACCTTTTCCGCGATAAAAAAACAGCTCCGGAAGCTAGTGAGGGATACACCACTAGATTGGCTGCTAGACCGCCTTGGACTGATCGAAAATCGGACTCCGGTGTGTGTGTGTGTGTGTGTATGAGGCCGGCGGCCAAGAGAGAGAGAGAGGTTGTGTGTTTTTTTTGGTGAAAAAGTAATTGTGAAATCAGATAATTATTCAACTGCTGATAACACCAAAATTATACATGTTTTGGTTGCGCGTAATCGTATGACTTTACCCCATTTCTCACCCGTTTATGATGATTTTGATGCACTAAAAGAGCTTATTATTGTTTGTGAAGGATTTGGAGGCCGTGGAACGGAAAAGTACGAAAAAAGGCGAGAAAACGTGAAAAATGCACAGAGTCAACACAGAAGCTACTTGGCGATCGCGAAATCCTCAACCTGGCGCCGCCAAGTTCGACTGAAGAGAAGACCAGAGTTTGGCCTAAGTGTCTGGCGTCGCCAAACCAGCAGCTTGGCGATCGCCAGATGACCTCTGGGCGTTTTCCTTTAAATATCAGCCTCCTCCTTCAGTTCTAAACATGTTCGATACACAAGGGAAGTACAGAGGAACGAGAGTGAGAGTACGAAAGGTGCCGATACGCTGCAGAAGTCGATCTTCGATCATCTATCGTTGTATTGTTGGTATCATGTCGATGTCTACTTTTGTTTGTGTTTATGTTTTCATTATGATTAGTGAGTAGTTTTATTAGTAGTGCTTGTCATGATCGATGAACCTTTATGGATGATACTTTGTGATTAATGTTTACTGGTTTGTTTTGATTAATTGAATGTCTTTTATGGTACTTTTCTGATTGATATTGTTGTGGCGATTTGAATTCAATTGGTTGGGTGTATTTGTTAGACCAAAGCAGACAGACTCCGAAAGGATAATCAACCTACCTTAGCCTGACCTGGACCAAAAGGTTGTGTTAAGGGGTTACTTTGACCAATAGTGACCGGATAGTAAAAGAGCCATTGCGATATTGATTAGGAAGGATTTACCGATTCTAGATTGTGGACCAAACGATTTAGGATTGGAATTAGGAGGATCATATCCTAGTTCATAACCATAATATGCACATGTTAGGGTGTCCCAGACTTAAATTCCTACAATAGTCAAAACAACCAAACCTTCGACCTATTCATATCATCCATATTGGGGATTCACTTTATCATGATAAGTACTGCTGTTTTTCTTTATTATAATCTTAAATCAGTATTTTAATTGTTTTCTTTGTTAATTATCTTTTTAAGTATTCAAACCTTTTTCATACAAACCCCCCCCTTTAGGTTAATTAAACCGATTTAGACTTTAGTCTACGATAACTTGACCGTTCCCAGTGGTAGATACGATACCTGGACTTTCCTACACTATATTACTCACGATCAGGTACGCTTGCCTGTATATGTGGTAAGACGGTGGCTAGGCATTAGAGGTTAAAATTTGTTACGCTTTTTATATACGATAATTACCGCATCAAGTTTTTGGCGCCGTTGCCGGGGAACGGTAGTTGTTAGATTTTAGTCTTTATTAGTTTTGTTAATCGATCCTTGTGAGGGATTCTGTCCCTTGCAAGTTTTCTGCTTTTTAGTTTAGTTCGTTATTTTTATTTTATCTCTTTGTTTCCCGCAAGTTGCCCGTAATCGTTTGTTAAGTTGTTAGGATGGGAGACGATCGACCCATGTGGGATAAGCGATCTGAGATCCGGTTTACTCCGAGATCCGCGATCAAAAAGACAGATGGTAAAATGGTGGAAATCAATAAAGGACTCATCAAAATGATCAACACCATTTCATTTGACGGAGAACCAAGCGGAAATCCTTACCAACACCTTGAAGCATTCGAGGACATCTGTGAATTAGTCAACACCAAGGAGGATGAGGTAAAACTTCGAGTATTCCCTTTTACTTTGACAAAAAAGGCAAAAGACTGGTTTAAACAACTGCTCCCGGGATCCATCACAACCTGGGACGATATGAAATCTGCCTTTTTGTCAAGGTACTTTCCCATTTCCAAGGCTCACAAAATAAGAGCTGAAATTCGAAACTTTAAACAAGGAAAAGATAGCCTTGTGAAAGCTTGGGGAAGGTATAAGAGTTTATTTTTAGTCTTTCCAAACCATGGTATTGATGATAGAGAAATGATAGATGTTTTTTATGCTGGATTGACTAACGATTCTCGGTTAAGGTTGGATTCATCTTGTGGAGGTATTTTTCCGTATAAGACAGTGAAAGAAGCGCGTAAACTCTTGGACGACATGGAAGCACACTCTCTGGATTGGTCTACCGACGAGGAACAAGAGGAGACCCAACCAGCGCATCTAAATGTGGTGTCATCATCCGACGAGCACATCCACGCAACTAAGGACTCCACCGAGACGCCAAACCCTCTTTCCAATCCATATGGCGGGGTAATCGAACAATTATTCCATCGTTTCTCCCAAGAACAAGGAAAGATGGGTGCGGATGTTGAACAGAAAATGCAGGGGTTTGTAAACTTTATTGCAGGATTATATCGAGGCGCAGATCAATTCCTCCGAGACGTCAAGGAAACATTTCCTCATATGGAAGCGGAAGCAAAAGCTGAAGTGTTCACAACCACAAGAGGAGGTAAGGTAGTTGTAGGACCACCTATGCCTCAAACTAATCAAATTCCTAATATGCAGGTTGTTGAACCAGAGGTAGAATTACCATCACGACCAACAAAAGAGGTCAGGGAGGAAGCAGTCAGACCAAGGGAATTTACAACACCACATGTGCCTACACGAGTACCATACCCTGCACGACTACGGAAAGAAAAGAAAGAGGCCCAATATCGTAAGTTTATTGACTTGATTAAACGAGTGGATATTAATGTGCCTCTTGTGGATTTAATTGCAGGCGTACCAAGTTACACAAGACTTCTCAAGGAGTTGGTGGCTAATAAAGCAAGGATGGGAACGGAAGAAATAGCCTTTCTGAATGCCGAATGCTCAGCTACACTTTCAGACACCCTAAAAAAGGGTGATCCAGGGAGTTTCATTATCCCTTGTTATTTTGGTAAAAGTGTTTCATGTAGAGCCCTAGCAGACCTAGGAGCCAGTATAAACCTGATGCCATTATCCTTTTATCAAAAACTGGGATTGAATGATCTAAAAAGCACAAGAATGACCATCCAACTAGCTGATAGATCCATAAAATACCCTGTAGGAATAGCTGAGGATGTCATAGTTCGAGTAGACAGGTTAGAATTCCCCGCCGACTTTGTGATCTTAGACATAAAGGACGAGGTTAAAGTACCTCTAATCCTTGGTCGTCCGTTCCTCAACACGGCTAGTGCCATTATTCATGTAGCCGAAAGAGAACTTAGTCTAGGAATTGGTGAAGACCGAATCACACTTTCCATTGATGGGATTTCGGACTATAATGACTCTATAAATACTCTAGACAGTATAGATGGCTTCACCGCATCAGAGCCTAATGATTATCTTTTTGAATCAGGTGAATGGGAGGAAAGCCTTGCTATTGAGAAAAGATGGGATGAAACCGAAGAGGAAGGATAAGAGGACTTCGAGGAGCTAAAGCAGGAAGACAAGAACAGAGTAAAGACATCTTTGGAAGAACCACCAGATTTGGAGTTAAAGGACCTTCCCGAGCACCTCGAGTACCAGTTTCTTGAAGGTAACAATTCTCTCCCGGTAATTATCTCTTCCTTGCTAACAGCCAATGAAAAAGATAGACTTATTGAGGTTTTGAAAAAACACAAAAAGGCTTTAGCTTGGGAAATTTCGGACATTCCCGGAATAAGCCCTTCATTTTGTACGCACAAAATTTTAATGGAAGACAATTTTAAACCATGTGTGCAAAAACAAAGGAGGCTTAATCCGAAAATGCAAGAAGTTGTGAAAAAGGAGGTTATCAAACTGCTTGATACCCCATTTCTGACAGTCCTTGGGTAAGCCCTGTTCAAGTAGTTCCCAAAAAGGGAGGACTCACAGTTGTCACAAATGATAACAATGAGTTAGTTCCCACCCGTACTGTTACCGGGTGGAGAGTTTGCATAGACTATAGGAAGCTTAACGATGCCACTAGAAAAGACCATTTTCCCTTACCCTTCATTGATCAAATGCTTGAACGCTTGGCGAGAAATGAGTATTATTGCTTCCTAGATGGATTTTCGGGATATTTCCAAATCCCCATTGATCCTGAAGACCAAGAGAAAACGACCTTTACCTGTCCCTTTGGAACATTTGCCTATAGGCATATGCCTTTTGGGTTGTGCAATGCACCCGCTACTTTTCAGCTATGCATGACAGCCATTTTCCAGGACATGATAGAGAATTGTATGGAAGTCTTTATGGATGATTTCTCTGTTTTCGGTAACTCTTTTGATGATTGTCTAAGCAGTCTAGACAGGGTGTTAGCTCGATGCGAGGAATTTCATCTGGTTCTCAACTGGGAAAAGTGTCACTTTATGGTAAGGGAATGTATAGTTCGTGGACACAAAATCTCAAAAGATGGTTTGGAGGTGGATAAAGCTAAGATAGACACCATATCGAAGCTTCCTCCACCTACAAACATAAAAGGGGTCAGAAGTTTCTTAGGTCATGCCGGGTTTTATAGGAGGTTTATACAAGATTTTTCGAAAATATCTCGACCTCTAACCAAACTTCTTGAAAAAGATGCACCTTTCATTTTTGATGAGAAGTGCATCTCCGCTTTTGAAACTTTGAAACGACATTTGACCAATGCCCCTATCATGGTTCCACCTGATTGGGATCAACCTTTTGAGATTATGTGTGATGCGAGCGATTATGCCGCCGGTGCAGTTCTTGGGCAACGTAAAAACAATCATTTCCAACCGATTTGTTATGCAAGTCGAACTCTTAACGACGCCCAAGAAAACTACACCACGACTGAAAATGTAACGCCCCATTTCCCAAAGTTAGTATTTAACCGGTGTTCGTTATCTTTTGTTAAGCTTTGTTAAGCTTTGGGTTAATCGTGTTATTTCGAGGTGCAGGGGTGGAAGTGTACATTGCGAATTTGAAGGGTCGTGAATGACTTTTATGCAATATAGATAAAAGCCCCAAACCCTTTCTCTTGTGTTAGTCGTTTTTGTGCAGAAAATTGAGAAGGGTTTGAGAGCTTTGTGTCATTTGGTGAAATTGGTGATGATTTCGACCGTGAGAAGTGCATTTGATCATCGGGGTTCGATTGTTGTCGCATTGCTAACCCAAGGTAAGTGTTTATTGGTGTATTTCGCTAGTTGATCGACCGTTTGAGTGGTTGATGGTTAGGGTTTTGTTGGTTTGGGAATTCGACCATTTGGCGATCAAATAGGGTCGTTTGATGTTAGTGTCGAGTTTAGAATGATCTAAATTGTGTTATAATGGTATGGGGGTGTTCATTAACACCATTGTTGAGTATTATGATCGTTCGGTGAGTTTTGGGTGTGTTTTTCGGAGGAAAAATCGTGAAGAAGACGAACCAGGGAGTTGGGCGACCTGTCCCCGCGACCTCAGGTCGCGCAAGTAGGTCGCGCAAGTCCCTGTGTGTTTGTTGAAATTGTTTTGGCCATAACTTCTTCGTTATAGCTCCGATTTTGCTTCCGAAAGAACCGTTGGATTCGTAATTGAATTACCTATCCAATGATACCATAAAATATAGGATTTTGATTATAAATCCTAAGATGATTATTTCTAGTTATGGGTTGAAATAAAGGATTTCCGGGAGAATTTGGTAGAAAATGGGATAGTTTAGATGTGTCTAAACTTATGGTGTTCGGGCTCGGTTAAGGAACTCATTTTGTATCGTGTTGTTGTGTTGATATGCTATATAGATACATGTGTTGTATAGGTGCTTAAATGTTGAATACGTATGAATGACGAAAGAATGTGCACTGCTAGCATTGTGTGGTGTGTTTGGCACTTGATTTATGGTGACATTATCCAAGGTGAGTACATTAACCCTTATACGTGGCTTTATGTACAAATTGCATGTGATGCGTATGTGGTTATGAGACTAGCATGTTGTGTGATGACGTATCCATTGTAGTGGTGGTGGCCACCGTGGGTATTGTCAATGTGTGAAACTGATATCAGTATGTGGTGGTTCTTACCGGCGTGTACCGTAAGGACATTGGTGATGGCATGTCTAGTTCTCATTTGCGTGGTGGTTTGTGATATACTGTTCATGTATATGTGGTTTGTGCTCACTAAGCTTTCAAGCTTACCCGTCTGTGGAAATATTTTTAGTTACAGGTTCTTCCGGCTTGGATAAAGGAAGAGGGACTGGCTTAAAGCTCCGATCGACTTCATGGCTCAGTTAAATTATGTTAAAGAGACAACGACTGTTAATGTTGGGGATTTTGTTGTTTTTATTTTTAAGTGAACTTATCAGATACATTGTATCTCATTTTTGAAAGGGTTTGTGATTTACTTAAATTGTTGGTTGTTTTTCTTAAATGAAAATTCGAATTCAAGTTTGAACCTTTTACTATTTCCGCTGCAAAAGTTACTTTATTTACTTTCGTTAACTATTTCAGTTAAATTTAGAAAATTGGATTTGAGTTGTTACAATTGGTATCAGAGCCTTGGTTTAAGCGATTCGGGCATTCACGAGAGGTGAGTGCTTGGACTTAAACCTAAGAGTTTGTGTTTTCAATGCATGTAACCTTTAAAACTTCGATTTTTTATGAAAAGGGAGTGTGAACTGAGCCAAGGATCGGAGCATCAAGACGGGGTGAGCACATTGTTCTTATATCACATGATTTATGTTGTGAATTAATTATGATTATCATGTTATCGTGGTGACGTATTAGCATGATATATTGAGTGTGCCTAACTTTAGTGAGATGTGAAGGTTATGTTGAATATATTGCGATGTTGTTGAATTGTGATTGTGGTTGACATGCTATATGTGGATTGTGCTAGCATGATTATGATATGAAATTATGCTAGATATTATGGTTATCATGTTAACTATTCAATGTGATGTAATAGTATGATTAATGTGTTCATGTAATGTGTGATGTGATGCTATAATAGATGCTCGATGTTGTTATGTGTGCACGAGCACTATAGTGGCTAGAAATGTGTAGAGGTAACTCTTATTGCGCTAGATAGGATGTTGCCTTGTAAATGTGAATGATTATGTGGTGTTAACCGAAATTGGGGATTAGGACTCTTGGTGACGACGTAGAGCCTAGACATGTAGTGTATAATTATGATGATATAAGGGCCCATATCATTACAATTATATTGTGCATGTTCGGATTTGGCGAAGTTATAAGGGTATCTATGAACCGACTAGGTTGGGAAGGGTTATTAGCATGCTAAGATGGGTTATATAAACCTTAGTTTGGGTGGTTGTGTGATGGATTGTGTAAGGGCATGCTAGAAATCAAGGGTTAGGACGTTCGTGTGAGTCCTCAAAAAGGTTAGTTATATAACTCAGTAGTCTGATAGGGTGGGTAAGGTGTAGTGAGGGTCGTTGACCTGGACATTGTGGACGGATGAGACCGAAAGTGGTCATCCGAAAAGTGTGATGCCATTTGGGGTAGTATGGGTTGCGGACAAAAAGGTGTCCTCGATATGCGGGAAGTGTTATGACTATTTTTGGACTAAATGTCTTCATTCAGTGGACTTAGTTGATGAATCTGTAAATCAGGATACTAATGGTGAAGTTAAGATCAAGTTTGTATCGATGGCTGAGAATCTTGTAGAGAACTCTTTGGCATGTCCTTGTTTGGTTGTTGTTGAGGGGTTCAAAACATGATTCTCACATGTGAGTTGTTTAGAAACACCGGTACAAATTTGATTTCGATGGAATCATGAGGAATCTTGGGATACCGATAAGGACTAGGGGGTTGTATAGGCTCACTGCAGGATAATATTGGCCTATATAGACAGTATTCTGGGTCGGCAAGGTTTTGCATGGCGTGTTTTCGGGTATTATCACCCTAATGTCGTAAGAGTTGGTAATGGAGATCTTCAACCGAGTGACGACCCGTGCCCAACACTCGCTGGATAGTTGTGGTAGAGGGTGCATTCTGCACCAGCTTCTGTTCAGAGGAAGAGAAGATTCTTTACGCGTCAAACCTGCTAAGGACGACGACAACGTTTGGTGGGACCTGAGAGTCCGATCGCGGATGGAGAAGCAAGTCAATGCTTTGACATAGGAGCGATTCGGAAGCTGTTCTGGGAGCAATTTATGTTGTAGGATGAGGTGGGGTGACTCGCGAACGAGTTCTTATTGTTGGCATAGACGACGGAGCAGGTGAATTAAATCACTGACTTGTTGTGGGAATGGTCGCTCGTTTGTTCGATTTGTGGCGAATGAGCAGTTAAAGATGTATTGTTGTGACGATCCTGAAGCCGAGCTTCGGGAATTTCGTGAGGGTACGGTGGAGAGTTCATTAGAAGTAAAATGGCGGACTAGGGTACCGTTGGCTAGTGATGTGTAGGATGGAAGTGTTTATATGTTTTGGAGGGGATGAAGTTTCGTATGGACCTCATCCCTATTCCTTTTGGGGAAAATCGATGTGGTGGTTAGTTTGAATTGGTGCAATTGTCGTAGGGCTCGTTTGACTGTGAAAGTCAACGGGTGGAGATCCGAACTCCAAGTGAGGGAGTTCTGCTTATCGAGAAGCGGATCGATAAGACAACTGAAGCTGTGTTCGATGGCGAAAACAAGAGGATATGTTCACCGCTGAGGAGTCAGCTGTTGGCATTTGTGAGTGATAGCTGGGTGATGTTCTATGATGAGAAAAATTTTTAGATGTCTTTGCGGGCAAATGGAATTCGAGTTATATTTGATTCCGGGAGCGACACTAGTGGGCAAAGTTCCTCTTTGCTTGGCACCTCCAGAATTGTAGGAGCTATCAAGCCAAGTGGGGGAGTTGTAAGGGAAGGGGTTCATCCGTCCAAGTGGTTCACCTTGGGGGAGCCCCTATCCTTTTTGTAAGAAAGGAAGATGGTCCGATGCGGATGTACAATGAATACCGTGAGCTCAATAAGTTTACGGTGAAGAATCGATACCCGCTGCCGAGGATCGATGATCTGTTTGATCAACTTCTGGGAACCGCGTAGTCCTTGAAGATAGATCTTCGTTTAGGGTACCATCAGGAGAAAGTGACAAGCGAGGACATGCAGAAGACTGCGTCCAAATCAAGGTGCGGATGTTTCGAGTTCGTAGTGATGACGTTCGGATTACGAATGCGCTGGCGATGTTTATGGACCTCACGAATCGTGTTTCTACACTTATGCTGGATAGATCGGTAATCGTTTTCACATACGACATACTGATCTACTCCAAGAGCAAAGGGGAGCATGTGAAGCTTTTGGTTGAAGTGTTGGAGACGTTACGAAAAGAGAAACTGTATTCCAAGTTCTTCAAGTGTGACTCTAAGTTACAAGATGGTCCAATTCTTAGGAAACTTTGTTAACCGGGAGGGCATCGTCGTAGATTCGGTGAGAGTGGAAGCAATAGCAAAATGGGAGGTTCCATAGACTTCTACCGAGATTCGGAGTTTTATTGGATTAGCCAGATTACAGATGGTACATCCAAGACTTCTCGGGATTTGCGATGTCTTTGGAAAGACTTATGAGAAAGATTGTGAAGTTGTCGGGGTGTTTTCCGTAGCCAAAGCGCGTAGTTCATCATGTCTGGAAAGTTGCGCGACCAACCCCGCGACTGGAGGTCGCGGGAAGAAGGTCGCGTAACCTTCTGTTTTGATTTTCAAATTTTTCGTGTGTGGTCGTTTTCAAGATTTGGCTTGGGGCTTATCTTGGGGATGTTCTAAGATAATGTTTGGTATAATTTGGGGGCATTTGGAGTAGTCTAGCTATGGCTAAGACTTGCGTTTCGGTTCGGGAAGTTTAAAGTGTCAATATGTGCAAATGTTTTTGTGTTCTAGGTGTTGTTTTGATTTAGGTGTTTGACTAACGTAGTGTGGTGATGCGAGTATTGTTAATGAGATTAACAGTGACGACTGCGGTGTTGGAGCTGATTAAGAGCTCTCAAGTTGATGCTGTGAAGGAAGTGAATTAGGAGAAAGAGGGAACCAATGGTCAACCGGCCCATCTGAGGGTCTGAAGGTCAAGGACTTTTGACTCGCTCGGATCGTGTTTGGGGCCGTTGCAACGAAACTCGTAAGTTTAAGTTCTCTATACACCCGGGAGCTATCAAAATGTATCGGGACTTAAAGACTGATTATTGGTAGCCGAGAATGAAGCCGAGAAAACGACCTTTACCTGTCCCTTTGGAACATTTGCCTATAGGCATATGCCTTTTGGGTTGTGCAATGCACCCGCTACTTTTCAGCTATGCATGACAGCCATATTCCAGGACATGATAGAGAATTGTATGGAAGTCTTTATGGATGATTTCTCTGTTTTCGGTAACTCTTTTGATGATTGTCTAAGCAGTCTAGACAGGGTGTTAGCTCGATGCGAGGAATTTCATCTGGTTCTCAACTGGGAAAAGTGTCACTTTATGGTAAGGGAAGGTATAGTTCTTGGACACAAAATCTCAAAAGATGGTTTGGAGGTGGATAAAGCTAAGATAGACACCATATCGAAGCTTCCTCCACCTACAAACATAAAAGGGGTCAGAAGTTTCTTAGGTCATGCCGGGTTTTATAGGAGGTTTATACAAGATTTTTCGAAAATATCTCGACCTCTAACCAAACTTCTTGAAAAAGATGCACCTTTCATTTTTGATGAGAAGTGCATCTCCGCTTTTGAAACTTTGAAACGACATTTGACCAATGCCCCTATCATGGTTCCACCTGATTGGGATCAACCTTTTGAGATTATGTGTGATGCGAGCGATTATGCCGCCGGTGCAGTTCTTGGGCAACGTAAAAACAATCATTTCCAACCGATTTGTTATGCAAGTCGAACTCTTAACGACGCCCAAGAAAACTACACCACGACTGAAAATGTAACGCCCCATTTCCCAAAGTTAGTATTTAACCGGTGTTCGTTATCTTTTGTTAAGCTTTGTTAAGCTTTGGGTTAATCGTGTTATTTCGAGGTGCAGGGGTGGAAGTGTACATTGCGAATTTGAAGGGTCGTAAATGACTTTTATGCAATATAGATAAAAGCCCCAAACCCTTTCTCTTGTGTTAGTCGTTTTTGTGCAGAAAATTGAGAAGGGTTTGAGAGCTTTGTGTCATTTGGTGAAATTGGTGATGATTTCGACCGTGAGAAGTGCATTTGATCATCGGGGTTCGATTGTTGTCGCATTGCTAACCCAAGGTAAGTGTTTATTGGTGTATTTCGCTAGTTGATCGACCGTTTGAGTGGTTGATGGTTAGGGTTTTGTTGGTTTGGGAATTCGACCATTTGGCGATCAAATAGGGTCGTTTGATGTTAGTGTCGAGTTTAGAATGATCTAAATTGTGTTATAATGGTATGGGGGTGTTCATTAACACCATTGTTGAGTATTATGATCGTTCGGTGAGTTTTGGGTGTGTTTTTCGGAGGAAAAATCGTGAAGAAGACGAACCAGGGAGTTGGGCGACCTGTCCCCGCGACCTCAGGTCGCGCAAGTAGGTCGCGCAAGTCCCTGTGTGTTTGTTGAAATTGTTTTGGCCATAACTTCTTCGTTATAGCTCCGATTTTGCTTCCGAAAGAACCGTTGGATTCGTAATTGAATTACCTATCCAATGATACCATAAAATATAGGATTTTGATTATAAATCCTAAGATGATTATTTCTAGTTATGGGTTGAAATAAAGGATTTCCGGGAGAATTTGGTAGAAAATGGGATAGTTTAGATGTGTCTAAACTTATGGTGTTCGGGCTCGGTTAAGGAACTCATTTTGTATCGTGTTGTTGTGTTGATATGCTATATAGATACATGTGTTGTATAGGTGCTTAAATGTTGAATACGTATGAATGACGAAAGAATGTGCACTGCTAGCATTGTGTGGTGTGTTTGGCACTTGATTTATGGTGACATTATCCAAGGTGAGTACATTAACCCTTATACGTGGCTTTATGTACAAATTGCATGTGATGCGTATGTGGTTATGAGACTAGCATGTTGTGTGATGACGTATCCATTGTAGTGGTGGTGGCCACCGTGGGTATTGTCAATGTGTGAAACTGATATCAGTATGTGGTGGTTCTTACCGACGTGTACCGTAAGGACATTGGTGATGGCATGTCTAGTTCTCATTTGCGTGGTGGTTTGTGATATACTGTTCATGTATATGTGGTTTGTGCTCACTAAGCTTTCAAGCTTACCCGTCTGTGGAAATATTTTTAGTTACAGGTTCTTCCGGCTTGGATAAAGGAAGAGGGACTGGCTTAAAGCTCCGATCGACTTCATGGCTCAGTTAAATTATGTTAAAGAGACAACGACTGTTAATGTTGGGGATTTTTTTGTTTTTATTTTTAAGTGAACTTATCAGATACATTGTATCTCATTTTTGAAAGGGTTTGTGATTTACTTAAATTGTTGGTTGTTTTTCTTAAATGAAAATTCGAATTCAAGTTTGAACCTTTTACTATTTCCGCTGCAAAAGTTACTTTATTTACTTTCGTTAACTATTTCAGTTAAATTTAGAAAATTGGATTTGAGTTGTTACAATTGGTATCAGAGCCTTGGTTTAAGCGATTCGGGCATTCACGAGAGGTGAGTGCTTGGACTTAAACCTAAGAGTTTGTGTTTTCAATGCATGTAACCTTTAAAACTTCGATTTTTTATGAAAAGGGAGTGTGAACTGAGCCAAGGATCGGAGCATCAAGACGGGGTGAGCACATTGTTCTTATATCACATGATTTATGTTGTGAATTAATTATGATTATCATGTTATCGTGGTGACGTATTAGCATGATATATTGAGTGTGCCTAACTTTAGTGAGATGTGAAGGTTATGTTGAATATATTGCGATGTTGTTGAATTGTGATTGTGGTTGACATGCTATATGTGGATTGTGCTAGCATGATTATGATATGAAATTATGCTAGATATTATGGTTATCATGTTAACTATTCAATGTGATGTAATAGTATGATTAATGTGTTCATGTAATGTGTGATGTGATGCTATAATAGATGCTCGATGTTGTTATGTGTGCACGAGCACTATAGTGGCTAGAAATGTGTAGAGGTAACTCTTATTGCGCTAGATAGGATGTTGCCTTGTAAATGTGAATGATTATGTGGTGTTAACCGAAATTGGGGATTAGGACTCTTGGTGACGACGTAGAGCCTAGACATGTAGTGTATAATTATGATGATATAAGGGCCCATATCATTACAATTATATTGTGCATGTTCGGATTTGGCGAAGTTATAAGGGTATCTATGAACCGACTAGGTTGGGAAGGGTTATTAGCATGCTAAGATGGGTTATATAAACCTTAGTTTGGGTGGTTGTGTGATGGATTGTGTAAGGGCATGCTAGAAATCAAGGGTTAGGACGTTCGTGTGAGTCCTCAAAAAGGTTAGTTATATAACTCAGTAGTCTGATAGGGTGGGTAAGGTGTAGTGAGGGTCGTTGACCCGGACATTGTGGACGGATGAGACCGAAAGTGGTCATCCGAAAAGTGTGATGCCATTTGGGGTAGTATGGGTTGCGGACAAAAAGGTGTCCTCGATATGCGGGAAGTGTTATGACTATTTTTGGACTAAATGTCTTCATTCAGTGGACTTAGTTGATGAATCTGTAAATCAGGATACTAATGGTGAAGTTAAGATCAAGTTTGTATCGATGGCTGAGAATCTTGTAGAGAACTCTTTGGCATGTCCTTGTTTGGTTGTTGTTGAGGGGTTCAAAACATGATTCTCACATGTGAGTTGTTTAGAAACACCGGTACAAATTTGATTTCGATGGAATCATGAGGAATCTTGGGATACCGATAAGGACTAGGGGGTTGTATAGGCTCACTGCAGGATAATATTGGCCTATATAGACAGTATTCTGGGTCGGCAAGGTTTTGCATGGCGTGTTTTCGGGTATTATCACCCTAATGTCGTAAGAGTTGGTAATGGAGATCTTCAACCGAGTGACGACCCGTGCCCAACACTCGCTGGATAGTTGTGGTAGAGGGTGCATTCTGCACCAGCTTCTGTTCAGAGGAAGAGAAGATTCTTTACGCGTCAAACCTGCTAAGGACGACGACAACGTTTGGTGGGACCTGAGAGTCCGATCGCGGATGGAGAAGCAAGTCAATGCTTTGACATAGGAGCGATTCGGAAGCTGTTCTGGGAGCAATTTATGTTGTAGGATGAGGTGGGGTGACTCGCGAACGAGTTCTTATTGTTGGCATAGACGACGGAGCAGGTGAATTAAATCACTGACTTGTTGTGGGAATGGTCGCTCGTTTGTTCGCTTTGTGGCGAATGAGCAGTTAAAGATGTATTGTTGTGACGATCCTGAAGCCGAGCTTCGGGAATTTCGTGAGGGTACGGTGGAGAGTTCATTAGAAGTAAAATGGCGGACTAGGGTACCGTTGGCTAGTGATGTGTAGGATGGAAGTGTTTATATGTTTTGGAGGGGATGAAGTTTCGTATGGACCTCATCCCTATTCCTTTTGGGGAAAATCGATGTGGTGGTTAGTTTGAATTGGTGCGATTGTCGTAGGGCTCGTTTGACTGTGAAAGTCAACGGGTGGAGATCCGAACTCCAAGTGAGGGAGTTCTGCTTATCGAGAAGCGGATCGATAAGACAACTGAAGCTGTGTTCGATGGCGAAAACAAGAGGATATGTTCACCGCTGAGGAGTCAGCTGTTGGCATTTGTGAGTGATAGCTGGGTGATGTTCTATGATGAGAAAAATTTTTAGATGTCTTTGCGGGCAAATGGAATTCGAGTTATATTTGATTCCGGGAGCGACACTAGTGGGCAAAGTTCCTCTTTGCTTGGCACCTCCAGAATTGTAGGAGCTATCAAGCCAAGTGGGGGAGTTGTAAGGGAAGGGGTTCATCCGTCCAAGTGGTTCACCTTGGGGGAGCCCCTATCCTTTTTGTAAGAAAGGAAGATGGTCCGATGCGGATGTACAATGAATACCGTGAGCTCAATAAGTTTACGGTGAAGAATCGATACCCGCTGCCGAGGATCGATGATCTGTTTGATCAACTTCTGGGAACCGCGTAGTCCTTGAAGATAGATCTTCGTTTAGGGTACCATCAGGAGAAAGTGACAAGCGAGGACATGCAGAAGACTGCGTCCAAATCAAGGTGCGGATGTTTCGAGTTCGTAGTGATGACGTTCGGATTACGAATGCGCTGGCGATGTTTATGGACCTCACGAATCGTGTTTCTACACTTATGCTGGATAGATCGGTAATCGTTTTCACATACGACATACTGATCTACTCCAAGAGCAAAGGGGAGCATGTGAAGCTTTTGGTTGAAGTGTTGGAGACGTTACGAAAAGAGAAACTGTATTCCAAGTTCTTCAAGTGTGACTCTAAGTTACAAGATGGTCCAATTCTTAGGAAACTTTGTTAACCGGGAGGGCATCGTCGTAGATTCGGTGAGAGTGGAAGCAATAGCAAAATGGGAGGTTCCATAGACTTCTACCGAGATTCGGAGTTTTATTGGATTAGCCAGATTACAGATGGTACATCCAAGACTTCTCGGGATTTGCGATGTCTTTGGAAAGACTTATGAGAAAGATTGTGAAGTTGTCGGGGTGTTTTCCGTAGCCAAAGCGCGTAGTTCATCATGTCTGGAAAGTTGCGCGACCAACCCCGCGACTGGAGGTCGCGGGAAGAAGGTCGCGTAACCTTCTGTTTTGATTTTCAAATTTTTCGTGTGTGGTCGTTTTCAAGATTTGGCTTGGGGCTTATCTTGGGGATGTTCTAAGATAATGTTTGGTATAATTTGGGGGCATTTGGAGTAGTCTAGCTATGGCTAAGACTTGCGTTTCGGTTCGGGAAGTTTAAAGTGTCAATATGTGCAAATGTTTTTGTGTTCTAGGTGTTGTTTTGATTTAGGTGTTTGACTAACGTAGTGTGGTGATGCGAGTATTGTTAATGAGATTAACAGTGACGACTGCGGTGTTGGAGCTGATTAAGAGCTCTCAAGTTGATGCTGTGAAGGAAGTGAATTAGGAGAAAGAGGGAACCAATGGTCAACCGGCCCATCTGAGGGTCTGAAGGTCAAGGACTTTTGACTCGCTCGGATCGTGTTTGGGGCCGTTGCAACGAAACTCGTAAGTTTAAGTTCTCTATACACCCGGGAGCTATCAAAATGTATCGGGACTTAAAGACTGATTATTGGTAGCCGAGAATGAAGCCGAGAAAACGACCTTTACCTGTCCCTTTGGAACATTTGCCTATAGGCATATGCCTTTTGGGTTGTGCAATGCACCCGCTACTTTTCAGCTATGCATGACAGCCATATTCCAGGACATGATAGAGAATTGTATGGAAGTCTTTATGGATGATTTCTCTGTTTTCGGTAACTCTTTTGATGATTGTCTAAGCAGTCTAGACAGGGTGTTAGCTCGATGCGAGGAATTTCATCTGGTTCTCAACTGGGAAAAGTGTCACTTTATGGTAAGGGAAGGTATAGTTCTTGGACACAAAATCTCAAAAGATGGTTTGGAGGTGGATAAAGCTAAGATAGACACCATATCGAAGCTTCCTCCACCTACAAACATAAAAGGGGTCAGAAGTTTCTTAGGTCATGCCGGGTTTTATAGGAGGTTTATACAAGATTTTTCGAAAATATCTCGACCTCTAACCAAACTTCTTGAAAAAGAT
The DNA here is from genome assembly GCA_030169165.1 of Centaurea solstitialis. Lineage (NCBI taxonomy): Eukaryota > Viridiplantae > Streptophyta > Magnoliopsida > Asterales > Asteraceae > Centaurea > Centaurea solstitialis. The sequence goes on from CM058040.1 coordinate 75,854,458, forward strand.
GCACCTTTCATTTTTTATGAGAAGTGCATCTCCGCTTTTGAAACTTTGAAACGACATTTGACCAATGCCCCTATCATGGTTCCACCTGATTGGGATCAACCTTTTGAGATTATGTGTGATGCGAGCGATTATGCCGCCGGTGCAGTTCTTGGGCAACGTAAAAACAATCATTTCCAACCGATTTGTTATGCAAGTCGAACTCTTAACGACGCCCAAGAAAACTACACCACGACTGAAAATGTAACGCCCCATTTCCCAAAGTTAGTATTTAACCGGTGTTCGTTATCTTTTGTTAAGCTTTGTTAAGCTTTGGGTTAATCGTGTTATTTCGAGGTGCAGGGGTGGAAGTGTACATTGCGAATTTGAAGGGTAAGTTTTTCTCGGACTTAAAGTATTACTTTTGGTCTAAACCTTATCTGTTCAGAATAGGACCTGATAGGATTCACCGTCGATGTGTCTCCGGCCCTGCTACTTGGGACATTCTCACTAACTGTCACAAAGGCCCCACGGGAGGCCATTTTGGAGCCAATTTGACCGCTAGAAAAGTCCTTGAGTCCGGATTTTATTGGCCTACGATTTTTAAGGATGCTCACACTTTAATAAAAACTTGTGACGCTTGTCAAAGGGCAGGCAACATCACAAAGAAAGATGAGATGCCCCAATAGAGCATCTCCGTTAGTGAAGTGTTTGATGTTTGGGGAATTGATTTCATGGGACCTTTTCCCGACTCTAGAGGCAACAAATACATCCTTGTGGCGGTTGATTATGTTTCCAAGTGGGCCGAGGCAAAGGCTTCGCCCATGAATGATGCTAAGGTGGTTGTTGACTTCGTGAAATCTCTTGTGTGCAGGTACGGATGTCCAAAGGCGATCATCAGTGATAGAGGAACTCACTTTGCAAACTATCTATTGGAGAAGACCTTAAAAAGATATGGAGTGCATCATCGATTCTCGACTGCCTACCATCCGCAAGCCAATGGACAAGCGGAAAACACCAACAGGGCGTTGAAACGAATCTTGGAAAAGACGGTCGATAACAACCCAAAGATATGGTCGCAAAAGCTTCGAAGATGCACTATGGGCGTATCGTACGGCCTACAAGACCCCAATTGGAAGCACTCCTTATCGGATGCTTTACGGGAAAGCGTGTCATCTTCCATTCGAATTCAAGTACAAAGCACTGTGGGCACTAAAGAAAGTTCATTTGGATGACATCGCGAGTGGAAGAGAAAGATTGATAAGCTTGCACGAATTGGAAGAGCTTAGATCTCTCGCTTATGAGAACTCGAAGATCTACAAGGAACAGCGAAAGAAATGGCATGATGCACATCTAAAGGAAGTGAAGGTGTTCAAAGAGGGGGACAAGGTATTAATCTATCAGACTCGTTTTAAATTTTCCCCAGGTAAGTTAAAGTCACGACGGATAGGTCCAGATGTCGTCTTGAAAGCTTATCCCTCGGGATATGTGGACCTAATGACTGAAAGAGGATCATTTAAGGTAAATGGCCATAGACTAAAGCTTTACAATGAGAATGACCCCGTCAGAAATGGCGAGGTCTGTCATCTTTCTAAAGAACCAATTACTTAGGTGATGCCCCGAGTCAGGCTCGCGACTCGGTACAAAAACAAGCGCTTTTCGGGAGGCAACCCGTGTTTTTATTAGTTATATTTGCTTGTGTATGTGTTTTAATCAATTTTGCAGCATTAGCCAAAGGAAATTGCAACCCGATCAAATTTCAGAAGCAACCAAACAGTAGCCATTTCGCGATCGCGAAATCCTGAATTTCGCGCCGCGAAGTGAGCGACCCAGGTAAGTTCAAAAGGAGAAATTTGAAAACAGGGTGTCTGTTACAACTTCGCGACGCGAAAACTTTCGCTTCGCGACGCGAAGTTCGAAACGAGAAGATTTAAACTGTTTTCTAAAACCCTATTTTCAATATTCTCCCTCTTCCATTGTATTTTTCTCTGCAATTCTCTTCCCATCCTGCAAATCCATGGCGTCAAAGGTATGTATTCCTCTTCTATTTGCTCTAATTTGAAAGAATCCTACAAGCCCTAGTTGTTTAAACTTGTATATGATCCTTAAAAAGGGGGTTTTCTTGGGTAGGAAGGTCTGTAATGTTAGGAAGGGGGAGATTTATTGCTTTGATCTGCTTAAATTTACACACTTGAGTTTAGATCTTTAAATGTTGTGATATGTTTCAACTCAAGTGTGGGGAAGAGAGGTTATGATTTTTGTGGTGATTAATGTACATATTTTGTTTGTAGAGAGCTTCATCTTCCCGCAATGTACAAGACCACCCATGCTTGTCTTTTGATTCCGACAACATCTTGCGTAGCGAAAAGATGTCACTGATGATTGAGCTTGATCGCTTGAAAAAGCGGGAGGTTGAAATCGGTTCGATTGTTGATTTGCACTTTGTCGAGGAGATTGGATTTGGGGATAGGCTATCAAGCCTTTTGAGGAGAGAGTACCTCGATCAGTTTGGTGTTCTTCGCTTTGTGAGCAACGATTGGGAGAAAGCACTGAAAACCCACGAGCCGATCTACTATGAGCTTGTGTTGGAATTTTTGGCTACCTTTAGCTTTGATGTGGAGGCGTATGAGGAAGATAGACTTGAGGGCCCTTGTATTCGATTCCGTTTGCTTGGAGAATGGTATGGGATCACACTACCACGCTTTGGAGTGTTGCTCGGATTTTTCACGGCGGCTCAGTCGAGATCCGAATACTTTTCTCACCACTTCTTAACCGGTGCTTGTGAGCCTAGCGCCGAGTTTGTGGGCGCGGATTTTTGGGCTACCATCGGATCGGGACCGTATTTACAATCCAACACCAAGGAAAGTTCTATCATTCTACCCGAGCATCGCCTTCTTCACCGAATGCTTGTTCACTCTTTTGCTTATCGGAAAGCTATTAAGTAAAAGGTTCCGGAAGGGGATCTTTGGCTTCTTTCGCGATTGGTTAATCGGAATGCCATAACCAATCTTTCTTATGTGATGGCTAACAGGTTCCAAAATGCCGGAAAGGTGCATGATAAGGCCGGAACGGGCCTTTGTGGGGGACATTTCATCACGGTTATAGCGGAGAAGTTGGGAACTCTTACATCGAACGTTTGCGAAACTCTCACCAAGTTGTCTCCTATGGGATTTCTTGATAAGGTCCTCTTTCGTTCTATGAAGTTGCTTGCACCGGGACCTCGGTGGGGTACTTTTGTGTGGATTGGGGATGTCACCCCCAATGAAGAGCCGGTTGGTATGGCTACTTCACCGCCTCAACCGACCTTCCCGGGGCAATCGAGCAACCCTCCAACGGCAAATCAACAAGGATCGAGATCTCTTCATGAAGCTATTCAAGGACTATCGGAACAGATGGGAGCAGAGCATCACGAGATGATGGAAAGATTGGACCGAGTCTCATATGACATGTATGGTGTTCGGCGGGAGTTGTCTTGGGTCGCCGCATCGATGAGCGAGTACTTTGAGAGCGTGGGACATGCTCCCTCGGCTCCTCTCGAACCTCATCTCGTATGGCGTGATAGTGATGACGGTCCTGCTGGTTATTCCACCTACGATGAATGGGCTTTTGAAAACCGTAACTAAGCGGTTTTATTTGATTCGATTGGGTTGTACTCTGATTTGATCTTTGAACTGCGTGGTTGTGTTTGGTTGAACAATTTTATTTTGCTTGGATTGTTTAGGATTTTAACTAGTTTGATTTGGTTTATTTTCATTTGTTCGTTTTTACTTTTTCTTTTTCTTTTTGTTGGTAGATACGGCGATTTATGATCGAGCACGAATTTTATGCACCACTCTCAGATCAGAATAGATTTCGTCACATAACCCGGGAAGTTTCTCTTTTTTCCCAATTACTCCATAATTGTGTTAATTGTTGCATTGAGGACACTGCAAATTTTAAGTGTGGGGAGGAGGTTATGTAGACTTATCTGTTTAAATGGGTTCACTTTTTGCTTGTGGATTGTCTTCAAACTTTTGAAAGCTTTGAGATTTGACCCCAATTTTTTTCGAAATCTGAGATTGTTTTGAGACTGAGTTGCTTGCATAGGAGAACACGGAATAGAATTAGTTGAGTAAAAGGATGCCTTGGGAATACTGATTACCATGAGTGCCTCACCCAATTCCGTTGAGAGATTGAGCCTTAATTGTTATATCTGTTTATTTCGTGAGGAATACCGACTTTGACCCAAGGTAGAACTTGTCATTTGAATGCTTGTCGAGACCACATAAGAGAAGTATTTATCACCATTGCACTGATAGAGGCCTTCGTTTCTAACCCTTTTAGCCTTCGTCAGATGACCTCATCATAAGGTTATCTGATTTGCCTAGCCTTTAATTGAAAAGTGTTCACCTTTTAACACTTTATCCCTTGAAACCATTTTGAGCCTTAGCCTTTTCATTTCTTTACCCACTATACACTTTATCCTTGAGCCCAAATTGTTTATCTATCTTTTGGCCGTGACTCAAATTTGAATCTTGAGATGTTTTGATCCAGTTTTTCATATCTGACAAATTTTATGGGATTGAGATTTGAAAAGAGCCCAAAAGCAACATAGTTGCTGCTCTAAAAAAAGAAAAAAAAGAGAGAAAAAGAAAATATTTGAGACTCAGAAAAGAAAAGAAATATCAAAAGAGTCGAGAATACAAAAAGAAAAGAAAGAGAGCTGAAAAAAAGTGAAAAAGAATTTGTGCCCCAAATAAGCCATAGGCTTAGGCCAATTCTAAAAGAAAAGAGAGAATACTCATCCCAGAAGTCTCATTGTTTGAAAGTCAGATTGCTTTACTGTTTGGATCATTACTGATTGAGTTTTCAAGTTTTTGTTGCAAAATCCTTAGTCACTCATATATCCTTTATCCTACCCTTAACCCTTAGCCTAACATTACAACCCTAAAGTCCTCTTGACGGTTGACAACTTCTCAGTGGTAGAGATTAGATTTGGTGACAAGCTTATGCATGCGGGAATTAGTCGAGTATTGGTGTGATCACTTACATATACACTTTTACCCCCGAGAGATACACCTTATATTGTTATTCATATTATGTGAGGGTAAAAGGTTGGCCTTGGTATCCGATTGCTTGATGAGTCTTGTTCGTGTGTTCGATTGTGCGAGTATACTTTGTTCTCTTTGATGATCTTGGGTGGAGATAATTTTGGAGTTATCTTTCTTATCTTTCAGTCTTTTGATTGAGGACAATCAAAGCTTAAGTGTGGGGATTTTGATAACACCAAAATTATACATGTTTTGGTTGCACGTAATCGTATGACTTTACCCCATTTCTCACCCGTTTATGATCATTTCATGCACTAAAAGAGCTTATTATTGTTTGTGAAGGATTTGGAGGCCGTGGAACGGAAAAGTACGAAAAAAGGCGAGAAAACGTGAAAAATGCACAGAGTCAACACATAAGCTACTTGGCGATCGCGAAATCCTCAACCTGGCGCCGCCAAGTTCGACTGAAGAGAAGACCAGAGTTTGACCTAAGTGTCTGGCGTCGCCAAACCAGCAGCTTGGCGATCGCCAGATGACCTCTGGGCGTTTTCCTTTAAATATCAGCCTCCTCCTTCAGTTCTAAACATGTTCGATACACAAGGGAAGTACAGAGGAACGAGAGTGAGAGTACGAAAGGTGCCGATACGCTGCGGAAGTCGATCTTCAATCATCTATCGTTGTATTGTCGGTATTATGTCGATGTCTACTTTTGTTTGTGTTTATGTTTTCATTATGATTAGTGAGTAGTTTTATTAGTAGTGCTTGTCATGATCGATGAACCTTTATGGATGATACTTTGTGATTAATGTTTACTGGTTTGTTTTGATTAATTGAATGTCTTTTATGGTTCTTTTCTGATTGATATTGTTGTGGCGATTTGAATTCAATTGGTTGGGTGTATTTGTTAGACCAAAGCAGATAGACTTCGAAAGAATAATCAACCTACCTTAGCCTGACCTGGACCAAAAGGTTGTGTTAAGGGGTTACTTTGACCAATAGTGACCAGATAGTAAAAGAGCCATAGTGATATTGATTAGGAAGGATTTACCGATTCTAGATTGTGGACCAAACGATTTAGGATTGGAATTAGGAGGATCATATCCTAGTTCATAACCATAATATGCACATGTTAGGGTGTCCGAGACTTAAATTCCTACAATAGTCAAAACAACCAAACCTTCGACCTATTCATATCATCCATATTGGGGATTCACTTTATCATGATAAGTACTGCTGTTTTTCTTTATTATAATCTTAAATCAGTATTTTAATTGTTTTCTTTGTTAATTATCTTTTTAAGTATTCAAACCTTTTTCATACAAACCCCCCCCCTTTAGGTTAATTAAACCGATTTAGACTTTAGTCTACGATAACTTGACCGTTCCCAGTGGTAGATACGATACCTGGACTTTCCTACACTATATTACTCACGATCAGGTACGCTTGCCTGTATATGTGGTAAGACGGTGGCTAGGCATTAGAGGTTAAAACTTGTTACGCTTTTTATATACGATAATTACCGCATCAACTGCCTTAACCCTTTATTTATAAAGGTAAATATGGCAGTGTTAAAAGAAATCCCAAACCAAAAAAAACTCTCAATAATTAACTTTAATTAATTAAACTATTAATTAAATATTTATATTTAACTGATAAATAATAAATAAACAATTTATTATTTATTCCTTCTCTCTTTTAAATAATTAAACTTAATTAACTATTTCCACACAATAAATCCAAATGGTCTCGGGTTGGGTGTGTAGCAGTGTGACCCAGTAGTGTCTTATAACATTGGACATGGTAATCCTAATTACTGTCTTGCACATAATCCCTTCAGACTCTCACTTGTGCCAGACAAGTAACTTAACTGTCACCATTAGCCTAAGGAGGTCCCTAGCCAGACACTTAGGTTAACCAGGTTATAAGATCTCTTATATCCAGAGATACGATTCATATATGAATTGTACACAAGTTCATTCCTTTTACACGCGATATTTCTAAAGTGAGTTTTAGACATGGAGCTGAGATAGCTCAATCATAAACTCAAGTATTTCCTGATTCTGATCTTGACTGCCTGCAGTTACGGAACTTTCCAAATAACCACTGTTATTCTATCCGAGCGTGGCCACGCATTTCTGCCGATCTTAATCATCAGGGGGCCCGGAAATATCTCTCCCACAAAGGAGGTGTAAATCCCATATTGACTACCTGCATCTGCAAACATGGCTTCCGCTGCATCTAGTCACGCCCCTTATGGCCACCCAGTTACGGTGCAGCGTTAGGACGTGCTAAGAGTACAGTAGTCCTCATGCTCACAGACCAGATATCTCAGGTCTAAGGACAACCTATCATCAAGTCAATGCTTATTACATAGGCTCCATGAAGCAGACTTGAAACTGGTCACTTCCAATACTCATACACTCTGATGAGTATCTATGAATATTTGATCATACCTACTGTATATAAATATTCATAATAGCGTTGTAACCTTACTGAGGTTCCCACCTCAATAAGTAGCTATGGACATTTAGATTTTACAAGGCTTTGAAAAATCATGGATAACTTAAATATGCAAATAGTAATTTTTGAAACATTTCTAAAATAGTATCTCCTCATTTCAACCATACTGTGAAACAAACTCAAATGTATCAAAATATTACATTAATAATCAATAACATAAACTAACTACTAGTATCCAGGTACTGCATCCCTATGGAACTAGCATGGCCCTCATGCTTTACTCTAGCTAGTGGCTTCGTTAGCGAATCTGCGACATTCTCATCCGTCGGAATCTTGCATATTCTCACGTCTCCTCTTCCAATGATCTCTCGGATGAGGTGATACTTCCTGAGTACATGTCTCGACCTGTGATGTTCTCTGGTCTCTTTCGCTTGTGCTACAGCTCCGGAGTTATCACAGTAGATATCTACGGGTCTAGAGATACTGGCTACAACTCTTAGATCCGAGATAAAGTTCCTGAGCCAAACAGCTTCCTTTGCTGCATCTGATGCTGCAATGTACTCTGCCTCTGTAGTGGAATCTGCTATGGTGTCCTGCTTCGAGCTCTTCCACGAGATCGCACCTCCGTTTAGGGTGAATACATAACCAGACTGTGATTTAAAATCATCTTTGTCGGTCTGGAAACTAGCGTCAGTATAGCCTGTGACACTAATCTCATCCTCAGATCCTCCAAAGACCAAGAACATTTCTTTAGTCCGTCTCATGTACTTGAGAATGTTCTTGACAACCACCCAACGGGCTTCACCTGGGTTCTGCTGGTATCTGCTCGTAACACTTACTGAGTAAGCAACATCAGGCCTCGTACATAACATGGCATACATAATCGACCCAATAGCTAAGGCATATGGTACCGATTTCATTTTGTCCTGATCTTCACTAGATACAGGACATTGTGCTTTACTTAGCACTATGCCATGCTGCATTGGGATAAATCCTTTCTTGGATTCATCCATCCTGAATCGTTTCAGGATTTTGTCAATGTATGTACCTTAACTAAGCCCGATAAGCCGTCTAGATCTGTTTCTATAGATCTTTATACCAAGTATATAGGCGGCTTCTCCAAGGTCTTTTATTTGGAAACACTTACTTAACCAAGCCTTTACACTCTGTAAAGTTGGTACATCATTTTCAATGAGTAGAATGTCATCTACATATAAGACCAAGAAGGTTACTACGCTCCCACTGAACTTTGTGTAAACACATGGCTCAAACTCACTTTTAGTGAAACCGAATTCCTTGATTCGTATATCAAAGTGTAAGTTCCAGCTCCTAGATGCTTGCTTTAATCCATATATGGATTTTAGCAATTTGCACACTTTATTAGGATTCTTTGGATCTACAAAACCTTCCGGTTGTTGGATATAGACGTCCGGTTCTTGTAGATTTAACACATATAGACCATTGGATGGTGTTGCTTTGAAATAAAAGACATCATTTTTAAAGCAAGAAATAAGTTTGTAATCGTATTTATAGTAAAAACCTTGGTCTACAAGTAAATCGAAAGAAATAACGTTTTTGATCATCTTAAGAACATAGTAACAATTTTCAAGTTCCAAAACTAGACCCGAGGGTAAACTAAGATTGTACGATCCCACGGCTTCAGCTATAAGCATCGTGCCTTCACCGACTCGTAGGTTCGAACGATCCTTCCTCAATGTCTCCCTTCTTTTGAATCCCTGTAAATGATTACAAATGTGATTACCACTGCCTGTATCAAGTACCCATGATTCATAAGAAGTGATCAAATAGTCTATCATAAAGATACCTGGCGTATCGGGTAAACCGATGTCTAGCTGGTTGATATCCATCGAGTGAGCACAAATGTCCTTGCTACCGCATTCTGGGCAACTAAGATCTCCCAGCTCGTCAATCCAATCGCCATCCATGAGTTCAGCAACCGCTGCAGGTCTTGGCTCCAGACCACATCCATCTTTGGTTCTCCTATGTACTCACTAACTGTGGTACGTATTTCTTCCGTGAGAGAGAACCACATGAGGTGTACTAGTTCCTCCTGAACCATCTTGTATCCCATGCGTGACAAACTTTTAAAGAGCCTACTCATTTCCAGAAGGTGGTCTTTAACGGATTGACCCTTTTCCAGTTTTAGAGAACAAATCTCTTTCGTGATTAGGTACTTCCACTGTTCTTATAGAAGCCCACCTGGCTTTCTATATCCTTCACGACCTCATGGCAATACTTAACTCTTAAATCAACCGTGAACTCGGGTGAGGTAGAGAAAGATAGAATCGACATCACATCAGACTCGTCAGCCATGAATTTAAAATATTCCGCAAAATCCTTTTCAGGAGAATTGCATTTGGGTCGTGAAACGGGTTTCTTAATCACATACAGCTTACCCTGTGCATTCAGGACATTGTCGAGATGCATTTTCCAGACTGGAAAATTTTGGCCTGTAAGCTTCCATTTCCCATTATCAGGCGGAGAGATTCCTCAGGTGAATAAAACGGAATAGCAGTATAAGACATCTACAGAAAAATAAAATATCGATTCAATTATCTTGATTATATAATTCTAATAAATTATTACCTTAGAAGAATAAGTTTATTAGACTAGAATCCATATTTCACATGATTTGACAAGCGGTTTGCTCACACAAGTCATCTCATGCTATTTCTGGTAGGTAACAGCTTATACGAATCGTGTCTTTAAACGAAGATACGACTTCTAGATCGTCGGGACATCGAACTTTTAAAGTTCGTGCATATTTAGTCCCTCTAGTGTGTTTTGGCCCGGTACCACCCGGTGAATTGTAACAAAAACCAAAATAGATTGCACCATTTTTGAACTGGATGTACTCTGGTCGGTACCACCCGATTATCGCAGAGTCTTTTCACCCCCTTCGGCTTGGGGTTTGAACGCAGGTGCCCAAGGTTTGATCTCTTCGAGCCCCAACGTACCTTACGCCAAAGGTGTTCATAAACGGATCACACTTACTGATCTAAGATTTTCCTAAGGATTTTAGCCAGTTTTAATTTTTAAAAATAACTGGTTCGAAAAACAAATTGTAATCGAACTCTTTTATCTGATTTCATTATATTTAAAAATAAAAATTTGTTTTATCTAAAATAAAGTGACTATAACAAACCACGCAGATAAAACAAGACAGTGTCATAGCTTTGCCCAGATCTAATATCAGTTTCGTGAGCCAACACGAAAACCGACGGTCCAAATCCTATGTGACTAAACAACCACAAGGCATGAAATCTTGGTGCTCCCACTGGCTCCAACATCTTTGGTTGTGTCTCCATGAAACTCCGTCTTCAAGCTTTATTCTTTCTTGAACCTAATCTAATCTAATTATTACAAAATTGGGTTGTAAATGGAACGCAGGCCTCCCATCTAAACTATTTAAAATAAAATACAAATAGGGTTGTAAACGGCTCGCAGGCCTCCCTTTCCATAAACAAGATAATAAAGCAATAAAGTAATAAAGCAATAAAACACAACCATAGGTCAACGGGCTCAGCTATGACAACAATAACTAGCTTAACAGATTAAACTAAATAAAACTGCTTTGATAAAACTGATTTTTCGTAATAATCCAAACTGGATTAAAAACAAGGTTTTAATAATTTTCCGGAAAAATAAAATTGATAATAATTAATTAAAACCTATCTAATTCGAAACCTATTACGATTTGAATCTGTCAATTATCCTAACTAATAACGATTGACTCAATCCCCGTTTAACCGTTGGTTTGATAGTAGCAAACGGTCACTATCAACCATCGGGCTTATCAGCGGCTTCGGTTACCACGGACGACGGCAGTGGCGAGGAAGCCCCCACCATCGCCTCGCCGGTGATCGGAAAAACCAAAAACACCGCCGTTGGCGGTTTGTCGATTGATGGCCGGCGACGGAGGCATCGCAAACGCCACCACCCATCGCTGCCGCTTGGTTGATCGAGGCAGCGGCCACGACCGCCGCCACCACCGTCGCCTTTAACCCGGCGGCAACAGCAGCGCAAAACACCGCCATCACCACCGGTGGCCATCGGCGACTGTGGCAATCGGCCACTAACGCCGCCGTGGCCGGCGATCGGATACAAACCACCACCACTATCGTCGCCAATCGCCACCACCACAACAGCAGCAACAATCGGTCGCCACTGCCGTGGCTTGGTCGATTGACGACCGTAATCGGCACACGACGGCAACGTCAAAATGCCGCCGCCGCCGTCGTCTAAAAACCACCACCGCCGCATAACGGGCGACGATAATGGCACCGAAGCACCGCCCGCGCCACCGGCGACCACGGACGACAGCAGCGGCATCGAAACCGCCATCGCCATCCCCGCGGTTGTGATCGAAACAATAAACCGCCGCCACCACCGCACGGCTTCTGCCGCCGTGGTGGTACGGCCACCACCACCATCGCCGTTGCCGGCTTTGGTGGTTCGGTGGTCTTGATTGCATCGAACGGCCACCGAAACACGGTGGTCGTCGATCGAAGGGGTTTCGTCCGGCGATCGGCCCGGTGGTTCGACCGGTGATCACCGCTGTTCCGTCGCCGATTTCCACGAACTTCGGGAATTCGATAAAAATCAAAACTTTAACGAAAAACATAAAATTCAGATTTTTATAAAACCAAAAACCAATTTTTATCAAAACTAACTTAACAAGAACAGATCTGAAAAGTATACGGAAATGTCTCTGATACCACTGTTGGGATTTTTCGAATGAAACAAATAACGCAGCGGATAAAAATAATCCCGACAGAGATCCATCCGTAACTAATCAAACACTATATCAAAGGGGGTTTTACGCGTTTACCTTTTCCGCGATAACAAAAACAGCTCCGGAAGCTAGTGAGGGATACACCACTACTGCACCACCTTGAGATTGGCTGCTAGACCGCCTTGGACTGATCGAAAATCGGACTCCGGTGTGTGTGTGTATGCGGCCGGCATCCGAGAGAGAGAGAGAGAGAGAGAGAGAGAGAGAGAGGTTGTGGGTTTTTTTTTGGTGAAAAAGTAATTGTGAAATCAGATAATTATTCAACTGCCTTAACCCTTTATTTATAAAGGTAAATATAGCAGTGTTAAAAGAAATCCCAAACCAAAAAAAACTCTCAATAATTATTCAACTGCCTTAACCCTTTATTTGTGATGTACGAACAATATACTTCACCTCTCAAGGTATACATTTCCTAAAACTTATTTCATTTAATATATATATATATATATATGGTAAAAAATGTTTTATCTTGTTTGTAATAGTATTTACTTTCAAATTTATATATAGGACACATGGACGACCACAAAGCCTTTCACGATTACTCAAGTAGAGGAGATGGCTTGCAATATCGCGGGAACATTCACTTTGAACCGCATGTCAAATAGTAGGATATGGTAATGACATAGGGAGCTATTTTAAATATTAGTTGATTATACGGTACAAAGTATTAGAGTGTTTGCATATACATTAGCCATCTGGTTCGATTTCACATCTGGATGATTTTCACCTTCGCGATACCAGCACAGGCTCTGTTCTTTTATGAGTGATTGATTTCAATGTGTTTGATTTTAATTCAGTCTGGTTCTATTGTCGACTTCCACAAAATAAAAGAAATACTAATAAGGCTATTTAAATAAAAGAACCTCTAACTCAACCTAAATAATAGGAGATAATTCTACCACTATATTGATTAAATCAATCCTAAAAATCAACCAATTATTCCCACTCTTTCAAAAGGTGCTTCTGACCAATTCTAACCAAACTCGTATGCTACTAAAGCGTGTGTTGGGATTTTTCGGATGAAACAAATAACGCAGCGGATAAAAATAATCCCGACAGAGATCCATCCGTAACTAATCAAACACTATATCAAAGGGGGTTTTACGCGTTTACCTTTTCCGCGATAAAAAAAACAGCTCCGGAAGCTAGTGAGGGATACACCACTACTGCACCACCTTGAGACTGCCTGCTAGACCGCCTTGGAGTGATCGAAAATCGGACTCCGGTGTGTGTGTGTGTGTGTGTGTGTATGAGGCCGGCGGCCAAGAGAGAAAGAGAGAGAGGTTGTGGGTTTTTCTTGGTGAAAAAGTAATTGTGAAATCAGATAATTATTCAACTGCCTTAACCCTTTATTTATAAAGGTAAATATGGCAGTGTTAAAAGAAATCTCAAACCAAAAATAACTCTCAATAATTATCTTTAATTAATTAAACTATTAATTAAATATTTATATTTAACTGATAAATAATAAATAAACAATTTATTATTTATTCCTTCTCTCTTTTAAATAATTAAACTTAATTAATTATTTCCATACAATAAATCCAAATGGTCTCGGGTTGGGTGTGTAACAGTGTGACCCACTAGTGTCTTATAACATTGGACATTGTAATCCTAATTACTGTCTTGCACATAATCCCTTCAGCGTGAACCGCTGATCCGTAAACGAAACCCGATTAAAATAAACGATTAATTCAACAAAAAGAACAAAAAGTATGTTGAAAATTATCGAAGATGAGTGGGAGTCAAGTGGATGCTCCACTACGACTGACGCATGGTTCGATAGAAAAAAAAGAAGCATCATTAATTTGTGTGTGAATTCAATGTAGGGACTGTCTTTTTGTCTTCGAAAGAATTCTCAGATATAGCTCACACAAGTGAGGTCATAAGCGAATACGTTGATAAATGCATCGAAGAAGTTGGTTCCGAAAACTTTGTTCAAGTTGTGACCGACAATGCCTCTAATAACATGGGAGAGGCAAAGTTGTTGAAGTTGAAGAGGCCAAAAATCTTTTGGACATCATGTGCTACACATACCGTTAATCTCACGCTTGAAGGTATTTATTTTAACGGTGTTTTTTTACATTTATTGTTAGTTGTGACTTGTGTTTAAGATATTTAATGTTACTTATTTTTGTCTTTTTGAAGCTATTGGTGAGATAAAAAGGCATAAGAAAATCCTTATTTAAGCAAAAAAGTTCATGGTGTTTGTTTATACCCATCACAAGACATTATCTCTGATGAGGCGTTTTACAAAGAAAAGAGACATTGTGAGACCCGGAGTCACTAGATTTGCTTCGACTTTTCTTACTTTACAAAGTTTGGCCAACAAGAAAACTCAACTTAAGGCAAATGTTTACTAGTGAAGAATGTGACGAATGTAAGTTCTCTAATACAGTGAAAGGGAAAGCCGCTTATGCAACCATTGTAGGTCCCTCATTTTTGTCCGGTGTAACTTTATGTATGAAATCTTTTGCACCTTTAGTCAAAGTTCTTCGTATGGTGGATGTAGATTAGAAGCCGTCCATGGGTTTTATATATGGGGAGCTTCAAAGGGAAAAAAAGATATCATTGATGCTTTGGGTAATAACAAAAATGCATATGAGTCGGTCATAGAGATCAATAAAGCAAAGATAAAAGATAGGCTTGATACAAGCCTACATTTGACGGCCTACCTTTTAAACCCATTTTATCTTTATAATAATGAGGAGGTCCAAAATGATTTCAATGCTAGTGATGCGGTTATTGATGTTGTTGGTATATTGCATCCGGAAAAATATGAACTCCAAAACCCAATCTTGATGGTTGAGTTGCCAATGTACAAGCACAAACTAGTAAAATTTGAACGGATAATTGCGATCAAAGGATGTGAGGTGAACGATGCCAAATATGATCTAGGTAATGCATTTTTTATTCATTTATTTATTTTATATCAATTATCAAATTTACCAATGTTCAAAATATGTTTATTTTAAAACTATAGCAAATTGGTTAGCGATTTATGGTAGCTCAACTCCTAATTTGCAAAGGATTGCTACGAGGATACTTTTTTTAACTACTAGTTCGTTGGGATGTGAAAGAAATTGGAGCACCTTCAAAGGAGTTAGTAACTTTTAACTTTTACGTAATTTATTATATATATATAACTAACATATATTTACTTGAATATTTTGTCTCTTAATTTTAACTTTGTAGGTTCATACAAAAAAGAGAAATAGGTTAGATACACACAAAATTGAACAATCTTGGTTTTGTTTAATTTAATGCAAACTTGATGGAGAAAAAGAAAGGAGAGACAATTTGAGGTGCTTCTAGTGCCAGATGCAAGTAAGGCTCAAGATTGGATTGTTATCGTTGATGAAGTTGAGCTGGGACTACCTTGGGAGACGGTTTCTGAAGCCAAGGGTGCGGATTAAAAGGGTTAATTGAGAATTGTATATTTGATTCATACAAAGAGAGCAAGGATACAAGGGATACAAATGGTAGCGAGAACATAATTACAGGAGCAATGTAAGGGTTAAACAAGGAAACTACAATCAGCTATTATTCTCTAGAATAATGGCTAAAGCTAACATGGAAACTACAATCAACCATTATTCTATAGAATATTCTAAATTATTTCATATCATTAGCTGGAATTAGAGGTGGGCAAAAATCGGGCCGGGCCGGGCTTTGACCGGGCTTTGAAAAGACCGGGCTTTTCGGGCTTTTGTTTGACCGGGCTTTGACCGGCCTCGGGCCGGGCTTTGAAAAGACCGGGCTTTTCGGGCCTTTGTTTGACCGGGATTTTCCAACTTAAAAAACACTAAATTATTTTATAATTTCAATAATAATGATAATATACGATATAAACTAGATTTATTTTATAATTCTAAAGTCTAAACTATATAAAACAAATCAAAAAATATATTTATTTTCGGGCCGGGCCGGGCTTTCAAATTTCCTAAAACTAGGCCCGGGCTAGGCCCGGGCTTTGGTCGGGCCGGGCCGGGCCGGGCTTTTCATCGGGCCGGGCCCGGGCTTTTTTTCGGGATCGGGCCGGGCCGGGCTTTTTGCCCATCTCTAGCTGGAATGATTGGCTGAACACGTGCTGGATGCCATAGTGTTAATACGGATGACGTTTTAAGACCTCAAAGAAGTGTTAGCTCGAGAGAGCTTTTTGAAGAAGACTCCTCGCCGGAGGGTGAAGAAGAAGATGAAGCAAATGAGGAAATGGAAGTTGAATACGAGTCGGATGGTGTTCAAATCATTGAACAATATGGACAAGGCGATGACAGAGCATCGATCTAATCATTGAACTTTTTATTTGAAGTATTTGCATTTTCAAACAGTTATGTTGGTGTTTTTAAACATATACTTTGGGTGCTATGAATAATTATCTTTATATCTGGTTATTTAAGATTTATAAACATGTTATATATATTATTTGCATTTTGAAACAATTATGTTGGTGTTTTTAAACATATATTTTGGGTGCTATGATCAATTATCTTTATATTTGGTTATTTATGATTTATGAACATGCTATAAATATATATATATAGTCCTATTCCATTGTTAACCAGACATTTTGTGTTAACTGTGTTAACCCATCACAACCGTTGATTATTTTGATCTACGGTCCAGGTCAAATCCCTATAATTAGGGAAAATTGAATAATTTCAAATTTAAATAACTAACAAACACATATGCACAAAGGCATTTTGGGAAAAACCATTAAATTAAATTAAATTAAAAAATCAATCAAAATACATTCAAATTTCAAAAATTCAAACAAAATACATTGAAAATAAAAAACCCTATGCATCCCGACCTAACACTAGTACACTCAGATGGTCTCTGGTACATTCCGGTGAAAGACATGTGCTCTCTGGCAGCAATGATGTTAGACGGTAGGAGAATCTCCAGCAACGATGTGAATCACATGTGCAGCGATGTGAAACACATGTGCTCTCCGGCTGTGAAACACATGTGCACCGATGTACACACATGTGTTTCACGGCCTCTCTGTCATCGACATCTCCGGCAACGATGGCAGAACCACGATGGAAGATGAAGGCGGTGACAAAACAACGGCGGTGCAGACGGTTTAGCCGGTGGGTAGTGGTGGTAGTGACGATGTGCGACAAATCAGTTGAGACTGGACGACGGTTGGTGTGCAACAATGGTTGGAGCGGTGGACGACGACGGTAGCAGCGGTTGGTGAGCGTGGACGATTGGCGACGATTGGACGGTGACCACGACGGTTGTAGACGGTTAGGTAGCGAAACACATGGCGACAGTGGTCCATGGCGGCGGCGATCTTGAAGATGAATAGTGGCTGGTTTTTGGATGGAGGCCGACAAAGTAAAAAAATTTAGGCGGATGGTTGTGGAAGATTGAGATATTCATGGAAGGTGCCTTTGATAGCTATCCTAAAAATAAGGCAACTGAATTGAAGATTGATATTGACTAAAAATGACATTAATACCCCTAGACCATTAATACCCCTAGACCATTAATACTAAACCAAAGATAATGCTTAAATGTGATTGGCTAGAAGGAGGTTAACAAAGTTAACACAAAATATGTGGTTAACAACAGAATACCACTTTCTCTCTCTCTCTCTCTCTCTCTATATATATATATATATATATATATATATATTATTTGCATTTTCAAACAATTATGTTGGTGTTTTTAAATATATATTTTGGGTGCTATGAACAATTTTTATGTTTGGTTATCTATGATTTATGAACATGCTATATATATATATAATTTTAAAATTAATATATAAAAAAATTCTAATCCAAGTACTTTCTGACTAGGCCGAGTACTCGCTACAAGGGGGTCGGCCGCCCGACTACCGCTTAACGAGTTTTACAACCTTACTTATAAAAGGCATATATATTCAATAAGTAAGTTGACAGGGGCCAAGAAAAAACACAAACAGAATATATCATCCTTCTTATGGCACAAAAGATTGAGGCACATATCTAAATCGAGAATGCAGGGCTTAATTAGATAGAAAATGTTGCTAATATTGGATTTCGATGACTTTGAAACATGTATAGACTATCTCAAACGAAAAATGACCAATTCCAGAAATTTTCATTCTAAAAAAAGTCAGTGTATTCTTGAACTGATACACACAAACATGTGGACCTTTTCCAATTGAGACAATATGTGGAAATCAATACTTTGTTTCATTCATAGACGACATTTATCGATTCTGACATATATTTCTCATGTTAGAAAAATCACAAGCCTTACATTATTTTATACAAATTAAGAACAAAATGGAATGACAATCTGAAAGGTCATCAAAGTAGTTAGATCAAACAGAGGATGAAAAAATTATGGTAAATATTCTGAGAAGGGATATGTAATAACCAAGATTTTTAGAATGTAACTAATTTGTTGATTGGGATCTACTTTGGGAACCTTTTCTATTTAGGGGCTAATTGTGACTTTTGAGAAAACTTGGGGTCAAATGGTTGAATTCTCAAAGCCTTGGGCTCTTTTGTGAAGTTGCTTAAACTTGTAAGGTGGTGGGCTTAACCCTTTTGGGTAATAATTATAATGGCCTAGGTGACAATATACATTTTTATCAGAACTAGGTGTGAACCGCGCGTTGCGCGGTGACGAAATCTGATAACGGAAATTACATATTAAAGTTGTATACGTTTTGAACATATTTAAGAACATAGTAATGATTTTATATAGTTTATAAAGTTCTAGCGTATAACCCGCACGTTGCGCGATAGCGAATGATATACATAAATGGTTGTCCAAATTCAAATAATACATGATTTTTCGGTTAAGAATTAATATTATCTGAATTAAAATGAATAATATTTTCCATAAGTTGTATGTTTTCGTATATTTATAATTGTTTCTTGTTATAGAAAGTTTAAGATATATTGTCAATAATTTTGTTGTTTTTTAAAAAACTCAAATAACATGTCATATAACCTCACTATTATTGTTATAAAATGTTCGACTAAAGT
The DNA here is from genome assembly GCA_030169165.1 of Centaurea solstitialis. Lineage (NCBI taxonomy): Eukaryota > Viridiplantae > Streptophyta > Magnoliopsida > Asterales > Asteraceae > Centaurea > Centaurea solstitialis. The sequence goes on from CM058040.1 coordinate 75,873,732, forward strand.
TACTCAATCCTATGACTTGCAACGATATAACATTCTCTCATTTTTTCAATTTATAATATAACCAAAATAAGCCAATAATTGTTTGGTGTATCGACCATTAAGATCGAACAATGTTCGGTTAGAGGATCATAAATGTTCCATTATTTCCTTTATATACCAATAATTCTTTGTCAAGTTTTTATCTTCTATCAATGTGAGATGTTGTAAACTCATCCACAAATCAAGAAATGAGGAATATTCATTCCTTGTGATGACATCTCAATCTTTATAGGTTTTTGCTTTAATATATATAAAGGAAACTTTTATTTTGTACGATTAACTTTTTTGTTTAAATACAATTGGCCGAAATAAGTCAACCAATAGTTTTGTGTGTCCGCCAAAATGAGCCAACAACATTTGTTTGGAGGATCAACCAAGAGTAATCAACCCTCATGAGTTTTCACAAAAAGCTCCACAACCTTCTTTTATATACCAATAATCCATTGTTAATTTCCATCTTTCAATCAATGTGGAATACCACACAGTCAACCAAAACACTAAACACATATATCAGTAATATACTAAATCAAGGAGCAGACATATAAATAAAGATTTATTTTCCTTTGTAAGTAACAATGTAATATCAAAATTCTTAATGCTCAAACTTTCATTTAGCATTTTGTGTTACGCTCCTGAAAAAAACATAGAAATGAGAATTAAGGTAAGAATAAATCACGAAACTACAAATAGACAAAACCAAGAATAAATTCAAATTGAATGAGTATTTGAATTATGCTTACATAAAATAAAATAAGTGTGCTTTGATGATAAAGCTTTGGCGACATATTTAGAGATCTTTAGATAGTTCGTTTCTTTTGTCACTTACTACAAAAAAGACAACATAAAGAAACATATAAAGCCAATACAATAGCAAATAACTTAACAATAAACAAAACTCAACAACAAAGATTGAAAATAGAAAAAATCAAGAATAAATTGAAATCAAAGAAGTACTCAAATGAAAGGCTTACATGTAATAATAATAATAATATGTGTGCCTTGGCCATAAAGCTTTGATGTTCTTCAACATATTTAGACTTCATTAGATAGTTTGTTTATTGTACCACCCTCTAACTAAAAACAAAAGAACAACATATGAAACATCTTAAATCAATATGATAACAAATAACTTAATAATAAGGATAAATTGAAAGATAGGTTTGGTGTATGACAAAAAAGGTTGAAAAACCAACAACATAGCCAACAATCAAACAACAAATACTTATGCTCAATAAGAGAATATATATAGTTAATCAAGGTAAAGAAAGGAAATGAATAGTTAGTAACTTAAAAGAATGAACATAAAAAGTTAATTTACATAAATTACAATAAATTGAATGATTAATTATAATAAATGACCACTTAAAAAAAATGAGAGGTTGAATGAGAAGTTATATCATTTTTTTTATTTAAAAGAAAATCAAAATTATGAGAAAATTGATAGGGGTGAATGGAGGCTTCTCATAGTGTCACCTAATCAACTCCAAGTTTTGCTTTTATATAGATATAGATTCCGCCAGTGAGGTATTTTTACTTACTACTTCGTAATATATTTTTCATGTACTACTTTGTAATATAGTTGAATTCTTCTATATTTGTATGCTTAGGAGTGTAATATTTACTAGGGGTGTTGATGGGGAGGGGAAGGTACCTACAAAATCACTACCCGTAAGCACGGGGCGGGTACCCAAAATTGCTAATGAAAACCGAACCGTGGCCTTAGGGTACCCGCATATAACCAAATCGTAACAGCGCAGGTACCCGCGGATCGACTCACGAGTTACTCGAAATTCCTGTTGCACTTTCATACATATAAAATTACTAAAAAACAAGCTACAAATCAAAATAATCAAATTAATATATGAGTTTCAGACAATAATGAAACTTAACATATCCAAGAAAAAGCATAAGAACATTTGGTACAAAGTATTAACAAACAACATCATAGTTCATTATTCAAAAATGAATGTTCTATATTTTATAAAACAGAAACACCATTGAGTCTTGAATCTTCATCTTAATTAATTTCATCTATGTAACTGAAAGGAAAAATAATAATAATAATAATAATAATAATAATAATAATAATAATAATAATAATAATAATAATAATAATTAAATAACCTTTTAAAAATGAAAGGCATGTCTTAAGAAAATAGCAAATAAAAACCATATAATTAGTTAAACTACTTCTCTTATAAAATTTATAAAATAAAACAACTTACTCAACCAAGAGCACCCATTCGTATAACTACAATTACTTGAAATGCGCCTGGATAACATCCTTTTTCGGTTGGGTATGGCTCCAACTATTCCGAGAGCTCGCCAATTAGTTAACCAGGTTTAGGTTCGGCCTCAACGGGAAAATAAAACGAAGCACCTAACAACGCATCTTCACAGACCAAGAACTACGAGATCACCCCTTTCATTCTGGGGTGACAGAGGGATCATACCAACTTTAAATCATCAATCATCAACTATTGAAAAAACTTCAGGCAAATCCTTGAAATCTGAATACAAAATCATACATTAAACAAAAATTAAGTTAAACTATAAAACTTGTAATAAAAAATAACATTAGTTGTTAATTTTAACCTATAAAACTAAAATATACCAGCTTTAAGTGATTCAAGTTCTTCTAGTTTTTCTTCAATGTCGTTGGGAAAAGATTTAGGCAAAAGCCAATTCTGTGCACATATAAGTGCCTCAACCAATCTAGGAGTAAGTGAACTATGGAAGGCATCAAGAACACGTCCTTCGATACTAAAAGTTGATTCAGAGGCTACTGTTGAGGTGGGAATCACCAATTGCTGCCATCACCGGAAACCTTGCTTTATATTTCTTCCACCAAGTGAATATCTCAAACTTAATATGTAGAGGCTCACACTACTCATCCAAATACTTATCCTTCTCCAACTTTTCACGTGTAAAACGTGAGCTCTCTTCTGATTGTGTTTTATATTGATTGTTCAAAAATGCAGTTGGGTCATCATCAAGTTCCATACATCCATTTTCATCGACAAGTTAAGAATTACTTCCACTATTTTCATTAATAACTCCAACCATAGCCGAATAATGATTAAACAACCCATCCAACACTCTATCTATTTTATCAATAAATTCCTCAGCCTTTTCAGTATCAAAACTACTTCTAATAATGAAAGACACATAATCCAATCTATGTCATGGATCAAGAATTGTCCCGATGAATAAATAAGTGTTAATATTATCAATTTTGCTCCAATACTTGTCATATTTCAGTTTCATTTTTGCCGCCATCTTCTCAAACTTTCATCCGTATCTTTCATCTTCTTTTTAATCATTGCTCCAAGACCAAAAACTTCATGAAAATACATGTTGCTAGTCACATATAATGAGCAAGAAATGCTCAAAGTGGAATTATAGAAACCCCTAGAAAAGGCAACAAACTCTTTGCATAATCCCAATCTTCTTCAATGGGCACACCTTTAATGATAATAATTCAAATTTTTACTTATTTTCCTGCTCCTCCTGTTAGGAATTATGTGCATAGTTGACAAACCAAGTAATTACACATCCAATGTTACAAGACACTTGAGGGTCACACCTGTGAGGACCTATAAATCAAATAAGTTAAATGAAACCCGGAAATGGAGAGTTAGGATTTATAATAGTGAATTATAAATCAATTGGGTAATTTCAGTCAGAATTACCAAAGTCAAGGGTTATTAATTAATTAGATACATTATATATTTATTAGATGAAATAAATATATAATAGTTGATTAATAAAGTTATATATATATATATTAGATAAATATATATATATATATAATTATCATAAGCAAATTCTTTTCCAGTAATTAAAAAAGGAAAAAGATTTGAGATAATTATTATATGGAAACTGAATCCTATTCAAACTGTGTTTTTCCTCCATATAAATAAGGCTTATGGGTTAAGGAAAAAGTTAAGCTTTTCAGCTAACAGAATCAGTTTCAGTTTCTCTCTTCCTCTCTCTCCCCAGCCGGCGCCAACCCCCCCCCCCCCATTCGGATTCCAGTTTTTGGTTTTCGGTCTTCGGGTTTTCATTCGGTTCAACTAGAAGAACATTCGTTGGTCGATCACCGGTGGACTAAAATCTCAAGCAATCCAGGTAAACCATCGAAACCATAAACCAAATTAATTAAAAGATCTGTAAGCTTTTAGGGTTTTTGCTTAATCGCTTCCACATTAAAAGATCAAATCAGTGTGTTTTTGATCGTATGAGTTTTATCAGTTTGATTGTTAAACCTATGAGATTTATCAAACCAGTGAGGTTCGTTAGATCTGTGTTAAACCTCGAGTCAGTTTGATCCGAGGGAACCCACAAAAACCCAACAGTGGTATCAGAGCCACGGTCTGTTCGTTTTATTTAACACGTCTGATCCGTTAAAATTGTTCGTTTAATTCTCAAAGTTTTTTTTATCGCTTAATCGCTTCGAACACACCAAAGAACACCCAACCGACGATCAGCGGTGGAATGGCGGCAGGTAGCCGGCCGGACCACCAGGCCGATCGCCGGCTGTAAAATCGCACCACACGAGCGCCGAGCCGGACCATCCGATTGGTGGTGGCGGCGTAGGCTGTCAAATCGCACCACCAGCGACGGTGGTGGTGGCCGGTTTTACTCACGCCAATCGCCGGTCAATCCAAGGCGATGGCCACGGCGGCAATCGACCACAGATGGTGGTGATCGAAATCGGTGGCAGCGGCGTCACGATGATCGACCACCACGCCACATTTTGGCGACGGTGGTGGCGTTGTTTGTACGGTGGTGGCAGCGGCTCATGGTCGTTATCATCGCCGGAGCACCACGAAACACCTGCCAGGCCGCTGGCTGCCTTACGGCCACGCCGGGCGGCGGCGGCGATTGGCTCCCGAAGTCGTTCGACCACCGCAAGCCACAAATTGGCCGCGATGGTGTGTCAATTGGTGGCGGTGGCGCTGCTGTTTTGATGGCAGCGGAAGCAAGGTGGTGGCGGTGGCTACGACCATCGTCGCCGCACTGACCGCGAACCACCAGGCCGCCCACCGGCAGCCCTAAGGCCGAGCCGTGGTAGGGGCGGTGGTTGTCTGCTGTTGATCACCGAAGCAAACCACCAATCGGTGGTGGTCAAGATAGGCGGTGGTGGCGAAAGCTTTGCCGCCGGCTGTTGTCATCGGCAGCGATGGCGGCCTTCGCGGCTGCTGTCGTTGCGGTGGTAGGCGGCGGCGATGAATGGAACCGGTGGTGGTGGTGACGATTTTGATTGTTACCATCCTCACCGGTAACTAGTTTGTTTTTCCGAAAATCGACGGCGGTGATGGCCGATTGCCATCATCGATGAGCTACCAACGGCGGCGGTGGTTGTTCACCTTCGCCGTCATGAAACCGATCAAAGGGTGACCGTTTGTTACTATCATCGGATTGGTATCGATTTTTTTTTCGAAACCCGAAGCGATAAGACCGGATTAGGATTTTTCGATCCTCGATAGTTTTTCGAGCAAATCACGAAACCCTAATGGCCCAAGATTGCCAGTTTGGTAATGGGCCTATAAGCCCAGTTTTTGGACCAAGTTTGTGGCCCAAATAAGTTTTGTTTGTTTTAGACCCATTTACCCAGATTAACTTATTCAAGTAATTTTATTGCTTTAGTTTTTCATTAAAATTTTTATAAACCGAATAAGTCAAATAGGCCTAGTATTGTATTTGATCAGTTGGTCGAATCTAGATACAGTTTTAAGGCCAGTATTGTGTATCTCGACCAGTTAGTTCGAAATACCTGTTTTTCGATATTTTTGGGTAAAAGGTTGATATTTTTTAAAATGGTTTTAGTTTTATAAAATAGGATTTATTGTTTATAAGTCTCAGTTTTTAAGTAAAAACCGTTTTTCAGCTTAAAATATTTTGGTTCATAAAACAGTTTGTTTTTCGAATCAGTTATAAAACCAAGTTCTGCGATAATTGAGACAAGATAATTTTAACGGATCTAGGTTTATTTCTCGCTATCATATTATGCTTTATATATATGATTGATTGTGTGATTGCTTGAACTTCATATATGCATCTCAGTTTGAAATATATATATATGTGTGCCTAATATAGAGTTTTGCCAACCTAGACCCTTGACATATTCACGGGGAGGCCTGCGTGCCATTTACAACCCCTTATGTAATAATGACCTTAGGATAGATATTTTTATTCTTTCGGGATGGCGAGGCCAGTGGGAGTTACTAAAATTCTTCCTCTTACCGGAGTTCTAACAAACATGGCGAGGCCAGTGGGAGCTACGCAAGTTTTGAAGCTTTTAGTGAAATAGGTCGTTATTGGTCCCTAGGAAACAAACGTTGGCAAAAACTATAATTAGCTATTATGTGATTAATTATTGTTTAATTGCATGGTTAAATGCTTATTTGTGATATCTTGTATGTTAGTAAGTTTTAAATAGTTTCTTTTAAAACTAGATTGTATCACAAAGTATGTAGGTTTTATATTTAAAATTACCAGTTTTTCAATTTTTTTCAAAACGGTAGATTTTGTTTAAAAAACCTATAGATGATTGTTTCATAGAAAAGGCGAGTTGACAAAAACAGTTAGTTTTAATCAACTAAGTGTGCTATTAAAACAGTTAGTTTTAATTAGCAAGTAATTTTAAGACAGTCAGTTTTAAAATAGCATGTATGTTTGAAACAGTTAGTTTAAAACATCAGTGGCCTTTATAACAATCAGTTTTTCAAAATTATATTTTGACAAAAACCCTGGAAATAAAGTTTTTCAAAACCCCGAAAATCATAGATCAGTAGTGCAACCCATCTAGGGGCACCTTCGGCGTAAAGTACACAGGCATTGTAAGTGATCACACATTCAACGTCCGTGTTCAAACTGAAGCTGGAGGGGTACATAACTCTGCGAATTATCTCCGGTGGTACCGGCCAGAGTATAGTGATCAGGTCCCCAAAATGGTGAGATCTATTTTGGCACTTAGAGGGACTAAAACATGCACAGGTAGTTGCCGTGGTCCCGAAAAGATCTAGGAGTCATGTCAGCTAGACATGTTTGGTAAAAGTCCTTACCTACCGAAATAAATACGGGTCTGGTGGAGCAAGAACATTACGCACATCAGGACGTATGAAATAAGGATCCTAGTCCAATAAATTGATCATTTAAGGGTTTATTGATAATTATTGGAATTTAATCTATTTACAGTTGCTAAAGACCAAAAGTTTTAATTTGTGTAGATGGCAAGCACTGTTACCAGCACTAACAATCTTTCCCTCCGCTCTATCCTAGAGAAGGATAAGTTGACCGGCTCTAATTTCCTCGACTGGGAGCGCAATCTGATGATTTTGCTCAGACATGAGAGCAAATGGTATGTCCTTGAAGAGCCTCTTGGGGAGGCACCTTCGGCAAATGCTCCGGCTGCTGCCAGAAATGCCCACAAGAAGCACTCGGATGATCTCCTTGATGTTGCCTGTCTCATGCTTGCAACAATGAGCCCAGATCTGCAAGCAGGGCTCATAAATACAAATGCTTATGACATGATCCGCCAGCTGAGGGACATGTTCCAGACCCAGGCTCGTACAGAACGTTACGATGCCACAAAAGCATTTAAGGAGTGCAAGATGATAAAAGGGACATCAGTAAGTGACCATGTCATGAAAATGAAACGGCACTTAGATCATCTGGAGAGGCTTGGTCATCCGGTTCCGTTCCAGCTAGCGACAGACACCATACTCAATTCACTGTCAGAAGACTACAGGCCCTTTGTAGTCAATTACAATATGAATAACATGGAGAAAACTGTTAGGAATTATGTGCAGTGTTGACAAACCAAGTGATTACACATCCAATGTTACAAGACACTTGAGGGTCACACCTGTGAGGACCTATAAGTCGAACAAGTTAGATGAAACCCCGAAATGGAGAGTTAGAATTTATAATAGTGTATTATAAATCAGTTGGGTAATTTCAGTCAGAGTTACCGAAGTTGGAGGATTATTAATTAGGATATTATATATTTATTAAGATAAATAAATATATAATAGTTAATTAATAAAGATTTTTATATATTAGATAAATATATAAATCATAATTATCGTATGCAAATTCTTTTCCAGCTAATTAAAAAGGAAAGGATTTGAGATAATTATAATAAGGAAACTAGATTCCCTACAAACTGTATTTTTCCTCCATATAAATAAGGGTTATGGGTTAAGGAAAAATCTAAGCTTTTCAATTAAGAAAACCAGTTATCAGTTTCCTCCTCCCTCTCTCCCAAAAGCCGACGCCGACCTCCCCTCCCCTCTCGTCGGATTTCGTTTTTTGTGTGTTCGGGTTTCGTACAGTCCTACTAGAGGGACGTTCGCTGGTCGATCATTGGTGGATCTATTCTCAAGCAACCAGGTAAATTGATCTAAACCAAACCAATAGGATTAAAACTATAACGATTAAAAGATCATTAGGCTTAATGGGTTTTTAGCTTTTATCGCTTCCGCACAAATAAGATCAAAACAGCGTATTTTGATCACATAGGTTTTATCAGTTTGATTAACCTATGAGGTATATCAAACCAGCGAGGTTTTGATAGATCTGAGATAATCCTCAAATCAGTTTGAGCTGAGGATATCCGAGAAAACCCAACAGTGGTATCAGAGCCATTGTTAATAGTCGTTTTAGTTTTATCAGTTTTATCTGCTTTCGTGAGATCCGTTAAAATTGTTATTCAACAAGTTTAAAAATCTGATTTTTATTTTAATTGTTTTAGCATATCAATCTTTATAAAAATCTGATTTTTATGATCTACGTGTAATTTTTGGATTTTATTGTTTCAATTGTTGTTCATACAAAAAAAACCCGGAAAAACCATCACCAGATTGGTAATGGCTGCACCACCACCGCACCACCAGCGTGGTGGTGGCGGCGTTGGTTGTCGACCCAAACACCGGCCAAGACCACCGGCCTGGTAGGAATGGTGGTGGCCGTGGGTGAAACACCACCAGATCGGTGGTAAGGGGACAAAACCGCAACCACCAGAAGCTGCGATAGCAGCGGTGGACGGCGGTGGTCCGTTAATCGCCGGCCAGTGGCGATGGTGGCATCGTATGGTGGCTTGTGGTGGCAGACGGCGGCTGATTGAACCATCGCTAAGCCAAAAACCACCATGATGGTGGTGATGGCGTTAATTCCGGTTGCCGAACGGATCACCACCAGATTGGTGGTGACCGATGGCGTTGAAAGGCGATGACGGCGTCTGGGGTTCGCAATCACAAGCGGGGTTGGTGGCCGACGGATGTTTAGTCGACCATTGCGATAAGGCGGTGGCGGCGAGGCCACACCGCAACCACCAGAAACCGCGTTGGCGGTGGTGGATGGCGGTGTTCTTGACCATCGACAACGGTTCTCATAATCGCCGGCCAAACCGCAGCTAGCGGTGGCGGCAGACGCCTGGCCAAAACCACCGTGATGGTGGCGGCGGTATTCTCGACCACCAGAAACACTTTGGTGGTGGTGGTGCGTAGCGTTGTTAGTAACGAGAGAAAACAACCAACCACCGCCGGCTGCCCTAAAGCCAAGCCAAGGCGGTGACGTTAATCGCCGCCAGACCAACCACCACTGGCTGCCTCACGGCCACGCCTAGTGGTGGTGGTGATCGACGGTACCGCAGTCGATCAAGACCCGCACCTCGGTCGGCCGTAGCCGGATTGTGGATAGGCCACGGCAACACCACCAGCGTGGTGGTGACAGCCTTTTGCGGTGATCGATGGTGGCCACAACCGCACCACAGCATCGTGGTGGCGGTTCGGGAAAATCAACCAACAGCCGGATCGCCAAGACGGTGGGGCCGTGCGATAGTCGAATTGCACCAAACCTAAGTTTTTTGTTTTTGGGCCTAGTTACGTTATCCAGGCCCAAGGCCCAGTTCTTTGGACCAAGTGATGGCCCAAAAGAGTTCGTTTGGTTTTAAGCTTTCTTATCCAGAAATTAATTTTGTTGAATTTATTCAAACCAGTTGAGTTGTTTTCGGGTTTGATAAGAAATTATTTTCACCGTAGGCCTAATTTTATGTTTTTACTATTTAATTAAAACACTAAGGCCAGTATTATAAAATTGTTTGGTAAAACCCGTTTTGATATAACTTTGGATAAAAGGATTTTTCCTCTTACAAATCAATTTTATTTATAAAAGGAATATATTTATAAAACTAATTTTAATTTCGATTTATAAAACTATTGTTTTATGAATCAGTTTAAAACTAAGTTTTACAATAATTGAGACAAGATAATTTTGACGGATCCAGGTTTATTTATCGTAATTATAATATTGTTTATTTATATAATTGCGTGATTGCTTGAGTTCTATATATGGTTTTCAGTATGATTATGCATATATGTGTATGTTGTAGTATTTGCCAACTTAGACCCTTGACATGTTTACGGGGAGGCCTGCGTGCCATTTACAACCCCTTATGTAATAATGACCTTAGGATAGAAAATTTTCTCTTTTCGATGACGATGCTAGTGGGAGCTACTAAAATTCTTCATCCTACCGGAGTACTAACGAAACACGGCAAGGCCAGTGGGAGCTACGCGAGTTTTGAAACCTTTAGTATAATAGGTCATTATTGGTCCATAGGAAACGTTGGCAAAAACTATAACAGGCTACTATGTGATTGATTGCATGATTGATTAAATATTTGTGATATCTTGCATGTTGATAGTTTTAAATAGAGTTGTTACTTTAAAACTAGTTTATATCACAAAAGGAGTATAGGTTTTAGTTTTCGTTAAACTTTTCAAAACAATAGTTTTTGATTTAAAAACCTATAGGTGATTGTTTTAATAAAAAGGCAAGTTGACAAAAACAGTTAGTTTTAATCAACTAGATGTGCTGTTAAAACAGTTAGTTTTAATTAGCAAGTAATCTTAGAACAGTTGGTTTTAAAATTACATGTATGTTTGAAACAGTTAGTTTAAAACATAAGTAGCCTTTATAACAATCAGTTTTTTCAAAAAGCCTGGAAATAAAGTTTTTCAAAACCCCGAAAATCATAGATCAGTAGTGCAACCCATCTAGGGGCACCTTCGGCATAAAGTACATAGGCGTTGTAAGTGATCACACATTCAACGTCTGTGTTCAAACTGAAGCTGAAGGGGTTACATAACTCTGCGAATTATCTCCGGGTGGTACCGGCCAGAGTATAGTGATCAGGTCCCAAAATGGTGAGATCTGTTTTGGTACTATAATGTTCACCGGGTGGTACCGGGCCAAAAAGCACTTAGAGGGACTAAAACATGCACAGGTAGTTGCTATAAGTCCCGAAAAGATCTAGGAGTCATGTCAGCCAGACATGATTGGTAAAAGTCCTTACCTACCGAAATAAATACGGGTCTGGTGGAGCAAGAACATTACGCACATCAGGACGTATGAAATAAGGATCCTAGTCCAATAAATTGATCATTTAAGGGTTTATTGATATTTTATTGGAAATTAGTCTATTTACAGTTGCTAAGACCAAAAGTTTTATTTTGTGTAGATGGCAAGCACTGTTACCAGCACTAATAATCTTTCCCTCCGATCTATCCTAGAGAAGGATAAACTGACCGGCCCTAACTTTCTCGACTGGGAGCGCAATCTGATGATTGTGCTCAGACATGAGAGAAAGTGGTATGTGCTTGAAGAGCCACTTGGGGAGGCACCTCCGGCAAACGCTCCGGCTGCTGCCAGAAATGCCCACAAGAAGCACTCGGATGATCTCCTTGATGTCGCCTGTCTAATGTTAGCAACTATGAGCCCAGATCTGCAAGCAGGGCTCATAAATACAAATGCTTACGACATGATCCGCCAGCTGAGGGACATGTTTCAGACTCAAGCTCGTACAGAACGCTACGATGCCACCAAAGCATTCAATGAGTGCAAGATGGTAAGAGGGACATCAGTAAGTGACCATGTCATGAAAATGAAACGGCACTTAGATCATCTGGAGAGGCTAGGTCATCCCGTTCCGTTGCAGCTAACAACAAACACCATACTCAATTCACTGTCAGAAGACTACAGGCCTTTCGTAGTCAATTACAATATGAATAACATGGAGAAAACAATAGCAGAATTGCACTCCATGCTAAAGACAGCTGAACTGAATATGGGGAACAAGAACAAGACTAAGGATGTCTTGATGGTGAAAGACGGAGGGGTGAAAAAGAAGAATGGGCAAGCTAGCACCAGTAAAGGAAAGGGACCAGTCCAGGCCATCCAGAGTGCACCCAAGAAAGGCAAAGGCAAGGGCAAGGGCAAGAAGGTTAAGCCAAACAAAGCTAGGACCGAGAATCGTTGCTTTATATGCAATGAGATCGGTCATTGGAGGCAAAACTGCCCTAAGCGTCATGAAGCAGGTATGTAAACCTCAGAAAATTTATGATTGCTTTATTTTGTCACTTCTTACTTGTTAGCTTACAAGTATACTGATACCTAGAGCAAATAATTATTGCAGGAGGTCAGAAATGAAGTGAAGTGCCCAGGAGTTGCCGAGGATCTTAAGTACGAGATGATTTAAGTCAAGACATTTTTTGAATTTATAGTTTTAAAACAGTTATTTTTGGGGGTTTATGTTTTAAACATTTTTGGATAATTATATTTTATAATTTCATGGTTTTATTTTCAAAAGTTATTGTCTTGACACAGAAATATCTAATTGTGCCTGATATTCTTATATCTGTAAGATCCTAGTTGATGCCTGTTATAATTACTTTAATGAAATTGAAGTAATTTGTATAAAAACTATCAAAACACACGAGATTCTATAGGAATGTGTTTTGAGAATAAAACATTTATGAATAATAGTTTTGTGATCAAAAGGGAGAATTTAAGATATTAACTCAGATAGCGTTAATAACAGCATTTATAAAACTAGAAAGATTCCAAGTTCTGGAATTAGGATTTGACCAAATCCAGTTAAGCTTTATAAAAGAAATTCTCAAGAACTAACTAATCAAGATTGATCAAGTTTTATTCAAATGTTTTTAAAAGGAGAATTTAGGATATTAACTCAGATGGCGTTAATAACAGTATTTATGAAACTAGAAGGATTCCAAGGTTTGGAATTAGGATTTGACCAAATCCAGTTGAGTTTCATAAAAAGGAAAATTCTCAAAGTTCATTACTTGAAATTAGGATTGACTAATCAAAGTTTTGACTAAGTCAATAGTAAATTTTGAGTAATAGTTAGTTTTTATGCAAGTAAGTGGGAGCCCAATTTATTCTCTATCTAGTCTGAGATAAAAGAATAAAAGGTATAATTATTGATATATCTCGGAATTCATAAATCCAGGTAGGATAAGAATTCATAAGATATAATTTACCCTTTTAGTTAAAAGGATAAAAGTTTCAAGACCCATGAAACAAAGGTCGTAACTGACTTAAAAATCAATAATTAAAAGTGTTGGATTAAAATATAGGATTCCAGTAGATTTGCCAGTATTGCAAATGGAATCGGATTTCAGGTAGAAATCATTCATCTACACAGCAACTAAGGAAAGTTGCAGTTTTACATATTCAGGAACTGGAAGTTAGTCCAGGTCTCCAAGTTCATGGAATATGATAAAAGTCTAGTTATTGTTCTTATAAGGTGTTTGCAGAACAATAATTAGCAGATACAAGTAGATCGTATGAACAAACTTGTATTTTTGGTTATCACTTTGATTAAAATGGTAAACTTTAATCAAAGGGTTTAAACTAAAGATGGGTGATACTTTATTTTAGACCAGTATCTAACAAACGTTAAATAGACATTATGAAAGTTGTTAAAGAAAAGACATTCAATCTTGTTATTATTACAGCGTGTAATATGGACTATACAAAATTGATTTCTTTATCACCTTCACATTTTTGCATGTTTTTAATATATCCAGGAATGAAATCAGTCTCCGTTTTTCATTCAAAATCTGTCCGTGACAACTTATCATTGTGGGAGCATGATAAGGTGTTAAAGTCATTGTGAACTTTTAGGTAGTTATGATCAGTTGCTGAGTAACAGCTACAAGTGTTGTAGACTAAAAGTTGCACAGATATTTGATAGAGTAGCAAATATCGGACGTGATCCGCGGTTGAGATTACTTCTTGGAAACAGTCATAAGTAAATCTCACAGTGGTTGTCCCTATCACCTGAGGTATCTGATTTGATATCATGAGGACTACTGAATTCTTAGTGCACTCAACCGCTACGCCGTAACAGGGTGGCTATAAAGGGTGTAACTAGATTCAGCGGAAGCCGTGGTGTCAAAGGCAGATATGCAAGATGGGATTTGCACCTCTTCTCAGAAGAGAGATATTTCTGGGCCCATCTTGACTGACTAAGTATATTGATGAAGTGCATGGCCATGCCCAAACGAACTGATTAGTTCTTTGTCGTTTACCTATCAGTGAAAGTCAGATAATCAAGAGAACAGAATCTTGAGTATTTAGAGTTGACACTTTCCAAGCTCATACTCACAGATGAAATATCGCGATGCAAAGGGAAAAGCCAAGATATACCCAATCAATGAACAGTAGTTTCATAGATACCAGTTCCTTACGGAATGTTTATATCACCAGTCTGGGTATAAGAGTTCTTGTAACCTGGTCAGCCTAAGTGCCTGTCTAGGGGCCTCCTTAGGTCAGTGAAATCAAAGGCGGTATTGCCAACTTGCACAAGTGGGAGTCTGTTAGGAATTATGTGCAGAGTTGACAAACCAAGTGATTACACATCCAATGTTACAAGACACTTGAGGGTCACACCTGTGAGGACCTATAAGTCGAACAAGTTAGATGAAACCCCGAAATGGAGAGTTAGAATTTATAATAGTGTATTATAAATCAGTTGGGTAATTTCAGTCAGAGTTACCGAAGTTGGAGGATTATTAATTAGGATATTATATATTTATTAAGATAAATAAATATATAATAGTTAATTAATAAAGATTTTTATATATTAGATAAATATATAAATCATAATTATCGTATGCAAATTCTTTTCCAGCTAATTAAAAAGGAAAGGATTTGAGATAATTATAATAAGGAAACTAGATTCCCTACAAACTGTATTTTTCCTCCATATAAATAAGGGTTATGGGTTAAGGAAAAATCTAAGCTTTTCAATTAAGAAAACCAGTTATCAGTTTCCTCCTCCCTCTCTCCCAAAAGCCGACGCCGACCTCCCCTCCCCTCTCGTCGGATTTCGTTTTTTGTGTGTTCGGGTTTCGTACAGTCCTACTAGAGGGACGTTCGCTGGTCGATCATTGGTGGATCTATTCTCAAGCAACCAGGTAAATTGATCTAAACCAAACCAATAGGATTAAAACTATAACGATTAAAAGATCATTAGGCTTAATGGGTTTTTAGCTTTTATCGCTTCCGCACAAATAAGATCAAAACAGCGTATTTTGATCACATAGGTTTTATCAGTTTGATTAACCTATGAGGTATATCAAACCAGCGAGGTTTTGATAGATCTGAGATAATCCTCAAATCAGTTTGAGCTGAGGATATCCGACAAAAACCCAACAAAAACAATAGCAGAATTGCACTCCATGCTTAAGACAGCTGAACTGAATATGGGGAACAAGAACAAGACCAAGGATGTCTTGATGGTGAAAGACGGAGGGGTGAAAAAGAAAAATGGGCATGGGAGCACCAGCAAAGGAAAGGGACCAGTCCAGGCCGTCCAGAGTGCACCCAAGAAAGGCAAAAGCAAGGGCAAGGGCAAGAAGGTTAAGCCAAATAAAGCTAGGACCGAGAACCGCTGCTTCACATGCAATAAGGTCGGTCACTGGAGGCAAAACTGCCCTAAGCGTCATGAAGCAGGTATATAAACCTAAGATATTTATGATTGCTTTAATTTGTCACTTCTTACTTGTTAGTTTACAAGTATACTGATACCTAGAGCAAATGACTATTGCAGGAGGTCAGAAGTGAAGAGCCCAGAAGTTGCTGAGGATCTTAAGTACAAGTTTATTTCGATATAAGTCAAGACATTTTGGATTTATGGTTTTAAAATAGTTAATTCTGGATTTATGTTTTAAACAGTTTTTGGGATGATTATATTTTGGATTTATAATTTTATGGTTTTATTTTCAAAAGTTATTGTCTTGACATTGAAATATCTGATTGTGCTTAGTATTCTTAAATCCGTATGATCCTAGTTGTTGCCTGTTATAGTTACTTCAATAAAATCTATTAAATTGAAGTAATTTATGTAAAAACTATCAAAACACACGAAATTCTATAGGAATGTGTTTTGAGAATAAAACATTTATGAATAATAGTTTTGTGATCAAATTTTATTTTAAAAGGAGAATTTAGGATATTAACTCAGATGGTGTTAATAACAGTATTTATAAAACTAGAAAAAATCCAAGTTCTAGTATTAGGATTCAATCGAATCCAGTTAAGTTTTATAAAAGAAATTCTCAGAATTAACTAATCAAGTTTGATCAAGTTTTATTATTCAAATGTTTTAAAAGGAGAATTTAGGATATTAACTCAGATGGCGTTAATAACAGTATTTATAAAACTAGGAAAAATCCAAGTTCTGGTATTAGGATTCAATCGAATCCAGTTAAGTTTTATAAAAGAAATTCTCAAAGTTCATTACTTAAAATTAGAATTGACTAATCAAAGTTTTGACTAAGTCAATAGTAAATTTTGAGTAATAGTTAGTTTTTATATAAGTAAGTGGGAGCCCAATTTATTCTCTATCTAGTCTGAGATAAAAGAATAAAAGATACAATTATTGATTCAATATATCTCGAAATTCATAATCCAGATAGGATAAGAATTCATAAGATATAATTTACCTTTTTAGTCAAAAGGATAAAAGTTTCAAGACCCTTGAAACAAAGGTCGTGATTGACTTTAAAATCAATAATTAAAGTGTTGGATTAAATATAGAATTCCAGTAAATTTACCAGCATAGTAAATGGAATCTGATTTCAGGTAGAAATCATTCATCTACACAGCAGCTAAGGAAAGTTACAGTACAGTCGCACATATTCAGGAACTGGAAGTTAGTCCAGGTCTCCAAGTTCATGCAATATGATAAAAGTCTAGTTATTGTTTTAAAAAGTGTTTGCAAAACAATGATTAGCAGATACAAGTAGATCGTAAAACCATACTTGTATTATTTGGTTATCACTTTGATTAAAATGGTAAACTTTAATCAAAGGGTTTAAACTGAAGATAGGTGATACTTCATTTTAGACCAGTATTTAACAAACGTTAAATAGATATTATGAAAGTTATTAAAGAAAAGATATTTAATTTTGTTATTATTACAGCGTGTAATGTGGAGTATACAAAATTAATTTCTTTATCACTTTTACAATTTTGCATGTTTTAATTAATCCAGGAATGAAACTAGTTTCCAGTTTTCATTCAAAACTTGTCCGTGACGACTTATCATTGTGGGAACATGATAAGGTGTTAAAGTCATTGTGAACTTTTAGGTAGTTATGATCAGTTGCTGAATAACAGCTACAAGCGTTGTAGACTAAAAGTTGCACAGATATTTGATAGAGTAGCAAATATCGGACGTGATCCGCGGTTGAGATTACTTCTTGGAATCAGTCATAAGTAAATCTCACAGTGGTTGTCCCTATCACCTGAGGTATCTGATTTGATATCATGAGGACTGCTGAACATTTAGTGCACTCAACCGCTGCACCGTAACAGGGTAGCTATAAAGGGCGTAACTAGATTCAGCGGAAGCCGTGGTATTAAAGGCAGATATGCAAGATGGGATTTGCACCTCTTCTTTGAAGAGAGATATTTCTGGGCCCATCTTGACTGACTAAGTATACTGATGAAGTGCATGGCCATGCCCAAACGAACTGATTAGTTCTTTGTCGTTTACCTATCAGTAAAAGTCAGATAATCAAGAAAACAGAATCTTGAGTATTTAGAGTTGACACTTTCCAAGCTCATACTCACAGATGAAATATCGTGATGCAAAGGGAAAAGCCAAGATATACCCAATCAATGAACAGTAGTTTCATAGATACTATTTCCTTAAACGGAATGTTTATATCACCAGTCTGGGTATAAGAGTTCTTGTAACCTGGTCAGCCTAAGTGCTTGTCTAGGGGCCTCCTTAGGTCCGTGTAATCAAAGGCGGTATTGCCAACTTGCACAAGTGGGAGTCTGTTAGGAATTATGTGCAGAGTTGACAAACCAAGTAATTACACATCCAATGTTACAAGACACTTGAGGGTCACACCTGTGAGGACCTATAAATCGAATAAGTTAAATGAAACCCGGAAATGGAGAGTTAGGATTTATAGTAGTGAATTATAAATCAATTGGGTAATTTCAGTCAGAATTACCAAAGTCAGAGGGTTATTAATTAATTAGATACATTATATATTTATTAGATGAAATAAATATATAATAGTTGATTAATAAAGTTATATATATATATTAGATAAATATATATATATATATATAATTATCATAAGCAAATTCTTTTCCAGTAATTAAAAAAGGAAAAAGATTTGAGATAATTATTATATGAAAACTGAATCCTATTCAAACTGTGTTTTTCCTCCATATAAATAAGGCTTATGGGTTAAGGAAAAAGTTAAGCTTTTCAGCTAACAGAATCAGTTTCAGTTTCTCTCTTCCTCTCTCTCCCCAGCCGGCGCCAACCCCCCCCCCCCCATTCGGATTCCAGTTTTTGGTTTTCGGTCTTCGGGTTTTCATTCGGTTCAACTAGAAGAACATTCGTTGGTCGATCACCGGTGGACTAAAATCTCAAGCAATCCAGGTAAACCATCGAAACCAAAAACCAAATTAATTAAAAGATCTGTAAGCTTTTATGGTTTTTGCTTAATCGCTTCCGCATTAAAAGATCAAATCAGTGTGTTTTTGATCGTATGGGTTTTATCAGTTTGATTGTTAAACCTATGAGATTTATCAAACCAGTGAGGTTCGTTAGATCTGTGTTAAACCTCGAGTCAGTTTGATCCGAGGGAACCCACAAAAACCCAACACCTCCAACATATCAAAAGTAGTTTGAAAATTTATAGCATTCTCAAGCATCAAGTATGTCAAATTCCATCTTGTTTCTACATCTAGGAAAAGAAGACCTTTCTTTGCACTTTGACTTTCTCAACATATTCTCTAAAACGTTGGAGCCGAGTAGGTGAAGACATCGTATACTTTACAACCGACCGAATCCGAAAAATAAAGTCATCAACTTCTATCAAACCTTCTTTCACAACAAGACTCAAGATGTGGGCACAACATCTCATGTGCAGATGCTCACTATCTAAAACACTATTCTTCTATGTGTTTAGCTTTCTTTTTAAGTATCGAACAACAAGAGCATTTGAGCTAGCATTATCGACCGTCACCGTGAGAATCTTGTCAATACCCCAATCAATCAAGCTTTTCTCAATGTGTTTCCTAAGTATATCTCCTAAATGACCAGAAACTGGCGAGAAGTTTGATATCCACTTATGTATGTTCCAATCTTCTTCAAATGAAATGAGTTGTCCAACACATGTAGCTAAGGTTTTGCCTTGAAAACCACAAATATGTTATTAGACACACTCTTTGCTTTTATAAAGTACTTCTTCAAACTTTCTTTCTCAGCAAAATAGATATTAAAGCAATCTCTAACAACAATGATTCTTGAGGGGATTTGAAATTGGGGTTGCAACATATTCACAAAGTCACAAAACCCTTGTTGCTCAACGTCATGAAAGGTTTCACATCAAGAATTATCATTCTTACAAGATACTTCCTACACATGGCTTGATCGAATTTCCATGTCATGAAAGTAGAATTACTATCAGCGGTATCTTAAACTAAAGGCTGACTTGGAAATATCAGTAGCTTTTGTTTTTTATCCACATTATATAGATACTTATTGCAATGAGCTAGATGATTACGTAGAAAGGTTGTTCCGTTCTTACTAGTACAGTTGATTTTTTTAGTGCAATAATCACATGAAGAAAACGTTTGATCACTAGGATCCCTAGTCAAATGATCCCATACTGATGACTTTTTTCTTTTAATATCTTTTCTTTTGTCTTGTGTTTTTTTTAGTGCAATAATGTTTTCGTTGTTGTTTACTTGTTGTTTTTTTAACACATGTTTTTTGCTTTGATGGAGGATTGACATTTGCATTCCTAGAAGCCTCAATTGTAGCATTATCGACATTTACACTCTGCATTTATCTATTATATCAAAATGCAGATAACATGTGTTAAAAAAACAACAAGTAAACAACAACGAAAACATTAAAAAAACAACAAAAATTTAAATGGTCTTAGTTAGTCTAATTTAAGAATTTCTATAACTATCTCAATCACTTGAAGCATATATACTAGGGGTGTTTAGAAAAACTGAAGAACCAAACCGTATGATCCAAAATCGAGAAAACCAATACCCGAGCAACCCGTGACCTAAAAAACCCAAAAATAAGGGCACCCACTAAGTTGCAGGTTGGGTTCGGTTCTTAAAATTTACTACCCACGGGTATCCGCCCCGCCTAGTATATATTTAATTATTAAGAAAAAATATATTGATAAATACATAATAATAAAAAATTACTAATCTTAAAAAAATCTCCATCACATACCGTGTTTCTTCGTTCACCCCTACCATTGGTTTGCCGATCAGATTTAACCTAAATCCTTTTTGCACACCCATATTAATCACAATCCTCCATACTCTTGTTTTCATTTTCTAATACTTTTTAGTGTTAATTGTTTTAGTTTGTCACAAAATAACTTCATTTTTTAGTATATATTTTGTATATATCAAAACACTCGACAAAATATGGGGTACTCGTGAACCGAACTGTGGGTACTCGCTCCTTTTTCGGTTCAGTTCGGTACGGGTACCCGCCCCATGTGGTTCGGTTTCGTATAGTAAATTAGGTACCCACTCCATACATGTGGTTCTAAAAACTTTCACTACCCGCCCGGCCTCGCCCCAAGAACTTCCCTAATATATATAGTTAAAGGTAAGATCTAGATATCTATTATACCTAAGTTTTATGCCCTTTTTTGCATCCTTGATGTGGTAAATTATATACATAAAATACCAATCAAATTAAACCTTTTTTATTACCCTACTAAACTACAACAAATAGGCAAGTATGGCCTGATCGGTAATAGTATAGTATAGATAGGTCCAGGTATTGTTCTTACCACTAAGGTTTGGAAAAGGGGTTTTGTTTAATAAAATACTTAACGAATAATGAAACTAACAAGAAGATGAAAGCTGATAAACAACACAACTCATAGATAACTGCATTCGTTATGAATAAATTAAGAATCTTTTTGCAATGGTTTGACTTCATTCAATTAACACAATAATGTCTAGATTCCCTAAGATTCATTCATTGAAATCATCTAGGTTATTTAGCCAATTTAACCGACATATTATCCTAGTTTTTCAGTTTAAGGGCATATGATCCTTAAAGACTGGATTTAACTCTAACCATGACCAGTTTATCGAACACTGCTCTCCCTAAACCTAAGAGATTGCATACCAGGTCACCAAAGTGAAAGGTAGAAGAGGTTGATTAACTGAAGAGAGTCTACCTAACAAGTAGATACACGCAACCAACGATTTCAAATACTGAAGGTTAAAACCATGAAAAGAAATTGAACTAAAACAATTAAGATCTAGACATTCATCATACATATAAATCAAACCATACAAAGTTCATCAGTCCATAATGTAAAGCAAGGGAAACTATTACATAGACATACTAGTCATAGATGGTAAATCAAAACAAACCATAGACCAACAGATTTGACGTAGAATCCTCTCGAATCATCTCCTTGCATGTTATCTTCTCAAGCTTCTTCTCCTTTGTTGGAAACCCAAAACGGCTCCCATGACTTCTGACCTAACTTTCTCTCTAAAAACTAACTAAAACTAACTTATGAAATAAAAGGGTAAATAGTGTATTTATAAGAAAAACGAGTAGCAGCATCCTCGCGGCATGAAGCATAGGCTCGCAGCACGAGCTAGGCAAATAAGGCAGTTACGGATTTTATTTGATTCTTCCTTCTGTAACACCCTCAAATTTGGTATAAGCGACTAATTAAAATTTCCTTGAATTATATAAAGATTCAAGTTACAACAAACACAATCTAGTACAAACCTTGATGCGGTAAATATCATATATAAAAAGCGAAACAAGTTTTAACCTCTAATGCCTAACCACAATTACCACATTCACAGGCAAGCGTACCCGATCGCGAGTAATATAGTGTAGGAAAGTCCAGGTATCGTTCTTACCACTGGGAACGGTTAAGCTAGATGTCAACTAAAGCTATAATTAATTAATCTAGAAAATTGGGGGTTTTGCTTTTGGAAAAGTATTATGAAAGATAAAAGAAAAATAATAAATAAACCTAGCCAAGAAGTGGAAAACTGATGAACAAACATACATTGGAGATAACTGAATTCATTATGGTTTACTTTTCATGAGATATAGATTAATGATTGCTGTCAGAATTTAAGCACATAGCACCCAAGCATGAATATCTAAGATTATAAACCAGGTTGGTCTTCCTAGTCCTAATAGATAGACTGATTGTCAGGCAGTCCAGTACCAGTCACCCAATTCTATCACTATTGCACGGAATTCTACTATCTAGTTGCTCTCGGTCCGAGCTAACCACCTAACACAACTCTCTGTGTTACCGAAGTGAAGGTCAAGAAAGGTTGATTAACCTAACGGAGTCTATCTATCTAGGTCAAACAGATACACCCAACCAACGAGTTCAAATAACCGTACAATACGAATCAAACTGGAATCAAAGATAACATTCAACAAACCATTCATCTATTTAAATAAAAATCCAAAGTATTCAAACCACAATGAAAACAGAAAAGGAATCAGTACATAGACACACTAATCATAAATGCATAAACAAACCAACTAAAGACCGGCAGATTTGTCGCGGCATTCCCTCGAATCTCCTCCGTAGTCGTCACATCGAGCCTCCATCTTCTCGGGTTGGAAAACCTAAGCGGCTCCCATCTAACCTAATCTAAGAGAACTACTATTTTCTGAAATTCTGAATTGAATTGGATGATGAAAATTGAATGACCCAAGGCTGTATTTAAAAGAAAGTCCGTCAGGCCCGTTTCGCGTTTGCGAAACGGCACCTTCGCGGAGCGAAACATGCGACGATCCAAACCTAATCTTCTGGAAGCTTCTGAGAGAGAAAATTCGATCTTCGCGGCGCGAGCCATCTATTCGCGGCGCGAGCAGTGCAGATTCAGCTTCCAGATTTCTTCATTTGATTTTTCAGAATATTCCATTGCCTTATCTGCTGAAGATCCGTCTTTTGGAGGAAGTCATCCGTCTTCGGGAGCAAGAAAACCGTCTTAGGAGCCAAGAAATATCTGAATTTCCAAAGTCTGCACAAAAGTCTCCTTTTTGATGCTTTTTTACCCTCTTTTTATACTTTTACGCACAAGCACCTCCAAAACTTACAAGATTAGGATTTACACCTTTTTAAATCAAACAGTATCACAAAAACTCTCAAAATAAGCACAAAAGTGGGGAATTAATGCGAGTAAAACATGTATAATTTTGGAGTTATCAAACCTCAAGTTACAAAAAGAACAATTCTTAATTACAAGACTACAACAAGTGGATGTTACTAGCAAACCATCTAAGTCGCTATCACCAAATGCGGAAGACTTTTCGTCGGACTAAATTCTCCATAAGTTACTATCTAGAGCTCTCAACGTGTTCGTGCCACTATGAACTAATCCCGTCCAAGACCTGATGCACATGCCGACAAATAAAAAGGGTTAGGCTTAATGCCTAGTGAGCTCAAGAGTTTTATCAATAATTAGATAAGAGAAATAAAGTTCTCGTTTAAATATCAGTTTATGTAAACAACATCATTTAAATAAAAGCTTAAACCTTTTCGAAATAAGAAGCCACAAATTATCTTTGGAATAATGTGTTCAAAATACCGGGAACCCAAATTTAACTCACCCAAAGTATTTGAGGATAAAATACCATTTCCCAAAACGCGGGAATTAACCTTCATCCAAACCTTGATTCATGGAGGTGGTCCAACAAGTCAAAGTCATGGATGGCGGAGATTCGCCAAGACCCAAATATATAGAGGGTATGAAATTATATTTCCCAAAAGGACTTTGACAACCACGGGGGTGACCGTATCCGTCGTGAGTGGAGAGCACACCAAGTACTTCACTCGTATGACGTTAGTCACATGACACTTCACTGCATATAGCCCAAGTGTCCGCTACGACACCTTACTAGTCCCGCCTCATTGTCCGCTGACCTTAGTGCAACGCTTGAGAATACCCGCACTCCAAAGGCCTGGCACATTCGGGGTCACACGATGGAGCTCCACCCGAATTGCAAAGGGTCCATCATACGCCCATCCACCATGGCTCTCCCGGACTCAGCTCCAGTTGACGTTCACTAGTAAGGTAATGGTCATAAAATGTGGGGTCCGGATGAAATCCCGCAACACCCAGCTGACCAGAAAACAAGACTGACTTATGTGCCTATGAATCCAATATAACACAGTCCTAAAGCTCATTACCAAACTATTTTAAAATCAAAGTTCATTACCGAGCTATTTTAATAATCGGACAAATAATGTCCCCCAAGACTCTTAAAGTCAAACCGAGCATAAGCTCTAAACCTAATAGACACAAAATTAATTATTTTCATAATAGCATATTTAAACGTCCTTAATGTGGCATAACCCATAAAGTCATCTTGACCCAAAATTCAACACGGTTTAACCAAAGAGTTACCCAAGTGGTTCCATATTTTTATAAATCTCATATGTAAGCATTTTACAAAAATCCATTTAATAAATACATCCGGTAATAAAACCCAACAAACCATTCAATTAGAGATAACTATATAAAACACATAATATCTTGGAAAATAACATTTTAGCATGTACACCGTTTTCGCAAATCAACTTGAACTCACCTCGCTAAGTTAAGTTAAACCTAGTTTTTATCCAAGTTGTATAATCTTCTTGCAACCTAGATAAGTCATACCACACATAGATAAATCCATCAAAATCCAACTATATCAACTTTAATATTTAAAACCCTTTTGATTGAACTTAATCCTAAACAAATCCACTAATTTCTTTAGGGGATACAAATTCTAAAAAAGACAATAATAAAATTAAAATTCTAATGTTTCAAGAACTCTATAACTCTCATCTAACAATTAAGAAACCTTACATTATATGATTAGGGAGTTTTTACCTTCACAATATTTCACGAAGCTTTCATTCTCTGGAATCTTCCATTAAAATGCTACCTTGTATCTTCATTAAGAACCTTAACTTAAATCTTTAATTACCAACAAACTAACTCAAATGCATTTGATTCATCATCTTATCTTTTCCTTTCTAAACAAAGAAATAGAAGGTTAACCAACAAATTGGGCTGCCAGCAAACAATACAAACTATTGGGCCAGTGTTGCTATTTTAGAGGCTAATGGGTCAGGCTTGCTATTTACATAAAAAAAAATAAAGGAAATGCACTCTACATGGATTGAACCTAGAACCAACACCATAGAGGTGGGAGCCTCTACCAGCCTACCACGACCACTTTCTATTTTAACAATCCAGCTTTAATTCTTTTATCTGCTTTTCATTGGATCCAACTTTTCTCCTTAACTTAGACAAAGTTTCAAGTCTTGAGCGGCTAAACTTTGTAAAAAACTTAAAACATAAAGATTTTATTTGTATGCGTTGAATCACTTAAAATCAAGGCTTAGAAGTGTGAGATATAAATGATATGGCACGATATCACGAAATGTCAAATATCCTTCCTCTTTGTTATTTTCACTTCAAAGCGTTTCAAACCAAAATCAGGGTGTTACACCTTCCTTATCTGATGACAGGCCTTTCTTTGGGGCTAAGAAAGCTGTCTTGGAGGGTAAGTTTACACCATTTTCACTTTTCTTCCAAAATGTCTCATTTTTGACGCTATTTACCCTCTTTTTGATACATTTTGAATTCTTTGCCCAAAATTACTTGAAATCTTAAAATACACCAAATTAATCCTATTTACTTACGAATTAGGCCAAAAACAAGTGTGAAATTAGCGATACAACATTCTAAAAACATGTATAATTTTGGCTATATCAATCTTCAACCCTCATTTCTCTTTGGTGGTAGATTTGTGGACTTTTGGAGTAGGTGAAGTGTTCTTGAAGTAGTTACATCATAGATCTAAAAGGTTTCTTATGGATCTGAAGTCTTCACCACTTTGGATGCTACGTGTGGATTTGGAACCTAGGTTTAACTTAGCCTAACAAGGCGAGTTCAAGTTGCTTTGTGAAAACGTTGTACATGCCAATAATGTATATTTTATGAGTCCTAAATATGTTTACTTGATATTTGCCAAATGTGGTGTTTTGATAAGATTTGCATATTTGGTATACTTGATTTTATAAATCTTGTAAACACCCATATTTTGGGATTTTGCGCATTCTGATAAATGAAACATTAGTGTGAGTAATTTTAAACGATTTATTTTGTAAATGGAAATTAATTATTTGAAGATAAGGCATTTTAATGAGTATTATTTGGAAAATGTATATTATTGTCATGGGATACTTTTAAAATATAGTTGGTATGATTTCGTTTGGAATATGATTTGTCCCAACAATGATAAGTTTTGAGTTACTTATGCCTTGGAGCATGTTTTTGCATAAAATGGTTAAATACGTTTTATCATTTGTATTGGATTTATTGAGATGCTGAGTTTTTGGCTCGATTTTAACTTATTGGAGTCTTTGGGACATCATGTTCGATTTTGATGGTTCAATGAAGAATCCTAATTATGGTTGCATATATTTTAGTTTATTGCATGCTCGAGTGCTTTAGTCATTTTTGTGTAGTCATATAATTTTAGATTGTGTTGCATTTGATCCATAGGCACGTAAGTCAGTCATTATTTGATGGTCTACTGGTGTTGTGGTATTCGATTGGGCCCTAAATTTTATGACCTTTACCTTGCAAGGGTACCCTTGGAAGGTTGGGTTCGGTTGTGCTATCATGATTGATGGGCGTTTATGACATCTGCCATGTTGGGCAATGCCATAGTTATAACCCCGCTTGTTTTAGGCCTTTTGTGGTATTCATTGTAATATTCGCTAATGTCAGTTGTCTTTTTGGGTGTGACTTGCAAGGGGTCGTAGGGAAATTTGGGCTTTGATGTCGTGAAGTGTCATACGATTAATGTTGTATGAGTGACATACTTTTGTGTTTCTGCACTCTCAATGGATACAGGTCTCCCCCGTTCGGCCAACATTATTTGGATATTATAGTATCTTTGCTTTATTATCGTTGATCTTGTGCGACTGACTGCAAATGATGACTTTAATATTGGAATTCCCTCCACGTATATTAAAGTTTGAATAAAGCATATCACTTTCATATTTTGGTACTTGAATTTCATTCTATTTTATGCTCGTGTGAGTATTTGGTTTCGTACCATGTTTTCAGTAATGTATTAAACTTCTATAGAATATTCTTACATGATTTATGGGTCGAGCATTATGTCTCATCCGTATTTGAAGATTTGCATATTATAGATTATTCACATTTGAGTGAGTTTGGATTGGAACTCATTTTGGGAAATGTTATATATATAAGAAAGTTCAAATGTGAGCTCATCTTTCATTATGAACGTGTGGATCATTAAAATCGCACCATGTGGCATATTCAGATTGAAATTGCCACGTGGCACACTCTCGGCTGTCCTCACGTTCACAATGAAAGGTGAGTTCGCATTTGAACCTGACCCTATATATATAAAGGGAGGTTCATTCTTAATCTCAACCGTTGATTGTTTAATCATGTGGTGTGGATTGGTTCACAAGGTTTATACCCTTTTTTGGTTCACCAGTGACTCCCCCTCTATACACACACACGCACACACATATTGGAACTTTCTTCATACATTTGGTGTGCATTGGAAAATGGATCATTTGCAGCATTATCATAAACTCCTTTGGAAATCAGGATTTAAGTTGTAATCATTCATTCAACAATTTTTTTAATCATGATGTAAACTCTTGAACTCACTAGGTAACATTCTTATTTGACGCATGTGCATCAGGTCCTTGTTGGGGTTTGGGTTTTGTGACATTGTCACGAAGTGAATGCTAACTAGAGGCATGTGAATGATCTAGCTAATTGATGACGTCTTTCGTGTTTGGGATGTTAGTAATTATGTGCATAAGTTGACAAACCAAGTAATTACACATCCAATGTTGCAAGACACTTGAGGGTCACACCTGTGAGGACCTATAAATCGAATAAGTTAAATGAAACCCAGAAATGAAGAGTTAAGATTTATAATAGTTAATTATAAATCAGTTGGGTAATTTCAGTCAGAAATCCCAAAGTTGGAGGGTTATTAATTAATTAAGAGAATTATATATTTATTAGATAAATAAATATATAATAGATTATTTTAATTAATTATAAGTAATTATCTAGAATAATTCTTTTCTTAGAAGAAAAGAAAAAGATAATTAAAAAGGGGAAACTGAATCAGATGGAAACTCTGATTCCTTCATATATAAATAAACCTTATGGGTTTAAGACAATTAATTCAATTAATCTAATTCTCAGTTTCCAGTTTTCCCTCTCTCTCTCTCTCCTACCGGCGCCGTCCCCTGCCCTCACGACAACCAGTTCGGTTTTCCAGTTTTTCGGGTATCAGTTCTGCTAGAGGAACAATTCGTTGGTCGTTCATTGGTGGATTTATTCTCAAGCAATCCAGGTAAATCATTCTGAATCCATAACTGTTAGGTTTAACAAACGATAAAGATCTGTGGATTTTTCTTGGGTTTTATATCCACATCGCTTCCGCATTAGGACGAACCAGTGAGGTTTCGGTCATATAGATCTCTAACCAGTTTGGTTATTAGGTTTATAAGTTTTTCTCATAATGTTCCTCGTGTCAGTTTGACCCGAGGGATCCCACAAAAACCCAACAGTGGTATCAGAGCCACAGGTTTAATCGTTTGTTTTAATTATCAAGCTTATAAGATCCGTCTAAAATTAATTCGTTTCTAGCATAACAAGCTTTAATTAAAATTGTTTAATAGTTTACATAAAATCTGATTTTTATCATAAACATAGATCAAAAACTTAATCATCGAAAAACACCCGACGATCGGCGGTGGAACGGCAACAGTTAGCCAGCTGGACCGCCAGGCCAATCACCAGATGCACCCGACCATCAAACACTGGCTGCACCGCAGTTTGCGGTGGCGGCACCAGCTGTTGACATCGACCACCTTGCCGCACCACAGTCCGGTGGTGGCGGCGAATGGTGGTAGCCGATGTGTGAACACCGCAACCACCCAAAAACCGCAAACGCGGTGGTGGATGGCGGTGTCCACGGTGGTGGTGGTTTTGGCCATCTCGATTAACTAACAACACCACCGAATCGGTGGTGGCCATGATAGGTGGCTGAACCGAATATCGATCACGGCTGCACCACCGTTAGTGGTGGCGGCTGTGATCGATAGTGATAGCGGTGGTCTGTTGTCGTTGGATGTGGAGATCGCCAACCACAGCCATGGTGGTGGCGCCGGAAAACCACACCACCAAATCGAATGGTGGCAGGTGGTCCTCGATTGCAAGACGATGGCGATGGTGGCATTGTATTTGCTGCCGTCGTCGCCGGATGAAAGTAGTGATGGTGGCCGTGGGTGGAGCATCGGGCCGAGGCCGCATCGCCAGTCGGCGGTGGCCACACCGCAACCACCAGAAACCGCTAGAGCGGTGGTGGATGGCGGTGTTCTTGGCTGTCGACACCGGCTCGTACCACCAGTCACGATAACAGCGATCGCCGGCCAATCCGCGCAAGGGGTGGCGGTGGCTGCTACTTAATGATCGCCGGCTAAACCACGCAAAGCGGTGGCGGCGGCTGTTAAATTGTGATCGCCGGGTCGCGCCGCGCATAGCGGTGGCGGCATTTGGTTGTCATCGATCGACCAGCCACACCACAGTTAGTGGTGGCGACGATCGATTGTCGTCCTGATCACCGGCCCAAATAGTGGTGGCAGCTCGGTAGTGGTGGTGGTGATGGCGCACACGGTTGTGGCCGTAGACATCCGGCTCTGGCCGGATTATGGCTCGACGGCAGCTGCACCACCAGCGTGGTGGTGGCAGCTCGGCAGCGGTGGTGGTGGCATTGCTCGTGCCATCGTCGTCGGCCGAAGAGCGCACGGGGGCTACGAGATGCAGTGGTGGTTGCTCGGTGGCCGATCACCACGTTCCGTGGATCAAAACCGCGCTCAACGGTGGCCATGGTTGCGCCACAGATCGTAGACGATGGCGGTGATGTTTTGAACACCGGCCAAATCGATGATGCCGACGGCGGCGTTTGAAGACCGCGGCCAAACCACCAGTTCGGTGGTGGCCGGCGGTATCAAACCAAGTGATGGTGATCGGTGGCGATGGCGACGCAAGCCGTGTACTCGCGGTGCGAGTGTCGTCTTCGCAACATGACTACGAACTAATCTAGGGTTTTTCAGTCGTCTTTGGGCCTAATCATTACCGGGCCCAAAACCCAAAAATTTTGGGTTAAGTTTATGGCCCAAGAGGGTTGTTTGGTTTTAGACTTTTCACCCAAATTAATTCAGTTAATTTTGTTTTAAAGTTTTATTAAACTCAAACTGATTATTTTGATCCGTTTAAATCTTTGTGTCGTGATTGACCAGTTGTTCAAAATCACGACACAGTTTACGGGTCAGTATTCTGTACCAACAATTTTACTCGTTAAACCCGTTTTAATAAAAGGGTAAATAATTTTGAAAACTGGTTTTGTTTTTATAAGATAGGTTTACAGTTTGTAAATCTTAATTAAAGTAAAAATGGTTTTCAAACTAAAACATTATTTTTGGTCTATAAAACAGTTTGTTTTATAAATCAGTTAAAATCGAGTTTTGCGAGATAAGAAACGAGACAATTTTAACGGATCTAGAGTTGATTTACGCTTATATGTATATATTGCTTGTTTTTGT
Source organism: Centaurea solstitialis (assembly GCA_030169165.1). Lineage (NCBI taxonomy): Eukaryota > Viridiplantae > Streptophyta > Magnoliopsida > Asterales > Asteraceae > Centaurea > Centaurea solstitialis. The sequence continues at coordinate 75,904,835 of CM058040.1, forward strand.
GCCTTATATTAAATGCATGATTATTTAAGTTACATACATACGTATATGTATACCCATTATAGATTTTGCCAACTTAGACCCTTGACGAAATTCCGGGGATTCCAGGGAGGCCTGCGTGCCATTTACAACCCCTTATGTAATAATGACCTTGGGATAGATGTTTTTATTTTTCCTCTTATTCTTACGAGATGGCGAGGCCAGTGGGAGCTACTGGAGCTCTTCCTCCTTCCAGAAGTCCAGACGAAGATGGCGAGGCCAGTGGGAGCTACTGGAGCTCTTCCTCCTTCCAGGAGTCCAGACGAAGATGACGAGGCCAGTGGGAGCCACACAAGTTTTTTTTAAACCTTTAAGAATAGGTCATTATTGGTCCCTAGGAAATAAACGTTGGCAAAAACTATAATTGGTTATTATGTGGTTGATTGTCATTATTTAACTGCATGGTTGAATGTATATTTGTGATATCTTATATAGTTTTAGAATAGAAAGTTTTTTTTTTTAAAACTAACTAATATCACAAAATAAGATAGGTTTTTAAAATTACCAGTCTTTCGAACTTTATTTTAAACCTATAAATAATAAATGATTGTTTCATGTAAAATGCAAGTTGACAAAACAGTCAGTTTTAATCAATTGATGTGCTATTAAACAGTTAGTTTTAATTAGCAAGTAACTTTAAAACAGTTAGTTTTAAATAGCATGTATGTTTGAAACAGTTAGTATAAAACATCAGTTGCCTTTTTAACAATCAGTTTTTCAGAATTATAGTTTTTCCAAATCCTGGTTATTAAAAGTTTTTTTTTCAAAATTAAAACCCCGAAAATCATAGATCAGTAGTGCAACCCATCTAGGGGCACCTTCGGCGTAAGGTACACGGGCGTTATGAGTGATCACACCTTCAACGACCGTGTTCAAACTGAAGCCGGAGGGGTTACATAACTCTGCGAATTATCTCCGGGTGGTACCGGCCAGAGTAAAGTAGTCAGGTCCCCAAAATGGTGAGATCCATTTTGGTTCTGTTAAGTTCACCGGGTGGTACCGGGCCAAAATGCACTTAGAGGGACTGAAACATGCACGGATAATTACCGTGGTCCCGAAAAGATATAGGAATCATGTCAGTTAGATGTGATTGGTAAAAGTCCTTACCTACCGAAATAGTACGGTCCTGATGGAGTAAGAACACACCGCACATCAGGACGTATGAAATAAGGATCCTAGTCCAAAAATTGATCATTTAAGGGTTTATTGATATTTATTCGATACTAATCTATTTACAGTTGCTAAAAACCAAAAGTTTTAATGTGTGTAGATGGCAAGCACTGTTACCAACACAAACAATCTTTCCCTCCGCTCTATCCTTGAGAAGGACAAGTTAACCGGCCCCAATTTCCTTGACTGAGAGCGCAATCTGATGATTGTGCTCAGACACGAAAGGAAATGGTATGTCCTTGAAGAGCCTCTTGGAGAGGCTCCTCCAGCAAATGCTCCGGCTGCTGCTAGGAATGCTCACAAGAAGCATTCAGATGATCTGCTAGATGTCGCCTGTCTCATGCTTGCAACTATGAGCCCAGATCTACAAGCAGGGCTCATAAACACAAATGCTTATGACATGATCCGCCAGTTGAGGGACATGTTCCAGACACAGGCTCGTACAGAACGTTACGATGCCACAAAAGCATTTAATGAATGCAAGATGATTAAAGGGACATCAGTAAGTGACCACGTCATGAAAATGAAACGGCACTTGGATCATCTGGAGAGGCTTGGTCACTCAATTCACTGTCAGATGACTACAAGCCCTTTGTAGTCAATTACAACATGAATAACATGGAGAAGTCAATAGCAGAATTACACTCCATGCTTAAGACAGCTGAATTGAATATGGGCATACTAGCACCAGCAAAGGGAAGGGACCAATTCAGGCCGTCCAGAGTGCACCCAAGAAAGGCAAAGGCAAGGGCAAGGGCAAGAAGGTCAAGCCAAATAAAGCTAGGACCGAGAATCGCTGCTTCACATGCAATGAGGTCGGTCACTGGAGGCAAAACTGCCCAAAGCGTCATGAAGCAGGTATGCAAACCTCGGATGTTTATGATTGCTTTAGTTTGTCACTTCTTACTTGTTAGTTTACAAGTGTACTGATACCTAGAGCAAATGACTATTGCAGGAGGTCAGAAGTGAAGTGCCCAGGAGTTGCTGAGGATCTTAAGTACCAGTTCATTTCAATTCTAGTCAAGACATTTTCATTTTTAGACTTATGTTTTAAAACAGTTATTTTTGGGATGGTTATAATTTTAAATTTACATTCTATGGTTATTGTCTTGACATTGAAATATCTGTTGTACGTAGTATTTTTAAATCTGTTTGATTTGATCCTAGATATTGCCTATTATAGTTACTTCAATAGTTTTAATTAAATTGAAGTAATTTATATGAAAACTGACAAAGACACACGAAATACTATAGGAATGTGTTTTTGAGAACAAAACATTTATGAGTAAAAGATTATGAAATAATTTTGTGATCAGGTTTAGTTACTTAAATGTTTTAGAAAGAGAATCTAGGATATTAACTCAGACAGCGTTGATAACAGTATTTATAAAACTAGGAAAATTCCAAGTTTTGGAATTAGGATTTAACATAATCCAATTAAGTTTTATAAATGTTAGAATTCTCAAGTGTATTACTTAAAATAGAATTGACAAATCAAAGCTTTGACTAAGTCAATAGTGAATTTTGAGTAATAATTGGTTTTCATATAGGTTAGTGGGAGCCCAATTTATTCTCTATCTAGTCTAAGATAAAGAATGAAAGATATAATTATTGATTCAATATATCTCGGAATTCATGATCCAGGTAGGATGAGAATTCATAAGATATAATTTACCTTATAGTCAAAAGAATAAAAGTTTCAAGATCCTTGAAACAAAATAAAGTCATGATTGATTTTAAAATCAATAATTAAGATGTTGGGAGAATTTCAGTAGATTTGCCAGTATGGTAAATGGAATCAGACTTCAGGTAGAAGTCATTCATCTACACAGCAACTAAGGAAAGTTGCTATCTAATTTTACATATTCAGGGTAACCAGGAGTTTTACCAGGTCTCCAAGTTCAGGGAATATGATAAAATAAGAAGTCTAATTTTGTTTAAAGGTGTTTGCAAAACAATAATTAGCAGAATCAAGTAGGACACAAACTTGAATTGTTTTGGTTATCACTTTGATTAAAATGGTAGACCTTTATCAAAGGGTTTAAACTGAAGATAGGTGATACTTCATTTTAGATCAGCATTTAACAAACGTTAAATAGATATCATAAAATTTATTAAGAAATGTCATTAATTTTGTTATTATTACAGAGTGTAATATGGACTATACAAAATTAAATTCTTTATCACTTTTATAAATTTTGCATGTTTTATAATCCAGGTGTGAAACTAGTTTTCAGTTTTTCATTCAGAATTTGTCCGTGACGACTTATCGTGGTGGGAACCCGATAAGGTGTTAAAGTCATTGTGAACTTTTAGGTAGTTATGATCAGTTGTTGAATAACAGCTACAAGTGTTGTAGACTAAAAGTTGCACAGATATTTGATAGAGTAGCAAATATCGGACGTGATCCGCGGTTGAGATTACTTCTTGGAAATTGTCATGAGTAAATCTCACAGTGGTTGTCCCTATCACCTGAGGTATCTGGTTTGATGTCATGAGGACTGCTGGATACTTAGTACGTTCAACCGCTACGCCGTAACAGGGTGGCTATAAAGAGCGTAACTAGATTCAGCGGAAGCCATGGTGTTGAATGCAGATATGCAAGATGGGATTTGCACCTCTTATGAAGAGAGATATTTCCGGGCCCCTTGACTGACTGAACATACTGATGAAGTGCATGGCCATGCCCAAACGAACTGATTAGTTCTTTGTCGTTTACCTATCAGTAGAGGTCGGATAGTCAAGAAACATAATCTTGAGTATTTAGAGTTGACTTATTCCAAGCTTATACTCACAGATGAAATATCGTGGTGCAAAGGGAAAAGCCAAGATATACCCAATTTATGAACAATAGTTTCATAGATGTTATTTCCTTAAGGAAATGTTCTATCACCTATCTGGGTATAAGAGTTCTTGTAACCTGGTCAGCCTAAGTGCCTGTCTAGGGGCCTCCTTAGGTCCGTGGAATCAAGACGGTATTGTCAACTTGCACAAGTGGGAGTCTGTTAGTAATTATGTGCATAAGTTGACAAACCAAGTAATTACACATCCAATGTTGCAAGACACTTGAGGGTCACACCTGTGAGGACCTATAAACCGAATAAGTTAAATGAAACCCAGAAATGAAGAGTTAAGATTTATAATAGTTAATTATAAATCAGTTGGGTAATTTCAGTCAGAAATCCCAAAGTTGGAGGGTTATTAATTAATTAAGATATAATAGATTATTTTAATTAATTATAAGTAATTATCTAGAATAATTCTTTTCTTGGAAGAAAAGAAAAAGATAATTAAAAAGGGGAAACTGAATCTGATGGAAACTCTGATTCCTTCATATATAAATAAACCTTATGGGTTTAATATAATTAATTCAATTAATCTAATTCTCAGTTTCCAGTTTTCCCTCTCTCTCTCTCCTACCGGCGCCGTCCCCTGCCCTCACGACAACCAGTTCGGTTTTCCAGTTTTTCGGGTATCAGTTCTGCTAGAGGAACAATTCGTTGGTCGTTCATTGGTGGATTTATTCTCAAGCAATCCAGGTAAATCATTCTGAATCCATAACTGTTAGGTTTAACAAACGATAAAGATCTGTGGATTTTTCTTGGGTTTTATATCCACATCGCTTCCGCATTAGAACGAACCAGTGAGGTTTCGGTCATATAGATCTCTAACCAGTTTGGTTATTAGGTTTATAAGTTTTTCTCATAATGTTCTCAGTTTGACCCGAGGGATCCCACAAAAACCCAACATGGGATAGCGACTTTTATGGGGTTCTAGTAACACCTAAGCTAGACTTAGTCTTGATGTGAAACTTAGTTTATTTATTATTGATGCTAAATCTCGAACTTTGATTTGAGATAACTCAAGTATTGATGTATAGAAAAATAATTATTTTTGATTCGATGTACTTTAATTTTTATAAGTTAGCAGCTCTTTCCAAATTCAAGGGTGTTACAAGTTGGTATCGGAGCATAAATTTGAGAGACTTAGGTATTGATCTAGGGTGCCTAGACTCAAACTAGTGTCTTTTATGTCATTGAAATTGAGAATTTTGCAACTAGGAACTTTAAGATAAGACATTTTGAGGTTATAAAAAACTAGAATTGAGAACCATGGCGATGGTGTCAAGGGTCCTTGTCGTGTTATTGTGAACTTATAGCTCCATGTATGTTCTTGAACCACCTTGTCGTGATCGATGAGGGGTACGGGGAGTACTTTTTTTGGTATTTGAACAATAAAATGTTGACGATTGATAGCATTCTCACTTTATGTGATTGTTGGGTATGAATAGATTATGTGCAAGACAGTAACTAGGTTTACCGTGTCCAATGTTATAAGGCACTAGTGGGTCACACTGCTACACACCCGAATAGAGATCAATTGGATTTACTAGTTGTGTGGAATTAATTAATTGGTATAATTAATTAATTAAGAGAGAAAAATAAATAATAGATAGTTTATTTATTAATTATTAGATATATATTAATAGTTAATTAATATATGGAAAGGTTTAATTAAAGCCTATCGGGCTTGATAATTAAACGGGCTTTTCTATTAGGACACTGCCATATTTAGTCTTATAAATATATGGTAAACCTAATAGGTTTTCTCAATTCCATCTCATTAGTAACTTAGAGAAAAAGAAAAAAAAGCCAAAAACCCTTTCTCTCTCTCTCCCCCAAAATCGATACACACACACACTCAACCGGGTTTTCGGGTTTTGAGTTTTTGGGTAATCCTAAGGCGGTCTAGCAGCGGTTCTCGTGGTGGTGCAGTAGCGGTGTATTCCCCGTTAGCATTCCAGAAATCGTTTAAAAGAACCCTAAAGGTATTGTTCTAAACCCCCTTATAATTGTATCTAAATCTGTTTAGGATGGATCTTCTGGATTGGGAATTTCAGTTTTATTCCGCTGTGCATGTTTGTTTTTGCCTGTAATTCCCAACAGTGGTATCAGAGCCACTTCCTAAACGTTTAGATCAGGATTGCTTGTTTGTGATAAACTGTTTATCATTGTTTAGATTATGTTTGTTAAAAAATCGATTTTTATCTTTTTATATTAAAAATTGGATTTTTATCGTTTATCACACGAACACGTTAATCGATGGTGTTTCGGAGTTAATCGCCGGCCACCAAGTCATGGTGGCCTAGCAACGGCTCACGGTGGTTGACACCACCGGCCGAACCACTTAGCCCAGTCGAGGCGGTGGCGGCAACATCGATTGGAAGCCACGGTGGTGGCGATGGCGGCTGAATTGCTGCTGTTGCCGGCGCGAACACCGCGAACCATCCGCCAAGCCACCGGCTGCCTTACGGCCATGCCAGGGCGGCAGCGATGGTCGGTTTCGCAAATCGCCAAGCCACCGAATGGTGGTGGCAGCGATTGTTGTTCGATGGAACGGCAGCGGCGGCACCTGATGTCGTTGTCGCTAGTCAAGCCAGAAACCACCGAATGGTGGTGGCGCTGTTGTTGCCCAACGGTGGTGGCAGAAGCGTGGTGGTGGCGGCGGCTATGGCCGTCGTCGCCGGATAAGCAACAAACCACCAAGCCACCCGCCGGCTGCCCTAGGGCCGAGCCAAAGCGGTGGCGGTGGCTGGTTGTTTCTCGCGATCGCAGGCCGCACCACCAATTGGTGGTGTCGGCGGTGGTTGTGGTTGTTGTTGATACCGCCGGCCACGGCGGCGATGGCGGTTGCGGCTGCTGTTGTCGTCGATTGGCCTAGCGGCGGCGGCGGTGGTGACTTTGGTTGCCGCTGCTGTCGCCGGTGGTGATTTTGGGTAGATCGCCAACGATCGATGACGACGGTGGCTCCGGCTCCGTTGTCGTCAATAACCGATAAGTAACGATAGTAACCACTAGTTGCTATTGTTGTTATCAGTATTGGTATCAGATAAGGTTTCGTGTTGATAGGGTTGTTTCAACCAGATAGGCTAAAACTCTGGATAAGATTAATTTTACGTTTTTAAAATTAACTTTAGGTAATTATAAAACCAGTTGTGTTTTATGTTTTGTTTATCGTAACTGCCTTAGTTTATTTTATTTAAACTGTTAGTTGCGAGTGTCATAGCCAAGCCCCAGACCTATGGTTGTGTTTTATTTTATTTTATCTCTATTTTGGTAAGGGAGGCCTGCGTGCCATTTACAACCCTTTTATTGTAATTTTATTTTATGTATTTTAAAAAATTACACCGAAGACGGAGAAGACCATAGAGACGGATTTTGGAGACACAACCGAGGATGTCGGAGCCAGTGGGAGCATTCTACCTTCATGCCTTGTGCGTTGCTTGTCACTTAGGTTAAAGACCGCCAGTTTAGTGTTGGCTCACTTGACTGACAATAGTTTAGGGGCAAAAGCTATGACACATTATTTTTACGTTTTATATATAATTGCGTGGTTTGATTTTAATTGTGTGGTTGTGATAAAACGTAGTTTCTAAAAATCTAATGAGATGTTTTATAAAAAACCTAGAAGTTCGATTACAGAGTGTTTTTAGAATCAGTTTTTAAAATTAAGGTTTTTGAAAAACTGGCTAAAAACCCCTTAGGTTTAAAAATCTTAGATCATGTGAGTGCGACCCACTTTGAGACCCTTTTGGCGTAAGGTACGCGGGTGTTGGAAGTGAGCAAGCCTTGGACATCCGCGTTCAAACCCCAAGTTGAAAGGGGTGTGACAAGTACACCCAGTCTCAAGTGGTGCGATCTATTTTGGTTTTTGTAACAATTTATCGTGTCGTATCGGGCCAAAGCGCACTAGAGGGACTAAATATGCACGAATGTAATATTCGATGTCCCGACGTTTTAGAAGTCGTATTTTCGTTTAAAATGCGATTGGTATAAGTGGTTACCTACCAGAAATAGCATGGGTCGGTTTGTGTGATCAAGCCGCTTACCGACACATGTGAAATATGGATTCTAGTCTAATAAACTTATTTTTCTAAGGGTAATAAATTCATTAGAAGTTTTATAATCAATAAACTAAATCGGAATTTATTCTTTATGTAGATGTCTTATACTACCGTTCCGTTTTTTCACCTGAGGAATCACTTCGCCTAATCATGGGCAAGTGGAAGCTTACGGGCCAAAACTATCCAGTTTGGAAGTTGCATTTTGATAATGTCTTGCTGGGCCAGGATAAGCTTTATGTGATCAATAAACCACTGTCACGACCTAAGAGCAATGCCCCTGAAGAGGAATTTGCTGAATACTTTAGATTTATGGCTGATGAATCTGACGTGATGTCTATTCTGTCTTTCTCTGCTTCGCCCGAGTTCACGGTCGATCTCAGAGTTAAGTTCTGCCATGAGGTCGTGAAGAGTATAGAAAACCAGATTGGCTTCTATAAGAATTGTGGTAAATATCTGATCATGAAAGAAATCTTTTCACTGAAGCTGAAAAGAGGCCAATCAGTTAAAGATCATCTCCTAGAGATAAGGTGACTCTTTAAGTGTTTGTCACGACTTGGATACAAGATGACTCAGGAGGAGCTTGTGTATCTGATGTGGTTCTCACTCCCGAAGGAGATTCGTGTCACAGCTAGTAGATACATGGGAGAACCCAGAATGGACGTGGCAAAGGTTCATGAGGATATTTTGGACAGTCTGGAGCCAAAAGAAGCAATTGCTGATTTCATGGACACTACTGATTGGATTGATGAGCTGGGAGATCTAAGTTGCCCAGAATGTGGTAGCCAAGATATCTGTGTCCACTCATTCAACGTTGACCAGATGGACGTCGGTCTATCCGATGCGCCAGGTATCTTTATGATAGATTGTTTGATCACTTCTTATGAATCATGGGTACTTGATACAGGAAGTGGTAACCACATTTGTAATCATTTACAGGGATTCAAAAGAAGGGAGACCTTGAGGAAGGATCGTTCGAACCTACGAGTCGGTGAAGGCACGATGCTTGTAGCTGAAGCCGTAGGATCTTACAGTCTTAGTTTACCCTCGGGTCTAGTTTTGGAACTCGATACTTGTTATTATGTTCCTAAGATGATAAAAAATATTCTTTCTTTTGATTTGTTGGTAGACCAAGGATTTTATTATAAATATGATTATAAAATGATTTCTTGCTTTAAAAATGACATGTTTTATTTCAAAGCAACTCCTTTGAATGGTCTATACATATTAAATCTCCAAGAAAGTAATAACGAAATCTATCTTATAAGTAAAAGATCCAAGGACATCGAGGATCAAACTTACCTCTGGCATTGTCGGCTTGGACATATAAACAAGAAACGCGTAGAACTACTCCAGAAAGGAGGACTTCTAGGGACTTTCGATTTTAAGCCCTTTAGTATTTGCAAATCTTGTTTGTCGGGCAAGATGACAAAGCATCCTTTCAACAAAGACAATGAAAGGGCCAATGACTTGTTGGAGATCATACACACTGATGTGTGTGGACCTTTCAGTCATGAGGCAAGAGGAGGATACCGGTATTTCATTACCTTTACTGACGATTTCAGTAGGTATGGATATGTCTACCTGATACGACATAAGTCTGAAACTTTCGAGAAATTCAAAGAGTTTCAGAGTGAAGTACAGAATCAACTTGACAGGAAGATCAAGTTCTTGAGGTCAGACCGTGGTGGAGAATATCTTAGCCTGGAATTTGACAGTCATTTGAGAGAGTGTGGGATTGTTTCACAACTCACCCCTCCGTATACACCACAGATGAATGGTGTGTCAGAAAGGACGAATCGTACCCTGCTTGACATGGTACGATCAATGATGTGTCGTTCCACGTTACCAATATCATTCTGGGGACACGCGCTCGAAACAGCAGCAAACATACTTAACAGAGTGCCAACTAAATCGGTAGAAAAGACTCCATATGAACTATGGACAGGCAAGAAGCCTAAGTTGTCTTTTCTGAAGATTTGGGGTTGCGAGGTATACGTTAAGAGTACAACCTCGGAGAAACTCAAACCCAAATCAGATAAGTGTTTCTTCGTAGGCTATCCCAAGAACTCACTGGGGTACTACTTCTATAATCCTAGCGAGAACAAAGTATTTGTGGCTCGCAATGGAGAATTTCTGGAGGAGAAGTTTCTCAATCAAGAGAATACCATAAATGATATAGACCTACAGATAGTAGAGGAAGATACACCTGTACCGATTGTTGAGCCAGTCACTCAACAAGATAATGTTGAGACTCAACCAGAAACGGTTGAGGAGGTGCAAACACAGGACCTTCGCAGATCCACTAGGATAAGGCAAGAACCAGATAGGTATCTTGGATTTCTAGTCTCCCAGGACGGCGGAGACCTGAATGAGCCTACATCCTATGAAGAAGCTGTATCAGGCAATGAGTCTGAACAATGGCAGGAAGCCATGAAGGCGGAGATGCAGTCCATGTACGACAACCAAGTTTGGGAGTTGACAGATTTACCCCAGCACTGTAGGGCTGTTGGGCGTAAATGGGTTTTCAAGAAGAAAACAGACATGGACGGAAATGTACACACTTTTAAAGCCAGACTGGTCGCAAAAGGTTTCACACAAACTCATGGTATCGACTATGATGAAACTTTCTCGCCAGTAGCTATGTTAAAATCCATTAGGATTCTGATGGCCATCTCAGCATATTTCAACTATGAGATTTGGCAAATGGATGTTAAGACAGCCTTCCTGAATGGGAAGTTAACAGAGGATGTCTACATGCAACAACCGGAAGGTTTCGTAGATCCAAAGAATCCTAATAAAGTGCGCAAGTTGCTAAAATCCATATATGGATTAAAGCAAGCATCCAGAAGCTGGAACTTACATTTCGATGAGCGAATCAAAGAATTTGGTTTTGCCAAAAGTGAGTTTGAGCCATGTGTTTACACAAAGTTCAGTGGGAGCATAGTAACCTTCTTGGTCTTATATGTAGATGATATTCTACTCATTGGAAATGACATACCAACTTTACAGAGTGTTAAAGCTTGGTTAAGCAAATGTTTCCAAATGAAAGACCTTGGAGAAGCCACATATATACTTGGTATAAAGATCTACAGAAATAGATCTAGGCGGCTTATCGGACTTAGTCAGGGTACATACATTGATAAAGTCCTGAAACGATTCAGGATGGATGAATCCAAGAAAGGATTTATCCCGATGCAACATGGTATAGTGCTAAGTAAAGCACAGTGTCCCGAATTTAGTCAAGATAAGGACAAGATGAAATCGATACCATATGCTTCGGCAATTGGGTCAATTATGTATGCCATGTTATGTACCAGGCCCGATGTTGCTTACTCAGTAAGTGTTACGAGCAGATACCAGCAGAACCCAGGTGAAGCCCATTGGGTGGCTGTCAAGAACATTATGAAATACCTGAGGCGTACTAAGGAGATGTTCTTGGTCTTTGGAGGTTCTGAGGATGAGGTTAGTGTCACTGGTTATTCAGACGCTAGTTTCCAGACCGACAGAGATGATTACAGATCACAGTCAGGGTACATTTTTACCCTAAATGGAGGTGCGATCTCATGGAAGAGCTCGAAGCAAGACACGATAGCAGACTCTACCACCGAAGCCGAGTACATTGCAGCTTCAGACGCAGCAAAGGAAGCGGTCTGGCTTAGGAACTTTATCACGGATCTAAGAGTCGTAGCCAGTGTCTCTAGACCAGTGGATATTTACTGTGATAACTCTAGGGCTGTGGCGCAACCTAAGGAGCCTAGAGAACATCACAAGTCGAGACATGTACTACGGAAGTTTCACCTTATCCGAGAGATTATCGGAAGAGGAGACGTAAGAATATGCAAAATTCCGATGGACGAGAATGTAGTAGATCCACTGACAAAGCCGCTAGCTAGAGTAAAGCATGAGACACATGCTAATTCCATTGGGATACAGTACCTGGATACTAGTAGCTAGTTTTAGTTTTTGATTATTACCGTGGATTAATTTTTGAGACTTTATATCGTGTAAGTTTTATTATTTTCACTGTGTGCTGGAAATAAGGAGGATTTTATTCATGATTGTCTCAAATTAACCAGTTTTAGCATATTTAATTATCCCTGATTTTATATACAAGTCTTGTAAGTAAAATCTAAAAGTTCCGTAGCTACTTGTTAAGGTGGGAACCTTAACAGGGTTGTAACGCTATTATGAGTGCTTGGTGATTTATTCAACGTAACGAATAAAAGCGCAAGTGATGTGGCCAAGCATTCATAGATACTCATCAGAGTGTTTGAGTATTGGAAGTGACCAGTTTCAAGTCTGCTCCATGAAGCCTATGTCATGAGCATTGACTTGATGATAGGTTGTCCTTAGACCTGAGATATTTGGTCTGGAAATATGAGGACCGTTGTACTCTTAGCACGTTCTAACGCTACGCCGTAACAGGGTGGCCATACGGGGCGTGACTAGATGCAGCGGAAGCCATGTAACCAGATGCAGATAGTCAAGAAGGGATTTACACCTCTGTAAAAGGAGAGATATTTCCGGGCCCCTTTACGGTTGAGATTGGCAGAAATGCGTGGCCACGCTCGGATAGAATAACAGTTGTTATTTGGAAAGTTCCGTTACTGCAGGCAATCGAGATCAGAGTCAAGAAAACTTGAGTTTAAGATTGAAGTCCTCCGCTCCATGTCTAAAACTCACTTTAGAGATATCGCGTGTAAAAGGAATGAACCTGTGTACAATTCTAGCGAGAATTGTTTCTCTGGATATAAGAGATCTTATAACCTGGTTAACCTAAGTGTCTGGCTAGGGACCTCCTTAGGCTAATGGTAACAGTTGAATTACTCGTCTGACACAAGTGGGAGTCTGAAAGGATTATGTGCAAGACAGTAACTAGGTTTACCGTGTCCAATGTTATAAGGCACTAGTGGGTCACACTGCTACACACCTGAATAGAGATCAATTGGATTTACTAGTTGTGTGGAATTAATTAATTGGTATAATTAATTAATTAAGAGAAAAAAATAAATAATAGATAGTTTATTTATTATTTATTAGATATATATTAATAGTTAATTAATATATGGAAAGGTTTAATTAAAGCCTATCGGGCTTGATAATTAAACGAGCTTTTCTATTAGGACACTGCCATATTTAGTCTTATAAATATACGGTAAACCTAATAGGTTTTCTCAATTCCATCTCATTAGTAACTTAGAGAAAAAGAAAAAAAAGCCAAAAACCCTTTCTCTCTCTCTCTCCCAAAATCGATACACACACACACTCAACCGGGTTTTCGGGTTTTGAGTTTTTGGGTAATCCTAAGGCGGTCTAGCAGCGGTTCTCGTGGTGGTGCAGTAGCGGTGTATTCCCCGTTAGCATTCCAGAAATCGTTTAAAAGAACCCTAAAGGTATTGTTCTAAACCCCCTTATAATTGTATCTAAATCTGTTTAGGATGGATCTTCTGGATTGGGAATTTCAGTTTTATTTCGCTGTGCATGTTTGTTTTTGCCTGTAATTCCCAACAGGGTAATGAGATCATGTTAAGCCAACGGTTTTGGTTCAGGGGCATCGGTAAAGTTTAAAATAATAGGCGTGTGAATCATCATTCTGTGGAGGAAGTCCAAGCCTAATCGACGTGGTGATGGGTTGTTGCCTTAAGATAATTGAACATTTCAATGTCGGTGATGTGATTAGTATATTTGGTGAACTTAGTTCTCAGACTTTAGGTGTCGACGAAGCTCATGCACGATTTCTATCTTTACAATAAATTGCATAACTTATTCAATGTTTGCCAAAACTTTCGTTCCTATCCGGTTACTAGCTTTGGAAAATGCTTTAACACTCACAAGAATGTAGCCCATGTTTTAAAATTCCCAAATTGTTTTAGTTTCATAAAATCTTCATACAAGTGTAGTGGAAATCTTCCCATACTGTTTTGCTAACATTTCAAATTATCGAATTGCATATCATAAGATAGTTTGGAAATTGAAACTGACAAGATTTTATTCTGTTACCCAAGAGGTATGCAATACTTTGTTATGAGCCTTGAGAAATCATAGGATGCATTTGAAATCTAAGTCAATCTCTAAATCGTAGGGAATCACTTGGATTCGTAATTTTACATACAATGTTGTTGGAAATTTTGCTTTGTGTTATTTTCATCGTCAAATAACGAAATTCTGGAAGCACGATTGTTGTACAACCTTTGCTTTGTGTTTTTCATGAGTGTGCATTATTGCACATTTTGATGTATAATTTGATACACACACACATATATATATATATAAGTTATTTGGGGTTGAGTTCTAATTTGTATAATGCCACTTTATTTCATATGGTTTTATATGAGCTTATTAGAATTGTTACAACATTTGCTTGGACAACTCGGATTTGTGAACAGGTTGTTCACACAATGACCCATGGTTGTCCTTTATTGAAAAGTAAGGTTGTAAAAAAAGTCATGTTGACCCACAAAATCAAGAACCTTATAGGCATAGTCATCCAGACACGTAAACATTTATGGAGTTTGATGTCTTGGCGAACAATGAACAAGCAAGGCATAGTTCATACTTCAGCCAAAAAATTATGCACATCCATACATTAATCAATTTCCAAGTATTTCATCCTCACATCATGCAAGTTCGTAACGTAGTTCATGCATGTTTAATTTTCTTAACCTCAATGTATTGATCAATTTTCAATAATATTCAATTTTACATCACACAAGCACAAGATGTAAAAGGCGATGGAAACTGTGGATTTTTGAGCGATAGCCATTTGTCTCGGTCGTCTCGAAGATGAATGGCCATCTATTCGATATGATTTAGTGGAGGAGTTAAACATGTACAAGATAAGACATCTCGATGTGTATGGAATTGAAACATGGCATCAACTTTACAACTCCTTGAGTTTGATACATTTGCACCAAATGAGCATTAGATGGATGTTTTTGAAACGTGGTTGTTGATTGCTAGACAACGTGATACTACATTCGTTAACAACTGTAGGTAGTATGAAATTCTTCTCACTTCGATCTAGTCCTCCGTGATGGTATGGATATGTTGCTTTTATAATTGAGTACATTAATGTACTCATTATGTCAAAATATCTTTAGGTAGTATGAAATTCTTCTCACTTCAAATATGATTATGCAACCTCATGGTATACTTCGTACATGATTCGAGTTAATAAGTTCGAGTAATGTTTATCAAGTAATCGTACTATGGATTTTATGTCATTTGATTGAGTTGTAATTTCTAGACTTTTATAATTATTTGTTGATTTATCAATTAACAATTTAGAGATTTTATAGGATTCTTTATATTTACAGCAATCTTCAAAATTTTCTATTTTACCAAATGGTTTAGCAAAGTCATTAAAGCATTTTAACAAATAAAAATCCATTTTTTTTGTATTTTAACAAAACTATTAGAAACACTCTTACCATTGCAAGGGGTTCTCATCTTGTCAATATCCCCCACCCTTTAACCTTTTATACTTTATTATAAAATACTATAATATATATCTATTTAAGATATTTTGAAATTCTTGAAACTTAAAAAGCTTCAAGAAATAATTTACATTGCATATTTTGAAATTAATTGGGTATAAGAGATTTTAAAGATAAATATTTTCTTTTATTTAGAATGTTTGGCTTTTGCGTGGCTCCAAACGACCCTCCTAAACCGTTGATATCGTTTGCCTTTCTTTACACCTCTTCTTTTGCTTCTACAACAAAAACCACAAGAAATCTGAGTAAATCTTCTGCACTCCTAGTCAACTCAAACATCCATAGGTACCACTAATCCATCCATCCATTTGCTCAATTTTATACTCCAACCTTTTATGCTTGATTTCCCTAAAATTGTTTTTAAATTTCGATGATTAGGGTTTCCAATAAGGTAATCCCAAGTAATGATGTAATTAAGCCTAGCATATGTTAATTGATATATGATGTTTATCCAATAGTGTGAGGTCTCAGACTGAAATGAATGCAAGTTGACCTTTGATTCAATTAAAAGACTGTCAGTTAATTCATATTGTTTCTTTCTTGTTATGTTGCAACTATTATTCAGCTTGTTATCTTGTCTTCTATAGAATTCTTCTGATAGGAATTCAGGGTATATCGTGTTCCATTTGATACAAATGATCCATGTCTTATATTCTGTAGAACACTGTTGGTTTTTTTTTTTTTTTACCAGAACCGGAACCGGCAGTTTTGGGAACGGTTTCCAGATATAAAGAACTGGTGCAACCGGTTCCGGTTCCATAAATTTTGACCAGGTACCCGCCTTTGCTCACCCCTAAGGCCATCCTCAGTGGTGATGGTTGGTACCAATGGTACCAGCGCCACATCAGCTTTCCACTATCTTACCAACACGTTACCAACACCATACCAATTCATCCGCACGCATACCAATTCCATACCAATCTAATCAATTAATTAAAAAAATAAAAGAAAAAGAAAATAAGAGAGAGATAGAAGAGAGAGATAGAGAGAAAGGAGAGAGAGGGGAGGGTGGGGTGGGGTGGGGTGGGTAGTCTTCACAACCGGTGGCCGTGTACCGTACCGGGTAACGTGCCGCTCACCCTCGGCAGTGTTGCCGGGGGTACCGCACCGGTACTGGTTCCATAACGAGCCGGGCTGCGGATGGCCTAAGAGCACTATGACATGGCATGACATAACAAAAACTTGTAGTCCACATTTGGCACAAAAGTAGACCGGGATAGTATAGAATGGGACAAGATAGGACCAGTGCAACAAAGATGCACTTTTTTTGTCCCACCAAAATAAGGGGACCCAAAGTAGGGAGACAACGACAAGATTGGTAAATTACTCGGCTACTCTTGTCAGATTAAAACCCTAAAAACCTTTAACAATTCTTTCACCCGTGACCTGCCTACCTCACTTTCCCCTGACAGTTTTAGATTATTGGTAGTGTATTTTAAATGAAGTTCACTCGTACTTGGACTATTATTCCCATTCATTTAGGCAACGATTTATTCTTTTTCATTTTTTCCTTTAATAATGCAGGAATGCTGGGAAGTTCCTTGCCTTCTACCTTATTGACGTTTGACTCTGCAACATGTTCTCGATTTTCTGTAAGTGTTGGCTTATAAGTCATTACTCAATTACAGCAAAACCATTCCCCTGGTTAGACCACAGTTAGATGCTCTATTGTGCTTTCCAGTCTTCCTTCCTTGTTAATAACTTGTTTTAGTTCATCACAAACGTTAATCACAAGCTTTAAATTTTATGGAGTCAAAATAAGAAAGAAAGTATGCATAACCAATCTACCTCTTTGTTGCCTGCATATATGCCATTGAACTGAAGAAGCTTGTTTTGAAATAATTGTAACTATCCATCATTATCAAATCAATTTTTGGGAAAGTTTGATGTGAGTTTATCTTTTGTTCGAATAATAAAGTTTGCAGATTGAAAATGAAACTATTTATTTGTCCCTGCATTAAGCTAATTTCAAGATACAATTAAAAAGAATTGAAATGAAATCCTTCTCATCAACTTTTCCATGGCTTCATGTTGGCCATTTTTGTAGTTCAAACCAGCATACCCAACACAAGCAGTCAAGCACTTGAATAGATATCTTATTACTATTGTGAAAGAATGCCATAAAAATATAACATCTACCTCACACATAACAGAAACCTAGCTCCATAAATTAGGTGTAATTTGTCAAACCATACATCTTGTCTTTTTCATACCATCTTTCCTTGAATCCATCTAACTTTTCAACTTTAAGATCCAATTTTTTTGAACCACATAACTAAATACAAAAAGAGGTGCAGATAAAAGATAGTTAGGTGATCAACTTGGATAACTGTCGAATAGTGTGATCATTTGAAGAACCAATCTTTAACGCTTTCTATATTTTAAATTCCTTTCTTTCACTCACGATAGTCCATTGATCAGTAAGGGTCAAAAATTGGAAGTGTCTCAAACCGTACTCTCTTCTTTGCATATCGTTCATTATACTCGATTCGTAAAGTTAAATACAAACTTCTCCAACCAAAATAGCAAGAAATCAGTATTCCGGGAACCGTAAACCAATGAGAAGGTATAGCAAAGAAAATATGAGCTGAATACCTTCTAGTAGTCCATGAAATTAGCAACATGATGACTGTAGTGTCAAGCACGAACCAACTATGAATAAGGCATTGTTTGGTAAAAATAAGTTAGCTTATAAGTCAGGTACATGTTTGGATGGACCATAAGCTAGCTTTTTGAAAAGCTACTTTCACTAGCGTTTTGGCGACTTACGAGACTTTTTACTTTCTTTTATTCCAAATATAACCTTTTACTTTTTACATTACCAATTTTTTTAAGCATGTCTTTTTTTTGTCATTTTACAGTCATAAGCTATCATATCAGCTAGTTTTTGCCAAACGCATCTTACTCATCAGCTAGCTTATCAACTAGTTTGCCAAACCAAAGGAGTGTTAGCCTAGTGGTAAGGCTTGGGCACTACATAGTGGTGAACCCGAGTTCGAGCCCTGGGGGATGCATTCTGGAGGTACGGGGGCTTCGACCCCGGGCTGCATGCTTTAGCAGTCGGACTTCGGCCCAAAATTGCCGAGGATTAGTCTGGGCCCAATATGGTCTGGGATACCTCTTCCAAAAAAAAAAAAAAAACTAGTTTGCCAAACATAGCCTAAGTAGTGGCAGTACTCCAGAATTAAACAGCAATCAAATAAATATGAGGAAATGACATTAACATTAGAAATCATAGATGTCAAAGTGTCAGGCCATGTGACATGTGTCAGGAATCAGTCAATACCCTCGGTGATGGACGTCATCAAATAAAGGAGTCAGTCCGTCCATATTGGCAGTACCCTACAGTGGAAAGAAGCATTAAACATCAAATGATGGTGTCGTACTTAGGAAAATGTCACATGCTTTTTACATGCGTCATAATTCATTCTGTACCTTCCTTGCATGAATGCTGTTGCATGTGTCAGAATTCACTCACTACCTCAACTGACAGATGGTGACAGTAGGAAGCAATCTGTTCTAAGCTGCTGTGGTGGTTGAGAATACTGGGGCTATCATTCTTTTTGTTTTTCTTTTTTTCTTTCAATTTGGTTCTTGAATCCCCGGAAACAAATATCATGAGAAGAATATGACTTATAATTTGTGAATGTCAACCACTAAATTGGAGATATGTTGATGATAACACATATCAATTGCCTGAAAGTACAGAACCAAATAGTATTTTTTGCAAGGGAACTGTTAGGAGAAATAAGGAAGGTCACAATGAGTAGTTGTGGATTCGGGATAGTCGAGTCATTATGGCGATCAATGTATACCACGGTACTTGGTCTTGGATAAGAAAGCATGGAGATGTTATTTGTCATTAAGAGTACTAGAGCAGGACGGAGTGTACTGTAGAGATCTGGTCAGTGAGGATGGCTTCCACAATCAAATGAGCAATTCACAAGTAAGGAGATAGAGAAGTTTAGCCAACTATTTTTGTACAGCAGTACATCTATGCTTGGTGAATCACTGAATTGTGCCGAGTTATACGGCTTTCTCTTATCAAGTATTAACTACCTCCCATGCTTCATTAGGGATCTGACCTCGAAAGTGTTTTTAATTAAATTTACGACCTCCTAGCCTGATAAGGAAAAACGGGTTTATACTCATCAGAAGGTCATGGATTTAATTAAAATCTTATTTAAGGTTATATACCTAATTCACTAAAAATTCTATTCATAACTGCTCTGCTATGTGGCAGCCCGTAGGTTCTCCAAATAGGTTTCTGAGGACCTGTTGGAATTTTCCCTTGATAGCCGGTTGTAGAGGCAGGAATTGACAATATCTTGATTAGGGAGGCGGTTTTTTATGGTCTTAAGACTTGTTTATTTACTGTGGATAATACTTCTATTATGAGCAAAGAGAACTAATACAATTAGTGTCACCTTAGCTACAGCTGGGACTCAACCCATTTTTAGCAAATCCTTTATTATATTTTGCAGCCGAAGCCTAACAACAGTCTAATTTCTGCCTATTTTTATGTTAGTAAGAAATGATACAAGAAGTAATGCTTTTAGGCTTTGGTGTTCTTTAAAATAGGAAGCAATTAGGGTGTTTATTAGAGGGCTGAGAGAACTCTTAGATGAAGCCATAAAGAGGAGAGCAGGAAGAGAAGTGCAAGTATAAAAAGGTGTTGGCTATGAATGAGAATCAAGGATGGACCCGCATTTGAAAGAGTGATGGGAGCCACTACTCTATGGTAAATAGGGTCCCGTATTTGATGACCAATCATGTAGAATATACGGTGATTAGCAATTTGTCATTCGTAATTTGGGATATAGTCATCAATCTGTATAGTTTTAGTTATTACAGGTACCTTTGTTCTTTAAAAATTAATATTCTTCTTCCTCAAGTCTCATTAGAGTTTCTTGTTACCTGCATAAATAGATGTAATTCCAATAAGTTTGATTATTGGATAATTTTGTCAAATAATTGATTGTTTTATTCAATCCTTGTAAAATATGTCCTGCATCGCTGCTAATGTTGTGTTCGCACAATGTTTAACTTCTAAGGCCTTGAAGTTTTTTGGAAAGGAGTGTATGAAGAGACATTTCTGCCTGATGTTTAGAAGTTCCCTTTTCTTTTATACTGATCTGGGTAATTCATCTTAAAATGTAAATCTTAAACTCGCTTCAACCTCTCACTATCAGAGAAAATGATATATATTTTAAATTAATCAATTATTGAGGTTATTCTTTGATTAACTCGAGTCTATTTGGCTTTATTTTGAAAATGTTGAAGGATTTTCACTGCCAGTTATTCGAATTTGGATTGCAGTACTGTAATATTGCCAGTTAGTCTCCCACTACATAAAAACATAAAAAATAGTGAACAATTCAGTGATGCTGCAGAACCTTGTGAAAGTTTATCAGGATTTCAAAATAGATATTTCACAGAAGGAAGCAGAATGTCTTGTATCGTATTGTTCGTTCTGTTAATATATCAGCATGTATAAATTTGTAACCATTACATGGTTTACTTTCTAGTTTCATATAGAGTTATGATCTTAAAAGAGAGTTTTTCTCCTTTGCTTGCTTTATACCCAAGTAGATTTTGGAAATGTAGCCCAAGCTTGAATGTGGCATAAATTTTTGCAATGTCTTTTTATCAAAGTAAAAAATGTTGAGGTTAAGGTGGCAAGAAAATAATCAAGTATTGATGTGGTCCTCTCCATTCTTTCTTGTGCCATACTCTTTTGGTGCTAATCATCCAGAACCTCTGGGCACATGCATGTAAGATGCCCACAAATTGTCTGCTTTCACATAGTGACCACCAGATTTGGAGCTGTTTCTACACGTTAATGCACTAATGAAATTGCATCAAATTTGTCGCTTTTAATTCTCTTTGCATCTAAAAAGCTGATTAGACAATTAGGTTCGTGCATAACATGCAAAAAGGGAAATATTCATCAACTTTGTAAGGGTAAGCCAAACCAAAGAAAATGAACCCAGTATGCCCCACCTAAAGTTAAAGTCCCCACTGGGGGATGGGGTGGGGTTGTAGTGTACGTAGACCTGACCTCTACCCCGAATAACAGAGTCCGTTTTCATGAAGACCCTTGGCTTGTGATTTGTGAATATATATATATATATATATATATATAGGGTCAAGTTAAAATGTGAACTCAATTTTGGTTGTGAATGTGAGGACGAATCTCAGCTACACATCTTCGGTTACGGTGGACGCGATCACGGAGGATTGACACGATTCATGGGAGGGTGGAGACTATTAAAGGAGGGGACCCGGTCAAAGCAGCTTTTATTGACCGGATGAGTGGCTGAGATTCGTCCTCATGTTCACAACCAAAATTGAGTTCAGATTTGAACTTTCCTCTCTCTCTCTCTCTCTCTCTCTCTCTATATATATATATATATATATATATAGAGGGAGGTTCATATGAAAAACATAACTTTTTAAGAAAAAACGAGGAGCAATCTCAGCCATCCGATTCGATTTTGATGAAAAAAAAGTGAGACGCGCGACCTGAAGTCGCGGGGGTAAGTCGCGCAAGTCGCGAATTCCTTTGTTAATCATATATGATTTTGTACACAAAAGTCATGAAAAAAAAGGACACGCGCGACCTTAGGTCGCGGGGAAGGTCGCGCAACTCGTTGACGTTGTTAATCACATGTGATTTTCTACATGGTCTACTATATGAATCATATATGATTTTGTACATGTTTTTTGTACCTGAACTTTTCCTTTGTCAATCATATGTGATTTTGTACACAAAAGTCAATCTCATATATGATTGGCTTGAGATGAGTGGCTGAGATTGCTTCTCGCTTTTTCTTAAATTGATATGCTTCTCGTTTGATCCTTCCCCTATATATATATATATAGTATTAGGTTCAAGTGAGAAGTGCTAAAAAAATGAGAAGCAGAGAAGTGATCTCCACCACTCATCCGGTCAATAAAGGCGGCTTTGACCGGGTCACCCTTCTTTAATCGTCGTCTCCACCCTCCATGAATCGTGTCAATCCTCCGTGATCGCGTCCACCGTAACCGGTCAAAGCCACCTTTATTGACCGAATTAGTGGTGGAGATCACTTCTCTACTTCTCATTTTTTTAGCACTTCTCATTTGAACCTTTCACTCTCTCTCTCTCTCTCTATATATATATATATATATATATATATTTATATATAGGGTCAGGTTCAAATGTGAACCACTTTTTCATTGTGAACGTGAGGACGAATCTCAGCCACACATCTTCGGTTAAGGTGGACGTGATCACTGAGGATTGACGTGATTCATGGGGGTAGAGATTATTAAAGGTAGGGGACCGGTCAAAGCCGCCTTTATTGACCGGATGTGTGGATGAGATTCGTTCTCACGTTTACAATGAAAAAGTGGTTCACATTTGAACTTTCCTCTCTCTCTCTCTCTCTCTCTATATATATATATATATATATATATATATATAGAGAGAGAGAGAGAGAGAGAGGAAAGTTCAAATACAAACCACTTTTTGGTTGTGAACGTGAGGACAACCGAGAGTGCGACACGTGGCGGCTTTGAGTGTGGTCCCCTCCTTTAATTCAATGCCCTCCCATGAATCGCGCCTAGTCATCGGCCACATGTCGCGCTCTCGGTTGTCCTCACATTCACAACCAAAAAGTGGTTTGTATTTGAACCCAACCCTATATCTATATATATATATAGGGACCATTCATGGGAGAACTCAGTACTTTGTGGAAACTGTGAGAACCAATATGGACCACTCGTTTCAATAATTAATGACTTAAAAGAAAAAGTAAAATAGAATAAAAAATCCTTAAAAGAACTACGTGGCGGTTATCGCCATATTAAATAAATAAAAGGACTAAATTTAATAAAATGAGTGGTCCATATTGGTTCTCATATTTCCCACAAACTACCGAGTTCTCATTTGATTAGGCCCCTGTATATAGTTCCATAGTTCTATATGTATTAGCATTTGATGGTATTAATATGAAACTATTGACTTAAAAAGTGTTTTCCTGTATCTAGTGTTCATTTTTTTTTCTGGATGTGAATGCTTGAATACAAGTCTAACTTAGTTCCTACTTTTTTCAGCTTGATCATGAACCATACTCATCAAATTCAATATCATCCAATGGGAAGTTGTCGTATGGTTGTCTACCTAGTGAGAACAAACGACTTTTTCCCACTAAAAAATTTGTGTCTAGAAGATGTAAAACACATTCAACCGGAAAAACTTCAGAGATAGTTTTGAGCGAGGAAGATTCGAAAACTTGGGAAGCTTGTAGACAAGCTCTTTCAGGATTCGAATTTACTGTAGAGGAGGAGGACAAAATATTAGGAAAAGCATTCGGCTTTGTTCGCTCCCCTTATTGGGGCGAAGAACGTGAACCAGCTGTCCCCAAATTTGAAGAAATTGATGCTATATTGGTTTATTTGCGGGGTTTAGGCCTTTCGGACGACGATCTCTCCAAGTTGCTCAAGAAATTTCCGGAGGTTGTTGGTTGTAGCCTTGAGAATGAGGTGAAGGTAAACATTCAAATACTGGAAAACCAATGGAAAATAAAAGGAAAATCGCTACGGAGTCTCCTCCTTCGTAATCCAAAAGTGTTGGGCTATATCGTAGATTGTAAGGGTGATTGTATGGCACTTTGTACTCGTTGTTGGGTTCGGTTTTAGTCATTACTTGTGGAGGGTAAGTACCCACAGGCGCTAGTGCAAGTCTCCTAAGGACCACTGAGGATTATTCATGACTGTTCCATGGAAAAAAGATTCTCAATAAGCAAGCTGGCTCAGACACCCATGGTTACCAGAATAAAGAGCCTCTACACTATAAGCCCAACCCTACTATTTGAACCTAATGCCCTTGTAAGTTGTATATTACTCTATTTCTGGGAAGTTTCTACCATGCTATTGTTTATTCATTAAACTATAAAGTAATGGTACTGGTACAAAATAACATAAACATTTTGTACATATTATAGAAAGAAAAGATTTTACCTTATGACATGTTCCATTTGGATTCCTTTGAAAAAAAATTACTTATGGAGATCATGTGCATCTGTTACACAGACTGGACTGGTAGGTTAAAGAATGATGTAAGATTTTAATTTGACATGAGTAGTTTAGTAATTTACTAATTTGTCCTACCTATTTTGGTGTCTCACTCAGACCCGTATTGTCCAAGTCTAAATGTGTAATCTCCCACCAAAATTTTGTACTGTCCTATCCTGCCTGTCCTACGTATCAGACGAACATGAAAGCAATAAGCACTTGAGTTTGATTGGCTGGCTTTCTGGAATGGTTTCTGGTTGGTTGAGGTACAGGTTAACCTTATATGTTTTCACTTCCATACTTGATTTCAAACAACATTAGGAGCACTTAGAGGGCCTATGTATTTTGTAGGTATGTATATCTTTGGCATGTTCCAAGAAGGCATATTGAGAATCTTTTATATATGTGGTGATCCTGAAGGTTGTTGGTCTTTTCAATCATGTTCGGATTTATGTGAACGATAGTAGGTCCTGAAGGATACCATTTGTACCTAAAGGGAACGTGGGTGTCCCATAATATGTTGCGGCAATGCCGCTGTAAAATAGGAGACTACTATGCTTTTCATTTATTCCGGTACTTCTATTAGATTTTTTGTATTCATTATTGAATAAGGAACTAGCTTCTTCCTAGACCCTAACAAGCAATAAAGACAAGAACACAAGGACGCTCCGTTCGTTCTCTGGAGTGAAAATGACACGAGTGAAGAATTTATGATGAATCAGTAGTGTTGAGTTTATGTGAGCACTTGCCTATGTCAACCTTGAGTGATTAGTGTGGTTTTGTTTGTAGAATACGAGTTCCTATTACTTCGTTCCTATTACTTCAATAATCGTGAGAAGTGATTACCAACCGTTGGATGCACATTAGTATGATATGCATGGAGATCAGATGCACTTGATCAATTCCTTTCTAAAGCGCAATTCATGAGAGGGCATGAGATTCGAAGCTATCAACGGTTCAGATTCAGTTCTCATTCTTCTCACGTTAACCTCAACTTTTTACACGATCTTTCACCTCACTGCAGAATGAGTGTGAGGCCTGGGGTTTGATTTAGTTTAGCAAGGAGACATTTTTGCAAAATGAGTGTGGGTTCGATTTCATGCACCGCTCCCGTCATTCATGATGACGGTGAAATTGGTACGATGTGGCTACTTCAGAAGGATGACGCCATACCTTTTATTGCAGAATGTTTGTAGAACAAGAGGGTTTCTAGTCCGATGGACCTTTTTTTTTAATTTTTTATTGTTAGTTTACTTTGAAGCTCGCAAGAGTTCCTTTTAACTTTTTTTGTATTGTTATTAGATAGTTTTCTTTGAGGCTCACAAGAGTTCCTTTTAATGTGTCGACGGACTTGCAATTTCTAGAGTAACTTTGCTTTTTGTCCGTGATAAAAAATACTGAAAATCGTCCATGTGTTTTAAATAAATCTAAAAATCATCCTTACAATGTGCATTTGGGTTTGAAATGAGCCTCAAGGACCATTTTCCTAAACTGAATTGGAACCGTAAGCGATATCGTATGTTTGGTTCAATTTTTTGTTCAAGTATTTGACAAAATCGGTTTTGGGGTTCAGTATTACAAGCAATTTTTAGAGAATTATTTTTTTAATTTCTTAACTATGCATATCATCTCCTAAATAAACTGGTCTTATCTTTTTCTAATCAAGATATATCTTTTAAACTATCTAAACCTTCCTACATAAGTATCCCAAAATTCCGTACCCCTGCATAAACATAAAAAAATCGGTACCCCTATATACATTGTTATTGAATTTTTGATTGTTTGAGATTGGTTTTGAAACAATTTGAAATGCTATGAAGATATTTTAGTTTGCGATTAATTTTAATACACATTTGATATATTTTCATATTTTTGGTTCTAATAGTACCGAGTTTTCCAAACCGAAACTGAATCGGTACCAAACCATACATATGGTCCAGTTTTCGGTTCTACTTTTTAGTCCCATAAATTTTTGATAGCAACCGGTTCGGTATTGGTTTGGTTCCGATCTCATGCCTACTTGACGGTGACAGAAACAATAGGAAAGAGAGAGCATGGTGAGGTAGGGTAGGAATACAGAATGACCAAATTAACCCTCAATTAACGGGTTGCTATTTAAAGTATTAGGATAAGTAACTCGTTTTAAAGGGAATTGCAAAATGACAAAATGTAGAGACATTTTTAGATTTATTGAAACAATAGACAATTTTCATAGTTGTAGCCACCCACTTTTATCACCTATAATCCCAAACCATAGATGCGCGCAATATCATTGAACCACAATAATGCAACAAACCTGAATAAATATTAATTCTACTTTTTCATATTTAAGGATTATTATTAGTTTATTTTTAATTTTAATTATCTATTAGTTTTATAGTTGGTTTAGATTTTCAGTTTCATAGTTATCTTTTAGTTAGACTAGATTATAAATAGGATTATTATCATTCATTGTGAATCAGTTTTTAGTTTATGAATTTACAGAATTTTCGTTTATTCCCAATTCTTGAATTCTCAATTAGGGTTCAGGTTTTGAAGCCTAGAGTTTGGTATTCTACGAATCAACAATCCTTAGAAGAGATTGAACACGGTATTCTTTGAATCAACGTATTTGATCTTTGTTTATCCCCATACACGCTACATCAGTTGGTATCAGAGCCAAACCAATCTTGCGCTATGCCACCTCACGATCCGATTCAAACCAATTTGGGTGTGAAGATTAATGTCGAAGTCGATCACGTCAGCAACATAGGACTACCACAATATGATGAAGCCGAATATACGGAAGACGATGTAAGTCCCGTATTGATTTGGCAACAGATCCGTTTGAGGCCTTTAACACAAGATAGTGACTCTATGGCCATCGTTCAAGGTAAAAACATTCACTTTGTTGTTGACACTTATAGCCAAAAGCAACTTTCTTGTGAATTGAAACGAGAATTAATAGACTCGGTCATAGAAAACCGGAGTTCGAAGAAGTACGTGTTTAACCACGTCAATATGGTTAGACATGCTATCAAGAACACGGGCATCGATTATCTTGGACATCTCAATGATCAAGAAGTGGTCGAGTTCTTGTTGCATGACTACACAACCGTTACAAATATGACGGATCAGTTTTCGACTTTGGCTGCAATTTTCCCGAAACCCAGCAAAGCGCGTGATGACGCATTCGCTGATTTATACGAAGATGCCTCACGACAAGAAATCAATGTTAAGGCGAATCGAATCCGCATGATCCGAGGAAAAATCAAGAAGGTTGTTTGGGACAAAAATATTCATTTTTCCAAGTGGAAACGACGTTTTCTCAAAATATTGTTGAAGATAAAGCAAACTCGAGGACGAGTTTTTTTCAAGCGGGAGAGAATGATGCAGGAAATCCAGATAATGATAATGCAACAAACCTGAATAAATATTAATTCTACTTTTTCATATTTAAGGATTATTATTAGTTTATTTTTAATTATCTATTAGTTTTATAGTTGGTTTAGATTTTCAGTTTCATATTATCTTTTAGTTAGGCTAGATTATAAATAGGATTATTATCATTCATTGTAAATCAGTTTTTAGTTTATGAATTTACAAAATTTTCGTTTATTCCCAATTCTTGAATTCTCAATTAGGGTTCAGGTTTTGAAGCCTAGGGTTTGGTATCCTACGAATCAACAATCCTTAGAAGAGATTGCATACGGTATTCTTTGAATCAACGTATTTGATCTTTGTTTATCCCATACACGCCACCAAATTCGTTGACTATTAAGATTCAGAGTGTAGTGGAATTTACGAGCTTATTTAGGTGTTGGTTCGGTTAACAGTCAGTTTGTTCATCACTGTTGAGATCTGATTGAAATCTAACCGAGGATTTGATCGAGCCAACTTGATGCTTACTTGGGTGGGATTCGATTATTTCATGCGTACCCCTTCTTTTTACCTCTCTTTCTTTTAACATAAAATTACAAAGAGGGAGGCTAAAATAGTCTTTTTTTCGTTGGTAAGGGCTTGCCAAAAACAATTGGTAAACACTCTACCAGTATAACACTTACCCGAGATAACATTTACCCGAGTTAGTACTTACCCAGTAAGAGTTAGTAAACGGTCATGTAACACTTACTCTACAAGATCTTTATAATGTCTTTAAGTTAGGGATTCAGAAGTCAAAATATCAAAAAAAAAAAATATTTAACTTCAATTAATTATTTTTTTAGAGATTCAACATTTGTTATATTATTAAAATATTGTATAAATTTATCATTTTAATACACTTTTAAAAAAATTTATACAAAATAATAATAATTCAATCCCTTTAATGGAAATGAATAAAATTAATTTTTGTCTCCATGTAAGATTCAAATAATTTTTTAACTTGAAGATTTATCTACTTTTCTCTATTTTTAAAAAAATTATATACAAAATCAATTGAAGCAATTTAAAGACCAAAAAGTCTTTAAAAGAATCTGTCGGAGATGCTCTAAAGTTTCGCGTACATCAATCTATTCACGTACTAGTTAAAGCAACATTATCCCATAATAGATGATCTATAAATTCTATAAGGCTACGAGTAATGCAACCCACAAGCCGTCAAAGCCCTCATTGTCACATCAACTTCACCCCATTATCTTCACCAAGCCCTTAGTAGGAGTACCACTACCCTATACAAGTCATCATTACCCTCACTACCCTTATACCCTTAATGTTTTTCTTTTAGTTTACTATATATACATATATATATAGGGGCAGGTTCAAATGTGAACCACTTTTTGGTTGTGAACGTGAGGACAGCCGAGGGCGCGACACGTGGTGGATAACTAGGCGCCACGTCAGGTCCACGGAGGATGACTAGGCGCGATTCATGGGAGTGCATTGAATTAAAGGGGGGACCACACTCAAAGCCGCCTTTATTGACTAGTCTCCACCGATTGTCGCGCTCTCGGCTGTCCTCACGTTCACAACCAAAAAGTGGTTCGCATTTGAACTTTCCTCTCTCTCTCTCTATATATATATATATATATATATTTGAAAAGAGAGAGAGAGAGAGAGAGAAAGAGGGAGAGAGAAGGAAAGTGTGTGTGTGTGTGTGTGTGAGTGAGAGAGAGAGAGAGAGACGTCTGGTATTTAATCTGGCTTGCAAGCCTTTGTCGAAACCTGTCCGAGAAGCCCGCTAGGGGCGTACCCCAACCTGCTGGAGCCCTCACAAGCCCGTAGACAAGCCCGCGGCCTAACATAAGAAATTAAATTTAAACCATGATCTTTATTTGTAAATGTTATAATATTAATTATATTATTAAAATATTTTAAATTCCATCAATTTAATACGTGAATAAAAGTCTTATAAAAAATAACTAAACATTTACTTTTACTGTGATATCTTTTATAATAATCTTTTCTTGTTGATATTAAGTTGATTCTCTCAAATTTAGGAATTTATAGTTTATATCCCTTATTTTTGTTTTATTTTATTTTGAAGAACATCTTAAAAATTATGGATGTTGAGGTAGAATAATCTTGAACAATTGTTTTAAAATAGGTGTTTGAGATTTCCCAAATCAGGCAAATTAAAAACAAAACCATCTCAGTAGTCAAATAATTCAAGTATTATGCGGTGTCGTTTTCTCTTCCTCTGAGTGCTTCATTTGCAAGTTGCACCCCTAGTCTCACATGCCACACTTTTCTTAATCCAATAATGCAAACATCACATGCCAATCTCACTATACCTTTAAAAATGGCAAATCCTTGATTTAAACGTATCATCAACCAAATTCTTTTTATTCATATATCATTCAATAGAGATCGCAAAGAAAGTTAAGTTCCACTAAGAAGTATGAGAAGTGAATCTAAACTAAGTAATATTTTGTTTGGCACCTCATCAATCAAAATTCAAAATATTGCATAAAACCAACTAAAATAATCAAAGAACACTTTTTTTTGGTACGACGAGCATTTAATTTATCTTAAAAGGTACTTTCACTAAACTTTTTTTTGGATTTGCACTGCATGTCCAGCCATGAATTGCAATTTAGAATGGAATTAATCTGGTACATCTTATTTCGGTGGATCTCATCCTAATGTGCATCGAACAGTTAATAATCATTTTCATGATTCTCACTTTAACCTCAACTTCTCACCGGAACAGAACTTTTAGAGAGACCGTATTAATGTGATTATATTTACAAACTAATCTCAACTACTGTTTACTGTAGATGTGGTTAAAGAAATACCTAAATTTCCTCCCAACCTCTTTTTTTAATTAATTTGATAACCGAAGCTAAATTTTAAAATCAAGGTTGAGATTAGGTTTGTTACAGTTACCTAATTAGTTTTTGAATCCCCTTTGATGTATTATGAATTTAAATGATTTCACCATTATTTTATGAAAATATGGAACATCCATATCATATGTTATAGTAGATGTGAGGGGTGTTCAGCAGATTATGTGACCCGAAAATCACAAATGGAATAACACGCAAGTATACATGCTAACCCTTATGTTTTGGCAAAGGCATGTTTATCCCTTATGTTTAAGGCATGTCGGGGGAGGGGTTAACCATGCTTCATCGCAACGTGACTCACACAAACGAAAAGCGAAAGCAAAAAAGCAAAGACATTATACTTTATTTTTATAAAACCACAATGACAGCATTCTCTATCTCTATAAAACCATTAGGTGCCATTGATTTAATATTATATAATAGAGTCATTCCTTTAGATCCATTAATTTTCATTTCTGACCAAATTGGGGATAATGAAAATTTTATTTTTACTTATTTTTTTTTTCATGCATTGTTCTATATGTGGATGTTAATGAAACATCCTTTGTATTTTCAAATTGGAGAAACAATATTTTTTAAATGAAACAATTTTTTATTGATTATATTGAGTTATATCAATGCAATGTTCATTCCTATTTTCATTCTCTTACATTCTCATTTTCATTTATATTCTCACCAAACGCCCCTTGAGAATTGTAATTTTACTCTAAAAAGTAAAAACAACAAATTGGAAGTTGCAATCTGCTTTAAATATAGATATAACAAATTTCTTGTGAACAAAACGATTTAACCCTCTTGGTCCTCCACATGCAACTTTAGCCGATGCATTATTTGTCATGTGAGTATTACAAACCATCAAATTTTTATAGATCATACAGATTACAGACCAATGATTAATATCTATTAAAAAGACAATTAAAATAGTTATAAAAATGATAAAGTCCATTCATTTGATTATTATTTTTATTAGAAAACAATCAATTTATTTATTAGATCAAATATTTGTTATACTAAATTTGTACGCTTAATTAAATTGTGCTTGTATTATTTACAAGAATCATATATATATATATATATATATATAGAGAGAGAGAGAGAAAGACGGGTTCAAACGAACACACTACAAAATAAAAGGCCTATTCTAGCGGTCAAATCTGCTGGAATTTGGAATTTCCGGTGGATATGGCTGACGGAATCCGGGTCACTGAAAACCTCAAATTTCTGGCCAAATTTTTGGTGGATTTTGAGTTTCCGGCAAATTTGGGTGCAAGAAATCCACCAGAACTTGTTTTTCAGAAAAATGTAATTTTTGTTAATTAAAATTGCTAATTAACTTTGTGATTAACGTTTCCGGTGGAACTAAAAAAATATGTATTCATTTATTTTTTATTCTATTAAAAAATATGCTTTTGGCGAATTTCCGACGGATTTTGCAGTCAAAAACGTTTTACAATATATTTTATTTTTTTATTAATTTTTTTTAATTTCGTCGGAAATATTTTTAATTTCTTTAAAAAAAACAAAATCTTTCCGGCGGAATCAAAAATTTATTTTTTTATCAATTTTTTTAATTTCGTCAGAAATGTTTCTTTTAAAAAAAATCTTTCCAACGGAAGTGAAAATTTATTTATTTTATTATTTTTTTTTAATTCTGCCGAAAATCCGTAAGAAATGTTTCTATTTTTTTAAAGAATCTTTCCGACAGAATTAAAAAAGATTAATTCTGGCGGATTACAGCTGAAGGTAATTAATTAAAATCCGTCGGAAATGCCAAAAAGGGTTTATTAATTATATCGAACTAATATATTAAAAAAAACTTAAATTCATCGGAGATATTTATTATTTTTTGAATTTTTTTTATTTTTGAATTATATTTGGCGGATTTCCGACGGAAGTCAACTTTGTTTGACTAAATTAACATCTGTCGGAAATCCGCCAGAAAACTTTCTGGCAGAATTTTCTGCCAGAACTTTCCGCCAGAATTGTCTGTTTTTCTAGTAGTGACACAAATCTTTCTTTGCAAACATGAACATTTAATTTGAATATTGTTGTATTATTTAGACTGAATGTAACACGTATCGTGCTTTCAACTGTCTTATATATTCGCAATAAAAATGAGTTTACAGCCGAACTTTCGTATATAATTAAGGTCTTCCATGAATAACCCCATACGTATAATTCATGGGAGAACTTTGTAAAAAATTGTAAAGTCTAATATAAATCATTTAATTTCAACACTTAATGAACAAAAAAAAGTAGTAAAAAAATTCCACTAAAAACTATTAAACGATTAAAGCCATATTAATAAATAATAATTAATTTAATAAAATAAATTATCTATATTAATTCTTATGGTTATTGTAAAAAGTGTAAAGGTTACATAGAATGTTATAAAAATGTTAAGCTAGCATGAAAATATCAACTTAAATTAGCATAAATTAACATACATTAAACAACTCATATATTTTCAAATTCATATCAATGTATAAACTATGATAAATCTAGTTTTCAAATAAAAGAAATAAAAAAACTATCATAAATCTCTTATTTAATCAACCAACAAGAATCATTAATAAGTTAATATTTTCATTTGTAAATGTTTTTTCATCATTTATGCCAATGAATTAGGAGGAAGCTAAATATATTTATTGATTTGCTATCTATATTCAAAAAGTAAATTGCTCTATACACACACATCAACATCAAATGATACTTTTTACATTTTTAATGCATTCATCCCAATTTCCAATACATTCATATCTTTAGAGCATCTCCAATGGGTAACACTATTTTTTACACCAAATGTCAAAAGTAGTGTAAAAAATAGTGTAAGATTTAGTGTTACTAGTAAATCTTCTCCAATGGGTAACACTATTTTTTACACCAAATCCTTTTACATTGAAAAGTAGTGTTAAAAGTAGTGTAAAAAATAGTGTTACACCAAATATAGTGTGATACTATTCATCACACTAAATTTAGTGTGAAAAATAGTGACCCCATTGGAGATGTGAATAACATTTACACCAAATTTAGTGTTTAGTGTAATATTTGGTGACCCCATTGGAGATGGTCTTAGAGCATCTTCAATAGCTTTGCTAAAGAATTTCTATAATAGAGAAAGAAATATAAAAATCTCTAAAAATATTTTCTTCCATTTCCAACAGCTTTTCTATTTTAGAGAATTTATCATTACTTATGTTATTAAAATATTCAATAAATTAAGTATTTCAATAAACTTTTAATCAATTTTTAAACAGTTAATTATACTATTGGTGGAAGGTATTAAAAAATTATTTCTCTCTCATCATTTAGAGATTTTAGAGAATTTTCTATATTTAGGAAAATCTCTAAAAATTTCTATTTTAGCAAATGGTATAGCAAAGCTGTTAGAGCACTTTAGCAAAAAAAACCTCATTTTTTTTCCTATTATAGCAAAGCTGTTGGAGATGCTCTTAGTAAATTAGTGCAAATGCAACCCCCAATAATAATTATATTAACAACTAAACAAAAATCATATCATGCATAATCAATTAATCATATGTAAACTATATGATTAACAAACATTTAACTAAAAAAAAACATAAAAACACAACAACTAATATTCTTATATTTCTTGAAAACACAAACCAATCATCAAATTTTATACAATACTTTTAACATCCAAATAATTTCAAAAACTTATTGCCTTACTTTTAAAGATCGCCGGCCCGATCCGTTTACAAAAAGTCTTCCGACGATCGTCTCCGGTAAACAATGGATTCCGAAACTGCACATGTTCTCTTGCAAGAAGAATACATACTCACCACAAACTTTGGACTAGATTCTTTATTTTTATCATTGTCTTTGGAACACTCAACGAAGGCTGCAAAAAATGGATCTTTTCTGGAATTTCTATTCTTCTTGATGGTCGGAGAATGAGTGGAGGTGGAGGTGGAGGGCGGCGGTGGGAGGAGGTTGTGTGAGGATTCGTCGGTGGTGTTGTAGGTGTTCTTTTTCTTGGAATTCCGGGGAATTGTTCCCAAGAAAAAGGGATGCCCAGATATCGCAGCGGGGTGGAAACGGATATCTGGGCATCCGTTTCCGATGAATCATCGGAGATGGAGTCGGTGTAGGAAAGGGATTTGCTCCGGCGAGAGTGTCGCCGGATGTGATCTATGGAATCCATTTGAGTTTTTCTATTGTTAGAATAATAGAGACAAAACAGCTCCCATCCCAACTTTTCTGTTTGTTCTCTCATGCATTATATATAAATGTCTTTTATATATAGATTATATATATGCTTGTGTATAAAATAGTATACACACATGTGTTTACAGACATGTAGGTGGGTGTTGGTGTTTTGACTCTTGCGATTGTTCCAAAAACGAAGACTAACGACTATTGAAGGTATTCATTGATTAATCTATGATTTAGAACGAATATATATAATTAAAAAGGTAACATCTACATTTTGCACATATCATTAGAGTCTCTTAATCATTCTAACTACTTAATCATTCAACATCAAACCATTCTGCAACGGCAAAACAACCCCTAAATCACAATTCGTGGGAGGACATGAGATTAAAATAAATTCAAGAGAGTTCAGATCTACTTCTTAAGCTTCTCACCGTTAACTCAACTTTTCACACGATCGTTTGCGCGCGCACACACACACACGTGTGTGTGTGTGTATGCATATGCGAAAGAAACATATGAGAAGTTGAGTTAATGTGAGAAGCGTGGAAAGTGGGTCTTAACTATTGGTCACTTTTAATCCCTAGCCCACCATGAATGATGCTTGATACAAGGATTTATAAGGTGCATCAAACCAACCACTTCTCACGCTTCTAAGGTTAACTCAACTTTCCATCGGAACTCATATATATAAGGGCAGATTCAAATGAAAAATGAGTTTGCAACTGAAGTACTGACCTACAGTGCTTGCCGGCCCCAAACATCTGTGTGTACGTACATAACCAAGAATTCTCGTTGTATCGTATGTAATACTAAATTAGAGACGTAAATGACCTTAGACGCAACCTAGGTTGCGAGACATGTCGTCTACACACCACCAGGTCCCTCATGTGTAGTATCGCTTGTAATAAGATGCTCTCCCATTTTCATAAAATGGAATGTTTCCGTTTCCGTTTTGAACCTCCTCCCTTATACATAAAGAGAAACAGTTTAGTGAATTAATGTTTTTTTAATGGTGTAAAAAGGTACCGATAAAAGATATGGAATAATATGAAAAGCGGTATTTCATGACAAATGAATATAACGTCGACTATCATCAAGTGAGATCTCGATATCGAAGGTACCTAAATTTGTTGAATTATTTACCAAGACTAGATTTCCCTAACAGAAGTTAAAATTTGTTTCATTGTTTACCCATGAACACTCCACAATGTTTTTATTGCTTCACCTTTAAGGGTAATACGAGTTACTCTATATTTTGGTTGAGAAATGTCTTCAATCCATTACATGATGCTCCAAGTGATCCTAATTTTAATTGCATTTACTCATTTTGAAAAGCCATCATCGATTGTTGTCATACGTTTTCTCTAAATGACATTTCAATCATATAGTTGTCACCACTTTTCAACTAGAAAACCAACCATTGTATAATTGTTATAAGAAATCAAATGGTTGGTTATTTTACACAAAAGAATAACAATTGTTTCTTTTAATATAGAGTCCATAAAGACCGACTCTGTATCCAAAACATGGTTCCAAAACGCACGTTATGATGTTTTAGCAGGGCTGGTCATAGGGGTTTTCATCCCCTGGGCGAAAACACTAAATAATGCCCTCATTATTTAAAACTATAAGATATAAAGGCATTATTTCTAAGATCAATTTTTATTACTATTATGGAGTAGTAATGTCTTCTTTGCAATGCATATCTTATAATTATATACTACTATAATGTAACATCAAAGCTAAATTGAATTTTAGAGAACTTCTATATAATAATAGTTATGATCGAACTAATTGTATACAACCATGTAGGATGTTTAACTTGTCTTAAAACATAGAAAACTTACTATTATACTTGTATCAAACTTTTAAATATCTAAATATACTTATTGTGTAAAATTGGATTTACGAGATTCAAGATCGAATAAAAAATACATAACAAAATGAATAATTTTTTTGAGAATCATATTTATGATTGTGGAAATCATTAAAAAAAAGTTGAAACTATTTAATGATCTATTTTATACAAGGTTTGATTTTAAAAAATATAGCAAAAGATTTTTGTGGTTCCGTTGAAATTAGCTAGGTAATCTAAATTATTTCATGTAAAATACGATCATATAAAATGTGTGACAAAAATAATAATAAACCTTTAAATATATCACACGATTAATAAGTGTTGAATATGATTTAATTTATTTTATTTATGATTAACAAGTGTTGCCATGAAAACAAAATAAAAATTGGAAAAAAAAAGAATTATAAAAAATACAAATGAATCAGCGAGAAAAGTAATTTATTTTAAAATAGGCGAAAGAAAAAAGTAAAGTGCATTAATAGCTTAGTGGTAAGGAAGTGTTTGGCTATCCTAGAGGTTTAGGGTTCGAATCTTGTTGTTAACAATTATAATTTTTTAATAGTATGATAACATATTGGGCCTAAAATGATGTCCTCTTGGGCTTTGATGCCTATAACTTTTTAATAGTATGATAACATATTGGGCCTAAAATGATGCCCTCTTGGGCTTTGATGCCCTAGGCCGTCGCCCGCTTCCCCCACCCCTTGGGTTCGAATCTTGTTGTTAACAATTATAATTTTTTAATAGTATGATAACATATTGGGCCTAAAATGATGCCATCTTGGGCTTTGATGCCTATAATTTTTTAATAGTATGATAACATATTGGGCCTAAAATGATGCCCTCTTGGGCCGTCGCCCGCTTCGCCCACCCCTTGGGCCGGGCCTGTGTTTTAGGCACATCATGCCGATTGCCGAGAGTTTTTATTAAAGTTGCCATTTGACTTCCTTTGAAGTTTGCCTTGTTTACTTAATACGTTGTGTTAAACTTTTGAAATAACAATTTTCGTAAACATAAATACATTTGTTATCAATAGGTAAAAGAAAATTTTACCTTTTTATATCAATTTAAAATTTTCATGATTATCAAGTAATAATTGAAAGCACATATTTATGTATGTATAATTATGTATACAATATAACTTCTTGTTATCTTATAGAAGGCATGCTTTTAAACCAATGTGGCCTCGCTATGGTTTCAGAGGCTTGAGTCTTGATCTCGTCCATGTTTACATCTCACACACAAATGAAAACCATGATTTAAAATAAAAGTTAGAATTGGGCTTTTTTTACAGTATAAGCTTAGGACCAAACATGAAATCAACATCGGGGTAGTTTAACTTGTTATCAAGCTCAATAGGTCTCACCAAATAGCCAGACTTAGGAGGCTTTTTAACATTACTTATTGAGCAAACACTTAATGATAAGAATACCCACTCCACTTATCTTACTTTGTGAGATTATTGGCAACTCTTCATCTTCTTTGATCAGGTCTATAAGAGCTATTGCGCTCACTAGAATATACCATTTTTGGTCATTTTACATACTCATAAGCTAGTTTTTGCCAAACATAACTTTTTCATAAGCTAGCTTATCAGCTACTAACTAGCTTATCAATCAACAGCTAGATTATCAGCTAGTTTACCAAACATAGAATGTTACATTATACTTTGTGAATCCACAAAGTCACTCATGAAGGTTACAGGACCTAAATGTTTACCTTCACCGGTTCTGGAAAAACGGTCATCTCCACATGCCTTCACACAATATTCTGTATAGGTTACATCACGTTACATTACATAACATAGCAAAGAATAAATTAAAAAACACATAAGATTAATAGATGAGAAAATTATATGATATCCTGGTGATTGGTGAAAGAAAGAAGAGAACACATACTACTTGCTAATCAAATTAAAGTTTGATCACTAGCTCTTGGTACCATCATGTCCTCAAATAGTCACTAAAAACTGCATCATGACTCCAGTAAGTAAATAATATAACATATATTTCTAATAACACAAAACTAAACTTTATCGTCTATTTTATCGTTTACAAGTGGAGCCATTTCCAAGCGAGAACGTGGGGTCCGGGGTGTACGAGGAGTTCCCGGTAGTTGGATTGGTAGCTTGTGTCTAACATACCCATAGAACGTGCATCCCACAAGCGTTACTGCACACCCAAGTGCATTCATAGCCGATATCGGATTTTTGAATATCATCCACGAGAATGCAACAGCAAATGCCACCTTTACAAACAAATCCTTATTTTAAGTACAAAAAGTACTAAAACTTACCCTAATTGTGAAAATATTAAATATGTCGAACCCATCTAATTACTCTCCATTGCGGAGAGAAGGGTCATTCCAACAGTGGCAGACCCAAAAGAATTCCAAAATGTGACATCATTTGACTATAAGAAATAAATATCCAGATATTTTTCATAAAATCAATACTGGTGTGGTGGTTGGTTCCTTGCTTATCAATTGTAAAGTCTCGTGTTAAAGTCTTGTTATTGCAAATTTTTTAGAAACATAATAGATCTGATATTAAAAGCCAACAACTTGGAAAATAACTCTAACATGATTTGAATACGAGACCTCACATTTGAAAATCAAGGAACTAA
This sequence comes from Centaurea solstitialis, assembly GCA_030169165.1. Lineage (NCBI taxonomy): Eukaryota > Viridiplantae > Streptophyta > Magnoliopsida > Asterales > Asteraceae > Centaurea > Centaurea solstitialis. The sequence continues at coordinate 75,944,428 of CM058040.1, forward strand.
CCAACTCTATCAAGGGAAACTTATGTCCTTATTACATTTTCAATATATATATATATATATATATATGGTGACACACAGCTAATTGATACGGTGACACCTTTCACGACCTTAATGATTTTTTTTTTTGAATGGGTATCCGAGGCTTTACCCCAACTAATCCCGGCAAGGTTCACCGATAGCTAAAGCATGCTGCCCTGAGTTAATCCCCAGTGGCCACAATCTGGAAGCGACTGGATTCGAACCTGGGGTAGAAGGGTTAACTAGCCAATCCCCACAGACCTTAACCAGTACGCCACAGCCTTGTGGTTACGACCTTATGATTTTTTACAGTATGACAGAGGAACGAAACGGTGGCACGTTCCACCATGTGCGCTATACTAGGTCCGCCCATGCTAGTCAATTGGGACTCCAACACGCCCCTCCCAACGCGCAAAATGTCAGGGGGATAGACATGTACAGATTGTCCTAGAAAATCGAGTCCCTAAAGTAGTAGACTTTTGTAAGAATATCTAAAACCCCATAAGATTACCGTCCAAATGAACCATTAAAGTTGGTTCCAACATATATTAAGGAGAATGATTCAAGTCTAGCTGACTCAACTGTCTCAGAGTGTGAGAGTGTGTGCCTGATCCTACAACCGTAGACCTTGGCTCTCATACCATGTAAGAATATAATATATATATATATAGTTTACTTTTCAGAAAAGCCATCGAGGACTTTTCGACATATTCTGACACCAAGGGCCTTTTTGTTTTAAAAAAAATACCTCTTAAAACCTCTTTACTGTTTGTTTTATTTTTAATAAAGGGTCAGAAAGCCTCTTATTATCCTCTGAAATTTTAAGTGGTGCACCATCCACCTGTTTTCTTTTAGAGATGAAATCAGACTTGAAACCTCTTAAAAAACAAACGACACCTAACTAATGACGTTTTATGGCAAATACGGTTTTTGTTTAGAAAGAAAGATGGTAATAATACCTTAAGATTTCCGGCAACATTGAAGGTGACGGCGGTGGTTGAATGGATGACGTAGAATATGGAGAAGTTGAGGCAGAAAGCCAGTACTCCAGAGCCGATAATGATGATGAACGATGAGCCAAGATTGGGAGCTGTCTGTATCCATTCCAAAACTCCAGCTCCTTCTAGAAGCAACGCTGGTACGGCCAATATCATGGTCGCAAATGGTGCCATATAGTACACCGTGTTTATGCTGTACATCAAGAAATCAAATAAGAAATAAAGAAAACATACCTACGTTATGGAACTTAACCTTCTAAAGGCCCATTCAAATGCAGCAATTTTCTAGTATATGAAGTTTTTACTACCTATCAATGAAAAATGCATCATTTAACTTCATACATAAGTTTTTAGTAAATCTTAAATACCCGTGAAGAATGAGCAAGAATCTTGTGAATGAATTTATTTGTAACAATGATGATGTGAAAATATGTGACCTTACTTCATAGATTCCGAAAAGTGAAAAACTTAGGACATACCGAAAGGAATGTGTTGTAAAGGTTAGGACTTGGGAGATTCCAAAAGGATCAACATTGAATTTGCGAAAAAGTGAAAACAAGTTGGGGTATTCATTAAAACAGCCGTTCTACTCTCTGGGTAGCAGACAGGTCTACGTACATCCCAATCTCCATGCCCTATTTTCGAGTGGAACATACTAAGTGTGTTTGGTTAGGTTATATATGTTGGAAACGAAACCACCTATTTGCCTCCTCATATATCTTATAAATGTATTTGTAATATTGATTTTGGTTCATAATATTCATTATTGATTAAAACATACGAACATTGCATAGATGGACATACGAGTCTGGAGGGAATGCAAAAATTCCCTTAGGGGCGTTTGGTTTAATGGAATGGTTTTGAGAGATTTGGATTTCGTGGAAGGATTTGTATTTGGTGGGATTTGGATTTGGAATCAATGCTCTGTTGGTCCTATACATGAGACATGTTATCAGGAAAAGAATTGCAATTGCTAAATGATGTTTTGTGTGTGTTTGGTTTGTTGGATTTGGAATGAAATTGAATTCCATTATTTATAAGAAAATAATTAAAAATAATAAAATAATTGAAAATAATTAAATTACTTTTCGTTTAATTGATTATCAGAAAACAAATGTTTCACATATTTTTGAACATTATTAGATATAAATCTTACGAAACCCCGTGAAATCCTAGTCACCCCGTGGGATTTCAAATCCTGTGTTTGAGGGATGTCAAAGAAATCCTACGATTTCAAATCCGAGCAATCCTGCAAACCAAACACAAGATTGAAAGGATTTGAATTCCAAATCCCCTCAAATCCATTCCATTCTTGCAAACCAAATGGGGACCTTAGGTATGTTTGGTTTGATGGAATAATTTTAAGGGATTTGGATCTAAGGATTTGAATTGACAGATTTTGGATTTGGAGGTGAATTGTTGGAATTTACAAAAATTTATAAAAATAAATAAATTATCTTTCAACATATTTTAACACATTATGAAACATAAAGCCTTCGAAATCGCACAAAATACCAACCACTGAACCACCAAGATGGGATTTTGAAATCCCATGTTTGTGGGATTTGATATCCAATCAATCCTACAAACCAAACATGGAACTGGAATTGGATTGAAATCCAAATCCCTCCACCCTATCTAATCCTAAAAACCAAACGAAACAGGACCTTAGCTTTTATATTCTACGAAATGGATTATTTTCATCAATATTTCCTTCAACATAAGCATCGAATTCCTTCTAGAATTTTTAGAGTATTTCATATCATATGAAACAATTTTCTCCCTAACTTACTGGGTAAGACTCTTGGTCCTTGCCTTAGCTCTTAACCGGGCAAGATCCTTGGTCCTTGTCATATTCATCCATAAGGTAATGTGACTTTGTAAGCACTTAACCGGGTAACAAACGGCCACTTATTCACCAAAGTACTCAGTTGGAGCAATTGGTTGAGGTACAAAAGGTTTTTTTTATTCAAAAGGTTTTTAACATTAAATTGCAAGAATTCCAGTTTATGCTATGAATAGTAATGATCTAAAAGCAGCGGGCATGGAGATTTTATGAAAATAGACTCGCAATGCTAGAATTTGAAAATTAGATTTTGCATTGTAATAGGATATCTGTAGTACGAAATAAAACTTCCTTAGAAAGAGCTTGCCTAGAATCACTTCATAACCTTTTTATTTATTCAAATGATATGAAGTGAATATGAAGAGGGTAAAAACACTTGTATCATAAGTTACCACCTAAAAGAAACATATACAACATCAAGAGGTATTAAGAGACGGTCCAAGGTTTAAGAGAAAGATACGACAAAACAAAAAGTTACCACATTCCTAAACAGGGTTGGGTTCCAGTGAGAAGTTGGGGTTAACGTGAGAAATGGTTATCAACCGTTGGATGCACAGTAGTATGATATGCACCGAGATGCACAGATCAATTCCCTTCCCTTCTAAAGCTCAATTCATGAGAGAGAATGAGATTAAAAGTGATCAACAGTACAGATCCACTTGTCACACCATCTTTCGCCTTCCTAAAGACGTGATTTTTAATAACATGGGAATCTCCAATAATGTTATAATCTTGATTATGGGATTATGAACAAAGAGCATTATCCTTTTCACTCTTATATCATGACCTTCATACAAAAAAGTATTTGATTCCAAACTTTATAACAGACAGAAAACAGGTTATTAACATATGAAGAAAACAAGGATGGATGGATAGATAGATACCTGTCAAACTTATATCCATGAAGCAAAGATTCGGCAAGAATGGTTTTTGTAGAGGTGGCAAGACACCCAAATAAGGCGGCACAGAAGCCAAGCGCATTAAAGCTAAGTTCTGTAACGGATGTAAGCAGAATCCCTCCAACGATAGGAACCAGAGATGCCCAAATTCTCCAATCGAAGTACTTTCTCCATACCATCCACTGCAATATCACTGTTTTTAACATCAATAACAACACATACCTTTTAACATTTCTAAATTGAAGCACAAAGAAAAGAAGATCACAATATTTACATATATATATATATATATATACCTGTTGTTGCAGGGTGAATGACTTGATTGTTTGCATAAATGAAACTGGAATGTAACGCAAGCTGACGTTCCCCAAAACTATGTTGATACAAAACACAAAAGACATTGGGAAAATCCTTCTCCACCGATCTTCAGGTTCGACGCTGATAAGTGGTTTAACCTTTAATACGTTGATAACTACATATGCCCCAATCGATGAGCATATAAAGTGTATACATGATACTGTCAAAGGGAACTTGAAATCAAGTTTCTGAAACATACAAAAAAAAGCAAAACATTTCAAGATGTTACTGAAATACTTGATCAAAATCAAACGAACCCAATAAATCTTGTACACTGTAAAGAATGATAAATATGTTTCCGTGAAAACCCCAACTTGTATAAAGGTTTTGGAACCAACCTCAAGTGGACATATTGAGTACAATGCCTTAACTAAAAAAAACCCTAAATTTGAAATTTGGGTGTTATGAATTAACTTCAAAATTTGATGAGAAAGATTTCATCTATCTATACAAACAAGTATCAGAAACAGAATCGAACCCTTTTCGATAAAGATTTCTTTTTTAACTTTATCAAATTTGAATCTGTAAATTAGTAAGCTTGAGCATATTTTAAACAAGATTAGACATATGATTTCAAACAAAGTGCATTTCAAGATCAATGATGTAGCTAATTCATACAACTAGAAAGCAGATTCCAACCCATTAATTTATAAACTATAATTAACATAAACAAAACCACTTTTCTTTGCACAATTTGAATTTATATATATATATATATATATATATATACTTTTAACCTAGATAAACTCTAGTTGTAGAACAGGGGAGCACATGAATGAGATCAATAGAGTAACATACGTGCAAGCAAAATCCAACAAAACCTATATATATATATATGTATATATATATATATAAAGAAAGAAAGAAAGAAAGAATGAGAAAAGGGGATATGCCTGAAAGATCCATTTGTTCATGATGATGACGGCAACATTGAAACTCCACCACTGAAAGATGGCAAAGATGGATCGAAAGACGGTCCATGAACACAATCTGGTTTCCTCCATTTTTTGTTTATTCCAAGATGAAATGAAATGAAACAAACCCAGATCGGCTTTACCCAGCTCAGATCCAAATAACCCCCAATTCTCTTTCAATCAATTACATATACATATATATATATGATATATATATATATAAATAAAGAAAGAGATAGAAAGAAAGAAACAAGAAGAAGAAGAAGAAGAAGAAGTGAAACAGTTTTAATTAGGGAAGAGAAGAGAATCGTAAGTGTAACGGTGGGTCTTCTTCCACATGATGAATGGATTTTGGATCTCTTTTATTATTTCTTTGCTTTTCTAAACGTCATTTGATGATGGCTTTCTCCTCTTCACGCCATTAGACCCCCATCCCCTACTCTTTTTTTTATATATATTATTACTATTTCTATTGTTTCATACTCCTGCCAAAAAACTCCAAACTATATATAATTTTAATTCATTTTGTATACATTTTCAAAGATATTCACGTCAAATTTTGTGTATATATAGATTAGAGAGACAAATGTAATCGGTGTAGGCATTTGCAAAATAAGGTGACTATATATATATATATATATAGTGCGACACGTGGCAATCTGACATCCGCGAATCAAGGCTTATTCAGTCTGCATAAACCCGCAGGAGCACACTGCTTATGAAGGCAGGGCCCAGTTCGGTTATTTGGTCATCAACATTTAGGTTGGTCGGACTGATTATGTAGACAAATGTTAATTTGCAAATAGGTTAGGTACGTTAACATGTATTAACTTATGGGAAGGACAAGTAGACAAATATTCATGCAAAGTTATTGTTGGTCTCAACCATTGAATTTTTTTTTTTTTTTTTTTTTTTTTTTTTGAAAGGAAAATCCTGGCAATTTTATAAAAATAAAAGTACAAATACAAAAAGCAAGCTAAGTATACCACAAACAAGGGACACAAAGCCGCACGCCAAAAGCATCAAAAGATACTAACAACAGAGAAACCCAATCCCAAGAAACTGAAGAAAGACAACACTAAGATCTCTCTCTAACGAAACATCACTGCGTGTCCTGCTCCATCTTCGTAATCACCTGCCTGTCAGACCATGAAACTTTCTTTGGTCTAGTGTCCATGACAATATCATGGTCAGATAAAACATCATCATCGGACGTATCGTCATCATCATCATCCCCCACATCAATCCTATCCGGGAGTGTAAAGCCACGAAGTTTGCCATCAAGCTCCTTCCCGAAAACTCTTTCCCACCTATCAATGAAGTATTCCAGTTTCTGACGTGACCAGAAATTAATGATTACCGGCTCAAGTCCCACCCCACGTTTTTCAACATAGCAGTCTACTTCCTTTTTATCCGCGGTCCACTTAGGATGCTCTTCCAAAACAGTAAACTGATTGGAAACCTTAATAGGAATCCTTTCAGTATTCAAGTTCTGTACTTTGGAATTAGTGTTATCCTCCACCCTTGTTGTCATCCTTTCAGTTTTTACCACCTTAGGAGGGGGTTTATCATCACCAATAGTAGCCTTACCCTTATCAATCGTATCAATAGAACGAATAGCTGTTTTAGGAACAAACCTTTGGTTGATCTTAACACCAGTATTAAAAACAACCTTCGGGTTTTGACCTCCAACTTTCAGAGGGGCAATTTTCGGCTTAAGTTTATTTTTCCGTTTGGGAAATATAAACCCATCATCAATAACCTTAGCCTTAGAAGGTTCACCAACACTAGAAGGCACAGGTTTATCTATATTTAACTCCTCAACCGTACGTGGCCGGAATGAACAAGAGGTTAAGTCATGACCAAACACCTTGCAAAAGCTACATCTCTTGGGTTTCCAAAGAAATTCAGTTCTAAATTTCCTTAGTTTACCCAAGATAATAGCATCAATTTCCGTAGGCAACTCATAATCAGCAGAGGCATTCACCAACACTCTGGCAAAATTAGCTCTGCCAGCTTTGGTTTCACACATCTCTTCTGTATATCTATCCACGGAAATTGGTTCTCCTACCACACTAGTAATGTAGCTAATTATTTCAAAATCCCACACATCCAATGGTAGACCAAAAATATTAACCCACAAAGGAACCTTTTTAGGTTCAGGCTTGTCAAAACAAAGCCCAGGCTGCCATTGTTGGATGAAAATAGGCATACCATTAAATAGCCATGGACCATTTTCCAAAACAAAGTTCAATCCTTGTTCAGAATTAAACTTGAAGAAGAAATAGGCTTGGTCATTTAAGATAACCTCAGACAGACCAAATTGCTTCCACATTCGTCTAGCATGATACTGAACGAAAGGAAAAGCAGGCCTTTTACCAATAAAGTAGCCAGCAAGAGTAAGAGCCCATTCACTGGCTTGTTTTTGAATCAATTCATCAGGTATAATCGCACGTCTAGTGCCAAGCTCAGTTATGACCGGAGGATAGTACTTAAGTTTACCTTTACCGCTCGCGAGGTTTGCGCTTTTCTTCAAAAGATCAGCAAAAGACACTGGCTTATGAGCAACACTCGACTCCTCAGCGTGCAAGTGTACGTTACCCTCAGAATCCACAAAGCTACCAGCATTTGGTCCTTTATCTACCGACAACGTACTTGGCTTTAGAGACCCTTCCGGGACGAAAGGGTGGCTGCCTCCGAATTTGACACCGGAGAAGCCAAGAATGAAGACGGTGACAGCATCGGTGACTGCTGTTGATGACCAAGAGGACCCGAAACATCCCTCAGCAACTGCTGAAAAGGACCCACATCACCAAACACTCCCGTAGTCCCCTTCGGTGTCTCCACAAATGGTTCCACACTAGCAGACAAAACCGCCGGCGAAACCAAACATGAAGGAGGAACCATCGTAGAAAAGGCAGCGGCGGTGTTATCAGCAGTCCCCACCACGCGGGACAACGACCCTAACGTGTCAACAAGTGGCGGCAGCGGACAAATAGCCGAGGCTACCATCCCGGTGCCGGCCGGCCCACCACCATCAGCAGCCACGGAGGGCGACAGCGAGGTAGGTGACGAACCACCACTCCCCGGCGCATCCAACACCGGCGACGAGACAAAAGAAGAAGCCACGACGGCGGTGGTTTTGCAATCAACCACCACCGTTGGGGAGCCCTCAGACAGGCGATCAACATCAGTACCATCACACGCCGGTACGGCGGCTGTGGTGGCCGGCGGCAGCGAAAACGGGATCGTCGAAGCCAAACCCTTATTTTGCTTGTTTTTCTTCGCGCGATTACGTGTGATAGGAGGATCTGGAGGCCGATTGACCTCCATAGGCTTGTAGAGGAGGCAAATCCGACCACCCCCACAGAAGAAGATGACCGGCGGCCGGCTAGAATGGCCGGAAAAGATGAACGGCGGCTGTGAAACCTAGTCGCCAAAACCCTTTAAAACTCTGTTTTGTTGTAGTGTCAATGTGTCCTATCAACTTGTTGTAATGCTTTTACAAAAGGCACTCAACCATTGAATTTGTATATAATACTTACAACATAAGACTAACACTTAGAAAACAATAAACTTGGTCCACTTATCTTTAAGAGGCACTTATCCGATGAAAAACATCTATTGGATGGTTCCTCAATTAACATCCAATACTGGATAGTATCTCAACTAAAATTTGATTCGATGAGTTTTATATATAGCATCAGATTTGATGATTTATAGTTGGTCACTTTCAACATGCTCCATCTTATCCTATGTATATTTGGTTAAGGATTCTAAGTTTCACCAACCTACTAAATCTCTCCTATGATATACTTTTATAAAATTCTATAACTGGCAAAATCTAAGGTATAACTTATGTTTCAGATTAATAGAAAATGTTAAGATTTGTCATGTAAAAGTCTTATAACTATCTATATTGATCATTGAGCAAAATGCATATAACAAAATTGAAAATTAGTTGAATTGAGGTCAAGATCGTCATTGAAGCAAATTGGTCTGCCATCTACTGAAAGACGTACAAGATAAAGTCAAGTACTAGTTTAACAAACACTACTATCATCAGGCCGAATATTTAAAGTACTAACTTGACCAGCAAGTTTGGCTCACCAACTATCCTACCTCGTTCTTGGCATTAGAACATGTACAACATGTCAGCCTAAGCAAGTACCAAAACATCACTATTAGTACTTTGTTTGATTTATTGTTCCCTCAACATACTAAAGGATGAAGTAAAGACAAAATGGTGTTTACATCAGTAGTTAAAAGTTGAAATGAAGAGTACTAGGATACATGGATCAACCACTTAGAAAAAACACGCATTAAAGTTGGACATACATCATTTAACACATTGGTGGTTATCAAAAGGCACCCTTTCTCGTTCAATGCAAATCATTCATTTTTTAAAGAACTTCCTTGGAGTGTTTCTAAAGTAAATTAGGCATCAACATCTGAAGAAGTTCCTTAGTTCTTCAGATTTGGAAGAGAGAAACTTCTACCTCCCTTTCTTCCAGTTAACAAATTTGTCACAGTCAAATTGTTTAAGATCACATGTCTTACCTTTGTAGCTTTCTCAACAAATATGTAATTCTTGTTTTTACACAAAAATATAGAATAAATAATTAAAAGTGAAAATATGTTATGTTTGTATTCAAACCCCCCTTCTACAAACACTTCTTGTATAAGTCATCACTTGTCAAGACCAATAAGTGGCATCATAAATATGATCTGTGATGACTTCCACAACCATTACTCATGACTATCTATCAAAGTTCTTATGCCTTCATGATGTTACGTACTTTGCATATATCTTTCGATAAATTTCAGTTTCATCGAAAAGTTCTTTTTCGAAATTGATGACTTAGACCTATTCTATTCTCACTTAATAACTACAAGTTAAATAATGAAGATTCTAGCTTCTCTCAATAGTTTTTTTTTTCTCTTTTTCATCTCACGTTAAAAGTCTCAAAGTCATTTTCCTTATGTCCAACTCTGATGCAATCTTATCTGATGAATCTGTTACCAACCATGAAATATTATAAGTAAGCATTTAAACCAAGAAAACTCTTGAAGAACTTTCTTTCTTTTATTCACAAGGATCAATGTCTAATACATGATTCTTCAAGAAGAACTTTAACTATTGATATATGCCTTATGGCTCATCTTTCTGAATCTAGTCCTTCTAAAAGAAGATGTTCAAAAACCTCCTCACCAGCATCCACTTGCCTAAAAGATTATCCTTAGGTACATCTATATTTTCTTACAACATGCCCGAGTTGATAAAGAAGCTAAAGCTAAGGTTGTTGCCCCTGAAGCTAAAGCTAAAATTGACAAAAAAAACGTTGCTGTTGCTATTCAGGCCCAAGGGATTTTCATTCAGCTCCCTAGCCTGGACAAGCTTCATTCGAAGCTTGACATCCTTGTTGACTCCTCCAGACGGCTCATTCAACACGTGAATGACTCCAACAAATCCACCATTGATCTGACCTCCATCAACAGCGAAGTGGTAACGCTGGTCGATGCTCAGAATCAGATGATCGAGGAGCTAAGGCAATTAGTCAATGTCTAAACTGCCAAGATAGATGACCTGACCAATCTGGTCAGAGCCATCCCCACTACTGCTCCACCAACACCAACACCAACACCAACACCAACACCATCTTTCACAACAAGTGACAGAGCCCTGATTGAGAATCAATCAGTTGCCCTTATCTCTCAGGGTGCTATGATCACGAATATGACATCCCTCCTCCAGCGGCTTCTATCAGCCAATCCTACAAGTTGGACGTTATGAAGTGGCTGAGGGGAGAAGTCATATGATGTCGCTGAAGCTGTCATCGATCATTAATGTTGCTGATACCACCATCATCTCTCCTACCCTCAACTCCTCCTGCTCACACTCAAATGCCCGTCGACGCTATTGTAGATGTCGATGATGAAGATGATGAAGAAACACAGGAAGATGCAGATGAGGAGGATGAAGAGCCCAACGACTTCAGTTGTGACTCTGGTAAAAGAGGCAATGACGATGAAGATAAAGATGATGATGAAGGCCCTCCCTGATGGGCCGCAACAGAAAAACCTCCGTAGCCGCCCAAGATGCAAAAACGAGCTGCAAATAAGGTAGAAGCTCAGGGGGAGCAACCACCTCCTTCCAATGACGCCATTATCTTAGGTACTCCTCTCTCAGGTACCCCTCATCCGATCCAACCTTCTTCACCCACCAACTTTGACTGATGCGGTAGATATATATATATATATATATATAATTATGAACCAAGTTTTACCCTTATTAATCACTCAACTTTACTACCACAAACAGGCAAGCATACATGATCGCGAATAATATAGTGTGGTATCGTTCTTACCATAGGAAACAATGAAGCTATCTCTATTCCAATTCTACAGCTTTTACTAATTAATCTATTGAAAATATCTTTTGGGGGGGTTTTGTATTTAATAAATACTAACACGAAAACAATAACCAAGTAAGCTAATTAAAAGATGATAACTTTATGATAGAAAACGGTACTCACTATGGTTGTTTAAGAATCTCTTTTCAGGTGGTTTGACTTAGGCAATTAAAGTTATGATAAATGACAATTTTAGAACTTGTTTAACAAACAACTCAGATTATCAAGTGACTATCAACTAGAACTGTAACATCTTATAACTAAATTTCCAAAAATTAAACGGAAAACTACCATAAATTAAAAGATAGTAACCTTAACAGCGGAAGAAGTCCAAAAAGATTAAAACTTTAGAATTTATAACTCGTTAAATGAAATGCCCAACATCTAATTCAAACAAAAATCCTCAAAACGAGGTTCATTCAACTAAAGTATAAATTTGTTTCAACCTAAAACAACGTATAGTTTTAAAGTAACATGTTTCCCTCAATAAACACACTGAACTGAGCCATGGCCACGTCAGAGCATCAAGCGAGTCCTTTCCCCTTATCCTTCCCGAAGGAACCTGCAACTAAAGAGAAAACCACAACGGGTTAAGCTTTACGCTCAATGAGCACAAACCACAATATACATAAACCACATATCACAAATCACATACGTAAACGAGAACTAGTCATGCAACACATAAATGTCCTTACCAGGCTACCACACCGATACCCACGGTGGCCACCACCACTACAATGGGCACGGCCAAACATGTAAGCTAGTCTCAATTTATCCACAACAAGTATCCACGCAATCAATACATGTAGCTGTTAGGAATTATGTGCAGAGTTGACAAACCAAGTGATTACGCATCCAATGTTACAAGACACTTGAGGGTCACACCTGTGAGGACCTATAAGTCGAACAAGTTAGATGAAACCCCGAAATGGAGAGTAAGGATTTATAATAGTGCATTATAAATCAATTGGGTAATTACAGTCAGAATTACCAAAGTTGGAGGGTTATTAATTAATTAGGATATTATATATTTATTAGATAAATAAATATGTAATAATTAATTAATAAGATTTTTATATATTAGATAAATATATAAATAATAATTATCGTATGCAAATTCTTTTCCAGCTAATTAAAAAGGAAAAGGGATTAGAGATAATTATAAAAGGAAACTGAATCTTATACAAACTGTATTTTTCCTCCATATAAATAAGGCTTATGGGTTAAGGAAAAATTGTAGCTTTTTAGTCAAGAAATCGTTTTTCAGTTTCCTTCTCCCTCTCTCTCTAAAAACCGGCGCCGACCACACACCCCAGTCGGATTCCAGTTTTTTGTTGTTCGGGTTTCACAGTTCTGCTAGAGGAACGTTCGTTGGTCGATCACCGGTGGACTATCATCAAGCAATCCAGGTAAATTAATCTAACCTAAACTATTAGGTTTAGAGCTATAAACGATTAAAGATCATTAGGCTTTAATGGGTTTTTAGTTTTATCGCTTCCGCAAAATAAGATCGCAAACAGCGTGTTTTTGATCACGTAGGTTTTATCAGTTTGATTAACCTATGAGATATATCAAATCAGCGAGGTTTGATAGATCCGAGATAATCCTCGAGTCAGTTTGATCTGAGGATACCCACAAAAACTCAACAGTGGTATCAGAGCCAAGGTTGATAAATCGTTTTAGTTTTTTATCAGTTTATCTGTATATGCGTGATCCGTTAAAATTAAATTGTTTTTCCAATCTTTATAAAATCTGAAATTTATTATATGATTTTGTTTATCGCGTTAGAACACTATCGAACAAAAACCTGGAGAAACCACCACCAGATTGGTGGTGGCTACGGTTGTCACACCACCGCCGCACCACCAGCGTGGTGGTTGCGGATGACAGCCGTAATCGTTCACCGGACCACACCACGGAATATGGTGGCTGTTCCGGCTGCCGCTCGAGAACCACTAGGCCACACCACCAGATCGGTGGTGGCCGTAGGCCAGGATCGCGGCTGCACCACCGCTAGTGGTGGCGGCTGTGATTAACGATAATAGCGGTGTTTGTTCTCGACAACCGCCGCAAGTGTTAGCGGCGGTGGCGTTTTTTCTTTCGGTATCGCCGGACAACAATGGTGGTGATGTTTTGCCACCGTTGTCGGTCAAGTGAGGCGGTGATTGATGGCGGTGTGCGTTTTTGGTAAGAGGTGACAGTGGGTGGTCGTGCGATCAACCGACAGCGGCGAACCCGTAGGTCGAACCACGGTTGACGCCAAGGCCAAACCACCAGCATGGTGGTGGCCGACGGTTTTGATGTTGGACCGTGGTTGGGGCGCGGCACGATTGTCATCGAAGCCACTCACGCGGTGGCGGCCAAACCGCAACCACCAGAAGCCGCTCACTCGGTGGTGGATGGCGGTGTTATCAACAGCAATTGATGATGACCGAAGCCCGATCGCACCCAGGAACTAACCCGCATCCGGTTTTGGCCGGATTACGGTGGTGGCAACGGACATAAGATCACCGGCCGCACCCCAGATCGGCGGTGGCGGTGTCAGGCTGCGGCTGCACCATCAGCATGGTGGTGGCAGCGTTTTTCGGTGACCATGGCTCGCGGCGATGGTCGGAAGACCAAACCGCAACCGGTGGTCGCAAGGCAGTGGCGGTTTATTGTTGTTCCCGGCAAAGAAGGCCGCACCAGACGGTGGTGGCCGACGGTATCAAACGGTAACGATGGCCATACGACGATCGAATCACTAATACGGTGGTAGGCGGCGGTTCATGACCGCGGATTAAACCTAGGGTTTTTCGTGTTTGGGCCTAGTTGCGTTATCCAGGCCCAAGGCCCAGTTCTTTGGACCAAGTGATGGCCCAAAAAGGGTTCGTTTGGTTTTAAGCTTTCTTATCCAAAAATTATTTTTCTGTTCAAATTTTATTCAATAAAATTTATTCAAACCAGTTGAGTTTCGGAATTAAATTTTTCACCGTTTATTTAGGCCTAATTTTATGTTTTTATTATTAAAACACTAAGGGCCAGTATTATAAAAAATTGGATCGATAAAACCTATTTGATATAAATTTTTGGGTAAAAGGATTATTTTTAGCTAAAATGGTTTTAGTTTTGTAAATCTCAGTTTTAAAAACCATTTTTCAGTCTAAAGGTTTTTGGTTCATAAAACAGTTTGTTTTTGAATCAGTTATAAGACCAGGTTTTGCAATAATTGAGACAAGATAATTTTAACGGATCCAGATTTATTTCTCGTAATATTGCTATTGTTATATTGCATGCTTATATATTTACGTAATTGCTTGAGCTCGATATATGGTTTTCAGTTTGATTTTACATATATATATATATATATATCTATTATAGTGTTTTGCCAACCTAGACCCTTGACATATTTGCGGGGAGGCCTGCGTGCCATTTACAACCCCTTATGTAATAATGACCTTAGGATAGAATTGTTTTATTCTTTCGGGATGACGAGGCCAGTGGGAGCTACTTCATCACTACCGGAGTACTAACAAAACATGGCGAGGCCAGTGGGAGCTACGCAAGTTTTGAAGCTTTTAATAGAATAGGTCATTATTGGTCCCTAGGAAACGTTGGCAGAAACTATAATTAGGTACTATGTGATTAATTATTGTTTAATTGCATGATTGATTAATTATTTGTGATATCCTGCATGTTAATAGTTTTAAATAGAATTGTTACTTTAAAACTAGTTTATATCACAAAAGGGAATATAGGTTTTAGTTTCGTTAAACTTTTCAAAACGATAGTTTTTGATTTAAAAAACCTATAGATGATTGCTATATATAAAAGGCAAGTTGACAAAAACAGTTAGTTTTAATCAACTAGGTGTGCTGTTAAAACAGTTAGTTTTAATTAGCAAGTAATTTTAGAACAATTAGTTTTAAAATTACGTGTGTGTTTGAAACAGTTAGTTTAAAACATAAGTAGCCTTTATAACAATCAATTTTTCAAAAGCCTGGAAATAAAGTTTTTCAAAACCCCGAAAATCATAGATCAGTAGTGCAACCCATCTAGGGGCACCTTCGGCGTAAAGTACATAGGCATTGTAAGTGATCACACATTCAACGTCTGTGTTCAAACTGAAGCTGAAGGGGTTACATAACTCTGCGAATTATCTCCGGGTGGTACCGGCCAGAGTATAGTGATCAGGTCCCCAAAATGGTGAGATCTGTTTTGGTACTATAATGTTCACTGGGTGGTACCGGGCCAAAAAGCACTTAGAGGGACTAAAACATGCACAGGTAGTTGCCATGGTCCCGAAAAGATCTAGGAGTCATGTCAGTTAGATATGATTGGTAAAAGTCCTTACCTACCGAAATAAATACGGGTCTGGTGGAGCAAGAACATTACGCACATCAGGACGTATGAAATAAGGATCCTAGTCCAATAAATTGATCATTTAAGGGTTTATTGATATTTTATTGGAAATTTATCTATTTACAGTTGCTAAGACCAAAAGTTTTATCTTGTGTAGATGGCAAGCACTGTCACCAGCACTAATAATCTTTCCCTCCGATCTATCCTAGAGAAGGATAAACTGACCGGCCCTAACTTTCTCGACTGGGAGCGCAATCTGATGATTGTGCTCAGACATGAGAGAAAGTGGTATGTGCTTGAAGAGCCACTTGGGGAGGCACCTCCGGCAAACGCTCCGGCCGCTGCCAGAAATGCCCACAAGAAGCACTCGGATGATCTCCTTGATGTCGCCTGTCTGATGTTAGCAACTATGAGCCCAGATCTGCAAGCAGGGCTCATAAATACAAATGCTTACGACATGATCCGCCAGCTGAGGGACATGTTTCAGACTCAGGCTCGTACAGAACGCTACGATGCCACCAAAGCATTCAATGAGTGCAAGATGGTAAAAGGGACATCAGTAAGTGACCATGTCATGAAAATGAAACGGCACTTAGATCATCTGGAGAGGCTAGGTCATCCTGTTCCGTTGCAGCTAGCAACAGACACCATACTCAATTCACTGTCAGAAGACTACAGGCCCTTTGTAGTCAATTACAACATGAATAACATGGAGAAAACAATAGCAGAGTTGCACTCCATGCTTAAGACAGCTGAACTGAATATGGGGAACAAGAACAAGACCAAGGATGTCTTGATGGTAAAAGACGGAGGGGTGAAAAAGAAGAATGGGCAAGCTAGCACCAGTAAAGGAAAAGGACCAGTCCAGGCCATCCAGAGTGCACCCAAGAAAGGCAAGGGCAAGGGCAAGGGCAAGAAGGTTAAGCCAAACAAAGCTAGGACCGAAAACCGCTGCTTTATATGCAATGAGATCGGTCACTGGAGGCAAAACTGCCCTAAGCGTCATGAAGCAGGTATATAAACCTCAGAGATTTATGATTGCTTTATTTTTGTCACTTCTTACTTGTTAGTTTACAAGTATTCTGATACCTAGAGCAAATGATTATTGCAGGAGGTCAGAAGTGAAATGCCCAGAGGTTGCTGAGGATCTGAAGCACAAGTTTATTTCGATTTAAGTCAAGACATTTTTGAATTTATAGTTTTAAAACAGTTATTTTTGGGGTTTATGGTCTTAAACAATTTTGGATAATTATATTTTATAATTTCATGGTTTTATTTTTCAAAAGTTATTGTCTTGACATAGAAATATCTGATTGTGCCTGATATTCTTATATCTGTATGATCCTAGTTGATGCCTGTTATAATTACTTTAATGAAATTGAAGTAATTTGTATAAAAACTATCAAAACACACGAGATTCTATAGGAATGCGTTTTGAGAATAAAACATTTATGAATAATAGTTTTGCGATCAAGAGGGAGAATTTAAGATATTAACTCAGATAGCGTTAATAACAGCATTTATAAAACTAGAAAGATTCCAAGTTCTGGAATTAGGATTTGACCAAATCCAGTTAAGTTTTATAAAAGAAATTCTCAAGAATTAACTAATCAAGTTTGATCAAGTTTTATTCAAATGTTTTAAAAGGAGAATTTAGGATATTAACTCAGATGGGGTTAATAACAGTATTTATGAAACTAGGAGGATTCCAAGGTTTGGAATTAGGATTTGACCAAATCCAGTTGAGTTTCATAAAAGGGAAATTCTCAAAGTTCATTACTTGAAATTAGGATTGACTAAGTCAATAGTAAATTTTGAGTAATAGTTAGTTTTTATTAAGCAAGTGGGAGCCCAATTTATTCTCTATCTAGTCTCAGATAAAGAATAAAAGATGCAATTATTGATATATCTCGGAATTCATAATCCAGGTAGGATAAGAATTCATAAGATATAATTTACCCTTTTAGTCAAAAGGATAAGAGTTTCATGACCCATGAAACAAAGGTCGTGACTAACCTTAGAAATCAATAATTAAAGTGTTGGATTAAAATATAGGATTCCAGTAAATTTGTCAGGATTGCAAATGGAATCTGATTTCAGGTAGAAATCATTCATCTACACAGCAACTAAGGAAAGTTGCAGTCTTACATATTCAGGAACTGGAAGTTAGTCCAGGTCTCCGAGTTCAAGGAATATGATAAAAGTCTAGTTATTTTTTTTAAGGTGTTTGCAAAACAATAATTAGCAGATACAAGTAGATCCTATAAACAGACTTGTACCTTTTGGTTATCACTTTGATTAAAATGGTAAACTTTAATAAAAGGGTTTAAACTAAAGATAGGTGATACTTTATTTTAGACCAGTATCTAACAAACGTTAAATAGATGTTACGAAAGTTATTAAAGAAAAGATATTTGATTTTGTTATCATTACAGCGTGTAATGTGGACTATACAAAATTGATTTCTTTATTACTTTCACATTTTTGCATGTTTTAATATATCCAGGAATGAAATCAGTCTCCGATTTTTCATTCAAAATCTGTCCGTGACAACTTATCATTGTGGGAACATGATAAGGCGTTAAAGTCATTGTGAACTTTTAGGTAGTTATGATCAGTTGCTGAATAACAGCTACAAGTGTTGTAGACTAAAAGTTACACAAATATTTGATAGAGTAGCAAATATCGGACGTGATCCGCGGTTGAGATTACTTCTTGGAAGCAGTCATAAGTAAATCTCACAGTGGTTGTCCCTATCACCTGAGGTATCTGATTTGATATCATGAGGACTACTGAATTCTTAGTGCACTCAACCGCTACGCCGTAACAGGGTGGCTATAAAGGGTGTAACTAGATTCAGCGGAAGCCGTGGTGTTAAAGGCAGATATGCAAGATGGGATTTGCACCTCTTCTCTGAAGAGAGATATTTCTGGGCCCATCTTGACTGACTAAGTATACTGATGAAGTGCATGGCCATGCCCAAACGAACTGATTAGTTCTTTGTCGTTTACCTATCAGTGAAAGTCAGATAATCAAGAGAACAGAATCTTGAGTATTTAGAGTTGACACTTTCCAAGCTCATGCTCACAGATGAAATATCGCGATGCAAAGGGAAAAGCCAAGATATACCCAATCAATGAACAGTAGTTTCATAGATACCTAATTCCTCACGGAATGTTTATATCACCAGTCTGGGTATAAGAGTTCTTGTAACCTGGTCAGCCTAAGTGCCTGTCTAGGGGCCTCCTTAGGTCAGTGTAATCAAAGGTGGTATTGCCAACTTGTACAAGTGGGAGTCTGTTAGGAATTATGTGCAGAGTTGACAAACCAAGTGATTACGCATCCAATGTTACAAGACACTTGAGGGTCACACCTGTGAGGACCTATAAGTCGAACAAGTTAGATGAAACCCCGAAATGGAGAGTAAGGATTTATAATAGTGCATTATAAATCAATTGGGTAATTACAGTCAGAATTACCAAAGTTGGAGGGTTATTAATTAATTAGGATATTATATATTTATTAGATAAATAAATATGTAATAATTAATTAATAAGATTTTTATATATTAGATAAATATATAAATAATAATTATCGTATGCAAATTCTTTTCCAGCTAATTAAAAAGGAAAAGGGATTAGAGATAATTATAAAAGGAAACTGAATCTTATACAAACTGTATTTTTCCTCCATATAAATAAGGCTTATGGGTTAAGGAAAAATTGTAGCTTTTTAGTCAAGAAATCGTTTTTCAGTTTCCTTCTCCCTCTCTCTCTAAAAACCGGCGCCGACCACACACCCCAGTCGGATTCCAGTTTTTTGTTGTTCGGGTTTCACAGTTCTGCTAGAGGAACGTTCGTTGGTCAATCACCGGTGGACTATCATCAAGCAATCCAGGTAAATTAATCTAACCTAAACTATTAGGTTTAGAGCTATAAACGATTAAAGATCATTAGGCTTTAATGGGTTTTTAGTTTTATCGCTTCCGCACAAATAAGATCGCAAACAGCGTGTTTTTGATCACGTAGGTTTTATCAGTTTGATTAACCTATGAGATATATCAAATCAGCGAGGTTTGATAGATCCGAGATAATCCTCGAGTCAGTTTGATATGAGGATACCCACAAAAACTCAACAGTAGCCACGTATAGAGGGTTAATGTACTCACCTTGATTAACGTCACAAATATCGATATTGATACCCACACGAAAGTATATCAAGCACCTATAACAAGGCAATGAATGGCACATATAAACAAACATCCAAATATCCAAAATGACACTTTAACACTGGTTTCCAAAATGACACTTTAACACTCGTTCCCGAACCCCACTTAACTACGATTTTGACGAAACAAGTTAAATCTCTAACTTTGGGAAATGGGGCGTTACAAGAACACCCTCTAGCCCACAGCATAAAGATAAAGTATCTTTAAAACTAGTTTTCCCTATTTTTGGCCAGGTCATTGGACCCTACTTTCCAATCTACTTAATCTAAAGAGATTGCTTACCATGTCACCAAGGTAAAAGGTAAGAGAGGTTGATTAACCGATAGGAGTCTATTTACTAATTGTCAGATAACAAATACACTCAACCAACGATTTCAAGTAGCAATAGTTAAAACCATAAACAAGAGTTCACAAGACAATCATTTAAAAGCCATAAATCAATTTATAAAATAGTAAAATCAAACCATCATCCAAGTTCATCAAACTATAGCAAGTACTTAAGGAAAATTAGCCACTAAACATTATGATTAAAAAAACTTAGAATAGATATATGAACCATAGTTACCAGATTCGTCCAAATCAGTGAGTACCACGTCCCGATCGCCGCGTACCTATTCGCGATACTTTTTCGTATCGGACGCTGGTGGGGACGCGATCCCGATTTGAATCCCAATCGAATCGAACGTTCAACTGAATCGAATAGGACGCTGGTGGAAACGCCGTACCTGAATCGAATTGATCTGGAATCGATTCGAATTGAACAACGAATTGAGTCGAATTGAATCGTCAAATTGAAATTCAAGTCGAATTAGGTCCAATTGGAAGTCGTTTCGGCTGATTTGAGTTAAATTGGAATGTCAATTTGAGTCTAATTGAATCGCTTCAAAGAAAACTGAAGCGAATTGAGTTTCTTGGAAACTGAATCTAATTGAAATTGAATCGCTTCAATCTTGGAAACTGAATCGCTTCAATATAACCAGGCTGTGAATCGACTTCAACCAATGTATAGCTAAACATCAATTCTCAAATCATCCACAATTGGTTTTGGTTTTGTTTGTGTTTCTGACTTGCGGTTTTTTGATTATCTGTTATGAATGAAGTCTATGAACTATGTTTTTGAACTTTGAAGTTTATGGGATATGTTTTTTACAGTTAACTTAATGCTACATAACATATAGAATTTATTTTTAAATCCGATACAACGTACCGGATTCTACGATACACCGTACCGGACGTACCAAAATGAACCTACCCCCTCGTACCGGATTCCCCCATTTTAGTGAATCGCGTTCCCGTATCGCGTTCCCGTATCGGAGCGAATCGCGAATCTGGTAACTATGATATGAACACATTAGGCACACTTGCAGCAATTGAAGATAATACACCAGCAACTCGACTCCGGGTAGAGACCAGAGACCGGCGGCATTTCACTGAAATTAAGCACCTTCTTCAATTGTTGGTTCATACGATCTTCCGACTCCAGCTTTCTTCGCTGCTATCTGATTCTCGTATCAAAAGTCTTCCTTAAACCTAAGCTGGAAGTCTGTATTTAAAAGGATGGTTCGGCGGACCCCCTCGATCGCGAGAATGGGTTTCGCGATCGTGAGAATGGGATTCGCGACGCGAGGCCCAGATCTTCCTCCAAAAACATGGGATTTATCCCAAATCTCTTCAGAACTGAAGCCTTGATCTCCAAGTAAACGTCTTTCGTACATTTTGCGATGCCAGGAGGCTTTTATCAAAGCCAAACCTTTAAAGCGTAGAAAAATAATTCCAAGTGTAGATCATCTCGCGGCACGAGAAGGGATTCTCACGATCATAAGATTCTCTATGTTCCGTTTATTCACTTTTTCACGCTTTTCGGCTTTTCCGTACTTTTTGTTCTAAGCGTCTTCCAAACCTACAAAATCAAGAATCATAACTTTTCGGAGCTTAAACGCACTAAAACGAGCCCAAAACGAGGGTAAAACCATAGATGTAGCATTCTAAAAACATGTATAATTTTGGCTATATCACTGACCAATAACCCATTTCTTCCATCTTTGCTAAACCCAAAACCAACCAAGCCTCAACCTCTTCAACCATCAACACTAAGGAACCACAAAGGATAGATGATAGATCTATCTTCATCTAAAAATTTATCTTATTCTGACCTCTCAACCTTACCAATACCTAGACTACCTGAAGTCAACCTTACCAAAGTCGCTGATCGTGTCACTCCTAAATCCTTTCTCAAAACCCTTGAACCAACACCCTTTCTTATCTCAACCCCTGAACGTACACCCAAATCCTAATCCTCAACGCCAACCTGATCAACTACCTGAACCACCTATCCATGCCACCTCATGAATTGTTGCTAAGAAAATAGTAACTCTATTTTCTCGGAGCAAGTTCAGATCCTCTCAAGACTCTCTATCCAGCATCCCCTTCGTTGTTCAACCCCTCTCTGCCATACCTTTTCAACCTGTCTTAACCAAACCAACATCTTAACATCTTTGTCCCTCCTATGCCAAACCTACCCACTAAACCCAATAGAACCACTAACTCGGCTCCCTCAAGTCCAAAAGGGAAATAAGAGAACCTTATGTGTGAACATCGAACCTTCATTGATGATATTCAGATAGTCAGAATAAGACGCCAGGTAGGTCAATCCTCCCAGGCTGGAGCAAAAATTGCTCTTCGTACCTCTAGTGGTGGTGAGTTCGATTACCAATCTGATGCTCTTATACAAGAGATCAAGCATGCCATGGAAGAACTAGAGCAAAGATAAAGCTAATCTTAGGGTCGCTTATCGTATCGCTGCTAAGGAGACTAAGAAGCTAAAGAGACAGGTTGATACTCTGTTGGAGATAGATAAGAATAAAAATAAGGAGCTGAAGTGGTGCTCTAAAAGGCTGGATCTCAGAAGGTACTAGGCCAAGATTGTCGATGCCAAGATCACCAGTAAACGTGCCACAAAGAAGAAAGAATCCATGGCATCAATCAAGATCTATATGTCTGACTTCACCACCACCGATCACTCATACAAAAATCTTGAGAACTTCAGGTACTACGAGTGGTTGGAGATCGGGGAAGTGATTCGGAAAGAAAAATCAATGCACAAGAGGTACTTCATGGAAGAACTAGAATGTCTCCTGAACAAAAATTCCAAAGAGATTTAGGTCCCCTCATCATCCTCTGTCAAGACGAAGAAAATCGACCGTTGAAGATGGAACTATTATCAGGAATCAAACCAGCGTCAAGTAATCTTATTCTCAAAGCTGAAGATAGATCTCTCATTGTTGAACACCTCTGATGCGGTAATTAACGTATATAAAAAGCGTAACAAGTTTTAACCTCTAATGCCTAGCCACTGTCTTACCACATATACAGGCAAGCGTACCTGATCGTGAGTAATATAGTGTAGGAAAGTCCAGGTATCGTATCTTCCACTGGGAACAGTCAAGTTATCGTAGACTAAAGTCTAAATCGGTTTAATTAACCTAAAGGGGGGGTTTTTCTTTATGAAAAAGGTTTGAATACTAAAAAGACAATTAACTAAGTAAAAACTAAGAAAGCAATTAAAAGACTGATTTAAGATTATATTAAGGAAAAACAGCAGTACTTATCATGGTAAAGTGAATCCCCAAAATGGATGATATGAATAGGTCAAAGGTTTGGTTGTTTTGACTATTGTAGGAATTTAAGTCTGGGACACCCTAACATGTGAAGATTATGGTAAAAAACTAGGACACGATCCTCCTAATCCCAATCCTAAATCGTTTGGTCCACAATCTAGAATCAGTATAACAGTCCTGATTAATATTGCAATGGCTCTTCTACTATCTGGTCACTCTTGGTCCAAGTAACCCCTTAACACAACCTCTTGGTCCAAGGTCAGGCTAAGGTAGGTTGATTATCCTTTCGGAGTCTATCTGCTTTGGTCCAACAAATACACCCAACCAATTGAATTCAAATTGCCAAAACACTATCAATCAGAAAAGAGCCATAACATACATTCAATTAATCAAAACAAACCAATAAACATTAATCACAAAAGTATCATCCACAAAGGTTCATCGACCATGACAAGCACCACTACTAAAAACTACTCACTAATCATAACGAAAACATAAACAAAAGTAGACATCGACATGATACCGACAGTACAACGACGGATGATCGAAAATCGACTCCCGCAGCGTATCGGCACCTTTCGTACTCTCACTCTCGTTCCTCCTCGTATCCCGTACCAAAAAATCATGCTTTGAACTGAAGGGGAAGGCTGGTATTTAAAAGAAAACGTCCAGGGGCCATCTGGCGATCGCCAGACTGCAGGTTTGGCGACGCCAGACACTTAGGTCAAGCTCCGGTCTTCATCTTTATCGAACTTGGCGACGCCAGGTTGAGGATTTCGCGATCGCCAAGTGCCTCCTGTGTTGGACTTGTGCATTTTTCACGTTTTCTCGCTTTTTTTCGTACTTTTCCGTTCCACGGCCTCCAAATCCTTCATAAACAACAATAAGCTCATTTAGTGAGTGAAATGATCAGAAATGGGTGAGAAATGGGGTAAAGTCATACAATTACGCTCAACCAAAACATGTATAATTTTGGTGTTATCAAAATCCCCACACTTAAGCTTTGATTGTCCTCAATCAAAAGACTGAAAGATAAGAAAGATAACTCCAAAATTATCTCCGTCCAAGATCATCTAAGAGAACAAAGCATACTCACATAATCGAACACACAAACAAGACTCATCAAGCAATCGGATACCAAGGCCAACCTTTTACCCTCACATAATATGAATAACAATATAAAGTGTATCTCTCGGGGGTAAAAGTGTATATGTAAGTGATCACACCAATACTTGTCATCAAATCTAATCTCCACCACTGAGAAGTTGTCAACCGTCAAGAGGACTTTAGGGTTGTAATGTTAGGCTAAGGGTTAAGGGTAGGATAAAGGATATATAAGTGACTAAGGTTATTGCAACAAAAACTTGAAAACTCAATCAGTAATGATCCAAACAGTGAAACAGTCTGACTTTCAAACAATGAACTCTTGGGATGAGCATTTACTCTCTTTCTTTTCTTTTAGAATTGGCCTAAGCCTATGGCTTATTTGGGGCACAAATTCTTTTTCAATCTTTTCATCTTTCTTTTCTTTTTGTATTCTCGACTCTTTTGATATTTCTTTTCTTTTCTGAGTCTCAAACATTTTTTTTTCTTTTTTTTCAGAGCAGCAACTATGTTGCTTTTGGCTCTTTTTACTCTCAATCCCATAAAAACTGTCACATATGAAAAACTGGATCAAAACATCTCAAGATTCAAATTTAAGTTACGGCCAAAAGATAGATAAAACAATTAGGCTCAAGGATAAAGTGTATAGTGGGTAAAGAAATGAAAAAGGCTAAGGCTTCAAAATGGTTACAAGGGATGAAGTGTTAAAAGGTGAACACTTTTCAATCAAAGGCTAGGCAAATCAGACAATCTTATGATGAAATTATCTGACGAAGGCTAAAAGGGTTAGAAACGAAGGCCTCTATCAGTGCAATGGTGATAAATACTCCTCTTATGTGGTCTTGACAAGCATTCAAATGACAAGTTCTACCTTGGGTCAAAGTCGGTATTCCTCACAGAATAAATAACAATTAAGGCTCAATCTCTCAATGGAATCGGGTGAGGCACTCATGGTAATCAGTATTCCAAGGCATCATTTTACTCAACTAATCCTATTCAGTGTTCTCCTATGCAAGCAACTTAGTCTCAACAACAATCTCAGATTTCGAAAAAATTTGGGGTCAAATCTCAAAGCTTTCAAAAATTTGAAAAACGACAATCCATAAGCAAAAAGTGAACCCATTTAAACAGATAAGTCTACATAACCCCCTCCCCACACTTAAAATTTACAGTGTCCTCAATGCAACAATTAACACAATTAAGGAGTAATTGGGAAAAAGAGAAACTTCCCGGGTTATGTGACGAAATCTGTTTTGATCTGAGAGTGGTCCAAAAAAAATCGTGCTCGATCATAGATCATAAGTCGCTGTATCTAGCAAAAAAGAAAAAGAAAAAGTAAAAACGAACTAGCAAAAATAAACCAAACCAAACTATTAATAACCTACTAAAAATCCTAAACAAACCAACAGAAATTAAAATTGTTCAAACAAACCAAACCACACAAACAAAAATAAAATTGTTTACGACAACCATATCGAATAAGAGAGATAAAAGAGATAAAGATCAATAAGGGCCACGAGGTTGGTTTTGCCAATCCTCGTAAGTCAGGTAACCGGGCGGAGCATCCTCGGAGTATGGCCAATAAGGTGATGGAACAAACGCGGTATTCGGTTGAATACCGAAGTGGGAGGCCATCTGGTTCATCACTCCACTTTGCCAGTTGGCTTGGTGAAGAGCCTCCACGGTGTTGTACTCCACATGTTGATGATGCCGACCATGAGAAAGTGACATCTCCGAGAGTCGGTTACTCAAGTCTTGGTAACCCGAATATGCTGTCCATTCCGCCGGTTGCTCTCCCGTACTCGTACCACTTGTTCCACCAATCTCATGCGTGCTCCTTGCTTGACTTCTCGGTTGACTCCTCGTCCCATAAGCTTGAGGATTATGGATCCATGCATTGTAATCCCTTCCGACCATATGCTCAACCCTCGCTATTCCCATTCCACGGAGTTGGTCCATGTCGATCAATCTCATCTCCCCAAGGTTCGTCATCGAAGCAATGGCACCCGCGGTAAGGATACCGAAGTGCTTGGCCAAGAGCGTCACGTACTGGCCACCAACTATGCGACTACCCTCTCGATAACCACTTGCCTTGGCAAGTTGAACGGCGATGAGATACGGAGCATTCGGATATTTGTCATCCGTAGAGAGTTGTTCAAGAAGCCATAGATCATAAACCGAAACTTTCTCCTCACTTGAAGAACGAGCGTTCATCGCTTGAATGAGCATGCGGTGTAGAAGTCTATCCGAAGAAGCAAGAAAACCTTTAACTTTGAGATTAGCACCATAGTCACCTTCACCAAGAATTGCCCAAGCTAATTGAGGATCAAAACCATCCGGCCTCTTTGCGGTTACCCACATGTACTCCGCGAATCTGGGAGCATCAACCTCCTCTTGGGTATATATCCCCAAAGCAACGGTAAACTCGATCAAAGATAGGGATCTCCAAACGCCACCAAGTCGAAACGTCATGCAAGATTGATGAAACTCCTCAAGGGCCTTGGTGGCCTCAAAACGGAATGTGGCCACGAACTCAACAATAAGCTCGCGGTAGAGGGTCTCGGCGATGTCGAAGACTCGCTCCCATGCATGGCAAATTTAATACTCGGTGCTATCCTCGTCGTAGGTGTGCTTTTCGAGTATCGCTTTGATGTTGTTTTCGACACTCATCGATCGAAGAAGGTCCCAGTCGACTCTCCTCGGAATTAGCACTTGACGGGCATGAAGTCGGTTCACGGTATCCCGGTACTCCTCCCGTTTCGGGGCATTCAACGTTGGGTCATTCATGAAATAGGTGAACACGTGACTACCATCCGGTGCACGGAAATTGGTTGCGGTGGAAGTTGACGATCGGGTTCTTTGTCTCTACAAAATCAAAATACCATTGTCTTAGATGATTTTTATCGAATAAATGCAAGACAAGGTTTATTCATGTCAAAACCAAACGAGACAAACACTTCCACGACTAACAAGTTCAAGTATCGAAATCATATATGAAAAATCACAAAGATCAAAGAACAAAGGGGATGTGGAACATCCCCACACTTGAACTTTTAGTCCAACCACAATTACAACTAATCTAGCTATCAAGAAAGAATGGGGGATTTTGATGTTCTCAAAATCCCCACACTTATCATTTAACCACAATCACTAGATTAAACAATCAAATAGCATGCTAGAACAAGATTTCAATCATAATATATGGCATGCATCAGTCTATAAGCTCTAAACAATCAATGGTGTATCAAGAATAATGTCAAATCCATATCAGCACAAACACACCATTTATGCCCAAAACAAGATCTAAATCTCCCAAATCAAGCTATCCTCATGAAATTAAAGTTAGGAAACGTACCTTGTTCATGTTGAATGATGAAATTGAAGCTCAAGAAAGTCGGATTTCGCAAGGACGTGAGAGGATTTCGCGGCGCCTAAGAGGAATTAGGGTTGTGTGTTTGTAAAAAATGAGAAAAGAGGGTTTAAAACCCGTCTGCCCCGACTTGGCGTCGCGAAACCCAGGGTTTCGCGTCGCCAAACAGGCGGTTTTCAAAAATACCCTTGTTTTTAAACATTTCGCGTCGCCAAACGGTCCTCTTCGCGTCGCGGGATTCGAACAATTTTACCTGGTACCAACCTCACCAACTTCGCGTCGCCAGATTTGGAAACTAGCGATCGCGAGTTGGCCACTGTTTCCAACTTTTGAAAATTTGCATCGCACTCCGAATTCGCTCGAATTTGGTTTTTATCTCCTCCGTATGGTTACCTAAGCAATATCAAACAAAAACATTAATAAAAACACACACGAAAATCATAAAAATGAAAGGAAAAGAAAAAGCTCGGGTTGCCTCCCGAGAAGCGCTTCATTTTTGGACGGGTCTAGAGCTCGACCCCACTTTCGGCTCATTTCTTGGCACGTCGGGCTGATGAGCCCTTCTTCTTTCTGTGATCTTTCTTGGAGGATCCCGGTTCATTGAGTTTCTGATCCTTTTGATGCATCGGGTTTGGATAGTCCTCCTTTTTCTTTCCATGCTCATGCGGGAGTAACGGGCGGTTCGTGTTCTTTTTGTAGGCCAGAAAAGGATCCTCATATGGTTCATCGAGGTGTTTGACCGGCTCTCCGTTAGGATCAAAGTAAATCCGATTGTCCCCATAGCCTAAACTCGTGACTTGATTTCGCATATTGGTATTTACTTGAGCGGTTTGCAAGAAAGATCTCCCGAGGATTATCGGGATCTCCGTGTTCTGTGGAAGGTTAGCTATAACGAAGTCCGTATAATAAACAAGGTTGCCAATGCGAATCGGGACTCCTTCCGCTATTCCTAACGGCTTTGTCATGTAACCGTTCACGCTTCGGTATTGATAGTCTGTTGGTATGATCTTTTTAACTCCCATTTTCCTGCAATAACCAACAGGCATCATATTAAGAGCGGCACCTGAATATACTAAAGCAAGACCTTTAAATCTATGACAAGAAATAGGTAAGTTATAACTCCCTGGATCATGCTTGATAGGTGCAATGTAAACGAGATCATCCTCCGGTGCTTTCTCCTTCTCTTTCTCCTTGCCTTTATCTTCTCTCTTCGGAATCATGAACTCCGCGTATCTGCCTTGCTTTCCATCTTCCTCCTCATCATCACTTGAAGCTTCGGGTATTTTGAGTCTTAGATGTTCAAATGATACGGTGAACCCCTCCGAATCGTAATCCGTGGCATAATCGGGTTCACTCTCGCTATCAGTTTCCACGTGCTTCTTTGTGTAGATGTCCGTCCACTTCTTCTTTGATGGCTCTCCGGTCATCATGAGCATCGGTTTTGCATTCTCGACCTTCGGGTTGACTTATGTTTGCGTTGGTAACTCCCCTTGAGTCCTTTCACTTAACATTTGCGAAACACGTCCAACCTGCAATTCCAAATTCTGGATGGTGCTTTGGTGATTACGTAAGTATGAACTTACTTCATCGTTTAGCTTCTTATGCGCATCCATGAATTGGAGTATTCGGTCTTCCATAGAAATACGCGGCTCCCCATCCGGTCTTTGGTTCTGTTGATTTGGTGCAAAGAAACCGGGAGGTCTCGGAATGAAGTTACGATTGTTGTTCCACCTCCCTTGGTATTCGCCTCGGTTAAGATAGTTCACCTCTTCGGGTGTCATCATTGGGCGATTCGGGCAATCTTTTGTCAAGTGTGGCCCATTGCACTCCTTGCATCCAACCTGC
Source organism: Centaurea solstitialis (assembly GCA_030169165.1). Lineage (NCBI taxonomy): Eukaryota > Viridiplantae > Streptophyta > Magnoliopsida > Asterales > Asteraceae > Centaurea > Centaurea solstitialis. Next base: position 75,974,378 of record CM058040.1, read on the forward strand.
AAAGCATGAACAGATTTAATTAGTTCTTCGATTTTGCGTTCAAACTTTACCTGTTGGTTTTTCATTGTGGCTAATTCATCGGATGGATCAAAGTCGGTTGATATCTTTCCGGCCATCCTCGGAATTTGCAAACGCTTGTCCGTCCTCCAATCTATGTTATGTATGTGTTGATCCAGCTCTCCTAAGACCTGATGAAATGATAATGATCCTGAATCTTTACTTAGTGAATAGGTTTTTACTTCTGTTATAGCTTGAGGAATTATCACTGAGTCTGTTCAGTGTTATTCCATGTTACTTGTGTTGTAACTTAACTTTATAGATTTCAGGATCAGGATCAGGAGACTAACGAGCCTGTTCTGCAGTCTACTGATCCTGTCCACTGAAGTGAAGACCTCCTCCTGAAGACATTAAGATCATACACAAAGAACCATCAGCGACGTCGAAGAAATAGCTGATGACAGGAACAGCATGCTCGTGATCTGAAGACGGAACTCAGTGATAGCAGTCTGTTCACTATCGTATGACATCCTGAAGATTCATCAGGATACACGTGACCCTGAACTTCCTCAGTTTCAGGACTCTAGTCACTGATCAGTATCCTGATCCTGAAGGATTAGAATAATGTCTTAGTCTAATGCACAAAAGGATTATCCGCCTTTACTGACACAATAGTACATAAGGGCAGTTACTTTACTGTTCCCTCCGTACTTATCAGACCTCAAGGCAACTGTTTACAAACATCCTCTTTTGCACACCATGCTAAGAGTATTTGTTTATAGTAAATAGTACAACAGACCACTCACATTGTGACACGTCACAATAGTAGGTCTGCATGCATTTAATGCATGGAGTATAAATAGGACGTGAAGAGATGTTCTCCATACTTCTTCTTCATCCAAAAATACTCAAGTCTTTTCTCTCTTATTCCCTCTATCTTCTTTCTTTATTCTCTTCTCACTTAGTGCATAGTGAAAGAACTTAGATTGTTTAGTTTAGACTATTAGTCTTTTCTATTTCCGCAACAATCTGTAAATTCATTTTGTTAATACAACAAGAATTTAAAAGTGAAAAATTGTGTGATTATATTCAACCCCCCCCCCTTCTATAATCCCAAACACTATCCTTACTTGAAGGTCACCTACTTGGGACCAACAAGTGGTATCAGAGCAGATACAAGCTCTCATTTTCTTCTTAAGAAAAATCTTGTGATCCTCTCTCTTCTTATTCTATGGCTCTTCAAGCTAAGGATAACTACTTTGATACCGGCTCTGCTGGAAAGCCTCCTCGGTTTAACAAAGACAACTTCTCTCTTTGGAAAACCAGGATGAAACTTTTCCTCTCTGGTTCTGATCCCCAGATTCCTTACTTTCTGGAAAACGGACCACATGTGCCTACACAAACCGTCCACCCTATTCCTGCTGCTGGTGGCCAACCAGCTGTTCCTGAAAGGCAGCTGGTGAAGCCCGTAACTGACTGGAATGATGAAGACAGACGCCTGGTCAACATTGACACCAAGGCTAGGTCTCTCATCGCCATGTCACTCCCTGACGATGTATTCCACTCTGTCTGTCACCTTCGCTCTGCTAAGGAGATATGGGACACTCTTTGTGTTCAATATGAAGGTACTGCCGTACTCATGGAATCAAGAAAGATTTTCTTGGTTCGACAGTACGAAAGCTTTATTCATCAGAAGGATGAAACTCTCTCCCAGCTACATCAGAGATTCAACTGTCTTCTGATTGATCTGAAGACCATCGGTACTACCTACTCTAACTCTGAGGTAGTTACCAAGTTCATGGAAGCTCTTCCTGAACATTGGGAAATTTACACCTCCTGCTTAACTATGTCAAAGGACATAAAGACACTCACCCTAAGTGAGTTGTACGGTATTCTTCTGAACCGTGAACAACAGAAGAAACTGAAAAAGAATCTCATAAGAGATTCTAAAGAATCCAAAAGCACATCTGTTGCATTGGTTTCTGATTCAGTTCCTCCTGTTGCTACTGCTTCTTCTTCAGTAACTATTACTGAATTAGAATCTTCTGACTCTGACATGTCAGAAGATCCTGAATTCAATGAATCTCTTGCTCTTTTAACCAGATCTTTCAAAAAGTTTGCCAAAAAGGGAAACTTCCACAAAAAGAAACATCTTACTATTACTGACAAGCCTAAGTCAGATCCTGTTGACAAGGCCACTGCTATCTGCTACAACTGTCAGGGCAAAGGACACTTTGCTAATGATTGCAGGTACAGAAAAAGTCAGTTTGCTCCCTCCTCTGCTAAATCTTCTTCCAAGAACCCCAAATACCAGCGCCTGAAGGAAAAGTACAAGAAGATGAAAACTCAGCGTAAAGGCAAAGGTTTAATCGCAGAAGACTGCGACTGGGATGATGTCTCCTCTGATGACTCGTCTGATGAGGAAGATACTCAAGTGGCACTGATGGCCATTATTGAGGAACCTACCTTAGCTCTCATGGCTAAGATAGAAGAGGTTCCTGAAGAGATTCCTCCTCAGGATCCTGAAGCTTCTTCTTCCACAACTCCTGAAGCTTCCACCTCTGCGACTGATTCTTCCAGTCAGGTACCTATTCCTCTCATCCCTCTTGAAAGCTTAACTCAGTTGGACCTGGTCACTCTCGATCTTTACAAAGCCCTTAATGGTAAAACCTCTGCTGAAAAAATGAATATTGATCTTAGAGGACAACTCAAAGAATGTCAAGAAAAAATAAAACAGCTTACCATTTTGGAAGAAAATTATAAGGACCAGGTCACTGTAAACAAAACTCTATGTATTGAAAGAGAATTGGCTCTTGCTGCCAAAGAAAAGGCCCTTGCTCAATTAAATGCTGAAAAAGTCACCATCAAAGGATGGAGTGACGCCTCTGAAAAATTTGATGAAATATTAGCTTCAGGGAGGTCTGACAAAAGCAAAAGAGGTCTTGGATTCTTTCGTGGATACAAGAAAGAAGAAACTAAGTCTGATAGTTCCATGCTCAAATTTGGAAAATTTGTTTCTTCTATTCCTCTTCCTAATGCCTCTGAAAACACTCCTTCTTCTTCTTCTAACACTCACCCTGAAGGTGCTCCTAAGAGCAAAAAGAATACAGTTAAGGATAAATCCAAAACTGAAACACCTTCAAAGACCAAGGGTCCTAAACCCAAGAACAAAGTTTTGGGTGGTGGTCCTTCAGTCTCTGGAACTAAGTCTCTTTCTCAGAGTCCTGCTCCTAGACTGAAGATTGACCTGAAGCAAACGACTAAGGAGAAGACTCCAATTCCTCCTCTGTCAAATGCTAAAGGCATACTTGGTGCAGGTCCTGCTCACCTAAAGTTCAAAAACTTTCTGGACCACACTAAACGCTTTCAATATCGCAAATGTTATCACTGTGGATTAAATGACCATATTGCGAGTAAGTGTTCTGATGCTACCAAAGCTGAAAAATCAGCTAAGGTAAAGAAGATTCCCAAGACTGAGAAATCAGTCAAAGGAAAGAAGGTTGTCAAAACTGTTCCTTCAGTCAAGACTCCAGCCTCCTGTACTGATACTTCAGTAAAGGCTGACACTGACTCAACCAGTCCTACTGATACTTCTGGATCCATAGTTCTATGGGTACCAAAGAAAACTTAAACTCTATATTTTACAGGATAAGGGCATCTGGTAGTTGGACAGTGGATGCTCTCGACATATGACTGGTTCTAAATCTGTCCTCACTAACTACCGTGAAGAAAGAGGTCCTGCTGTGACCTTTGGCGGAAACGGTAAAGGCCAAACCCGAGGGTATGGCACACTGACCAACGGAGTAACTACTTTCAAAAGAGTTGCTTATGTTGAAGGCCTGATGCATAATCTTCTGAGCATCAGTCAACTGTGTGATAAGAATCACAAAGTTTCTTTCTCTAAGAAAAAGTGCAAAGTCAAGAACAGAAGAAAGGAAGTCATTCTCACTGGTGTAAGACATGCTGATATCTACATCATCAACATGAATACTTCCACTGATAACTTCTGTTTCGTATCACGTGCTTCCACTGATATGAATTGGCTCTGGCACAAGCGTCTTTCTCATCTCAACTTCAAGACGCTGAATCAACTCTGCATCAACAACCTGGTTATTGGTCTTCCTGACTTTCGCTACACAAAGGAATCTCTTTGTTCAGCTTGTGAGAAAGGAAAACAGACCAGGGCTAGCTTCAAGTCCAAACAGATTTCTTCCATCAGCTCTCCTCTACAACTTCTCCACATGGATCTCTTTGGACCCGTTAATGTCCAATCCATTGGTGGAAAGAAATATACTCTGGTAATCGTAGATGAATATTCCAGATATACTTGGGTTTTCTTCTTACGTACCAAGAGTGATGCTCCTGAAGAAATCATCATGTTCGTCAGGAAGATGGAAAGACTCAACAACCTTACTGTTCGATCAATAAGAAGTGACCATGGGACTGAGTTCAAAAACAGTACCCTGGAATCTTTCTTTGAACAGAAAGGTATCTCTCAAAACTTCTCCTCTGTGAGAACTCCTCAGCAAAATGGTGTTGCTGAAAGACGGAACAGGACGTTGATTGAAGCTGCGAGATCTATGCTGAGTGAAGCCAACCTTGCGACTCAGTTATGGGCTGAAGCCGTAAATACTGCTTGCTATACTCAGAACAGATCTCTGATTGTCAAGCGTTTCAGAAGAACCGCTTACGAACTCTTTCGTAACAGGAAACCATCAATCGAACATCTCCATATCTTTGGTTGTGTCTGCTACATCCTGAACAACAAAGATAATCTTGGAAAGTTTGATTCCAAATCTGATGATGGAATTTTCCTCGGATACTCATCCATTTCTAAAACTTACCGTGTGTTCAACAAACGAAGACAAACCATTGAGGAAACGATTCATGTCAAGTTTGATGAATCGGGTCCTACCTTTCCTCACCCAAATGATAATACTGAAATCAATCAGTGGGCTGACTCTTTCTTTCAAGTCCCTGAACCTCCTATTGCTGATCCATCTCCTCAAGACCTTCCTGATGGTTTTGAAGAAAATCCAATACCACCCACTGATATAACCACTCCACCTCTCATAAATGCCACCCCTATCTCTCAAATCACACCACCTGAACCTGATCAACCCACTAACAGTGAAGACTTCTCTCAAACCACTGTTAGTGAACCCTCTCCTACCAATCTTCTTCCTGATCCATCAACCAATGAAGCATCTACTTCAGGACAGGTGTATCAACCACCTGCTCTCCGATGGACCAAAGATCATCCCATTGATCAAGTTCTTGGAAACCCTTCTTCTGGTGTGAAAACCAGACGTCAGGCTGGTAACGTCTGTCTTTATGTAAATTTTATCTCTGAAAATGAACCTAAAGAAATAGATGATGCCTTGCGTGATCCTGCCTGGGTCTCAGCCATGCAGGAAGAGCTAGCAGAATTCATCAGAAACAATGTCTGGCTTCTCGTCCCTAGGCCTCGAAAACGTACAATCATTGGTTCCAAGTGGATTTTTCGAAATAAACTTGATGAGATTGGTACAATCATTCGAAACAAGGCTCGCCTTGTGGCTCAGGGATACAGGCAGGAAGAGGGCATTGATTACGATGAAACTTTTGCTCCTGTTGCTAGGCTCGAAGCAATTCGACTCTTCCTAGCTTTTGCAGCACATATGAACTTCAAGGTTTATCAGATGGACATTAAAAATGCCTTTCTGAATGGAAAACTTAATGAAGAAGTCTATGTGGCTCAGCCTCCTGGCTTTGTAGATCCTAAGTTCCCTGATCACGTCTACAAGTTAAACAAGGCTCTCTATGGGTTAAAACAGGCTCCTCGTGCCTGGTATGATACCCTCTCAACCTTTCTTCTCTCTAAAGGCTTTGTTCGTGGAAAGATTGATAGCACTTTATTTCTAAAGAAATATCCTAAGCATATCCTTCTTGTCCAGATATATGTCGATGACATTATCTTTGGATCCACAAATCCCAAACTCTGCGAAAAGTTTGAGTTGCTCATGAAATCTGAATATAAAATGTCTATGATGGGCGAACTAACATTCTTTTTAGGACTTCAGATCAAGCAATCTGAAAAGGGAATCTTTATCAACCAAGGTAAATATGTACAAGAGATGCTGAAGAAATTTGATCTCACATCCTGTACACCGATGAAGACTCCAATGGCTCCTCCTCTGTCTCTTGACAAGGATTCCAAAGGGAAACCTGTTGATGTGACTCTCTATAGAGGAATGATTGGCTCACTGCTGTATCTTACAGCAAGTCGTCCTGATATCATGTATTCTACATGTCTCTGTGCTCGTTATCAGGCTGAACCCAAAGAATCCCATCTGACCGCTGTAAAGCGGATCTTCAGATACCTGAAGGGAACTCCAAACATGGGTCTTTGGTACTCCAAGGACTCAGGGTTCGATCTAACAGCTTATTCTGATAGTGACTTTGCAGGATGTAAGATCGACAGGAAAAGCACTACTGGTGGATGTCACCTATTAGGTGGCAAGTTGGTGAGTTGGACTAGCAAGAAGCAGAACTCTGTGTCCACATCAACTGCTGAAGCTGAATATGTTGCAGCAGGAATATGTTGTGCTCAGGTCCTGTGGCTGAGAAATCAACTTCAGGACTATGACATACAACTCTCCAAAATTCCTATCTACTGTGACAACACTTCAGCAATAGCCATTGCTAACAATCCTGTCTTACACTCTAAGACAAAGCACATTGAAGTAAGATATCACTTCATCAGGGATCATGTGATGAATGGTGATATTGAACTCCATTTTGTCCCTACTGAATATCAGCTTGCTGACCTCTTTACCAAACCACTGGATGTGACGCGTTTTAATATGCTCCTCAGTGAACTTGGGATGTTAAATCCTGAAGAATAGAAGTTCTCAGGACAAACAGTTGTTAAAGTCCTTATAAAAATATTCTCTCAGGACCTCTTTTCTTAACAACTCCTGAATGACTCTTCTTCAGGGGATAACTCTATTCAGTACTTACAAAATCTTGGTTCAAAATCCGAATACTGATGATTCTCAGGTAAGTATTTCTTCTCCCTGCTACTGAAACCTTATCGCATTAAATGTGATAAGAGGATTTTTCCCAAAACAGTACTTATCTGATAAGTACTCTGATTCCCATAAAACATATCTTTCACCAAAATGGAATCATCCCCTGAAAAGGTGGTTTTTAGTTTTTCATATAAAACAAACGTTTCATCTGAGCTGACACGTAATGGGACGTTTCCTGTTCCCCACTACGTGTGTCAGGCGCGTGAACGCGCGTAGAACTCTCTTTTTTCATCATTACGTTTGAATTTAGCCGCTCTTTTCTCTCTCTTCCTTTTTCTCTCTCCTACCACGAGGTATAAAAACCTCATTCGTAATCCATTTTTCTCTTTACGCTTACAATTCTCTCTCAAAGAACTCAAGCAAGAAAAGCTATTACACTCTAAATCTGCATTCTCAAGAACACCAAGAACACACACTTACCACTTCTTTAACAAGATCAACGTAAGTTTCCTTATGTTCTTTGTTCTTTCCACAATCTAAGCTGGAATTCTTCTCTAAAAACAACTTATTTTGATAAACGTTTTTCCAAAAACCCTAAGATCACTTCGTTTGATCTTAGTTTTCCCAAAATCTTCTAAGATTTTTGTTAAAACTGTTTAAAATGATTTTTCTTATTTCTTTTAAGAACAATCATAAACTCCTATTTTGATATCTATTCATCAAAATAGAAGTCCTTTTTAATACCAAAACACATTCCTTTTGTGTATTTTGGCATCTAATCTATCCTAAGTATAAAGGATTTCACCATTTTTATGAACATATTTTGTGTTCATTGAAAAATGAAGAAAAATGCATATTTTGGACTCTTAATCATCCATATATGTTATTTTTATGTTTTTAACAGGATGGCTGCTACTACATCTACATCCCTGGACGCCCAGCTCTCCTCTGAGGCCACACCTCTGCAAGCTACTGAGAGCTTGCCAATAATCATCCCACAACATGACGTCCAGTTCAAGCAGAACAACGTCGTAGGACTGTTTGACATCCCAGCAGACAAAGAATACCTGCTGCCTGCCAAGGAATTCTTGCTGAACAGCCCTCTGAAGACGGCATTCACCCTTGACCCTAAGCCGAACAAGCCAATGCTGCAACAACTATGGTCTACAGCCACTGTTGCCAAGGAGAAGAATACCAAAGGTGTCCTGCGAGAGGTCATCAAATTCCAAATCAAAGAAAACATCATTTCCTTTGGTTTCGGAACCCTCAGGAACGTGCTTAACTTCCCAAAGAAGAAGCGCTTCCCTCCTGTCCCCACCGCTGACGAAATCGTGGATTTCCTGGACGCCATAGGCTACCGATGGCCTGTGAATAAGGAAGGCATCCTGCTACCAAAGACGGGTGCCACTGTCCATAAGTCAGGACTAAACGCTACGTTCTACTACATATGGAACACGTTTGGCCTGTGCTTATCGGGCAAGACGGGGAGCACGGAGCAGTTCCCTACGGTCATCCAGCACATGGTCTTCTCTGCGATCAAAAATCGCGAGTTTGACTATGCTCGCTCCATCTGGGACGACATGGTGAAGAAGGTCCGGAGCAAGAACCGGGTCGTCAACATAGCCTTCCCTAGGTTTTTCTCGGCCATCCTGGAGCTACATTTGGGGGACAACTACCCCAAGATCGGGAACTCCAACAACTACACTCTTGGACCCAGGTTCCTGGACCAGGTTGCTCATCATCCTGACGACGTCCCTCTCTCCGACGTCCTGGTCGTTCCTGAACCACTTCAGGATCAGGATGCTGAACAATCCACCTCTCCAACTGCAGGTACGTTTTCTCTCGTCTCTTCCAAACCACATTCTTCTACTTCTATGCATGCTATGTCAGTAGCTAACCCCATACTGACTTCCCCAGCTGCAACCACAACTTCTGCGCTCCAGAAGCGCCCCCAACCATCTTCTGCCACTCCTCCACCTCCTCCAAAACGCGCCAAGTCTAAGGCGCAAAAGAAAAAGAAACAGGCGGCTGGTAAGAAATATTACATTACCCTGCCCCAGTACTTTAATAAACCATCTCCTTTATCTAAAAATTCTTCCACTGCAGATACTCCTATCTCTGCTCTTGTTACACAAGAACCTGAGGTGGTTCAACTCGAACCCTCAGAGAATGAGGGGGGTAATCGTTCTGATACCCTCCTAGCCTCAGGTAATATTTCTAAGCAAACTATTACTGTCTCTTCTTTTATGAAAGCTAATGAGTCTTCTAGTACTCACTTAGCTACTCTGTCTACAGGTTCTTTAGGAGCAGGTTCTGAAGGGCATCCCAATCTTCATCAGGATGACCCCTTCAATGATTTCATTCTCACGGATGCCGAGCATCAGCTGAACACAGCTGAGCTTCGCAGGCAGTCCGCTGAACGGAACCTGCAGGAGGCCCGCACAGCCCTCCAGCAGAAGGAGGCAGAGCACTCAGCACGTCTCCAGACCTTACAACAGGAGCTTGCTGCTGCCAAAGCTGCTGCAGCCGCTGCTGAAGCCGCCGCCGCCAGTGCCACTGCTGCCGCCGTCGCCGCAACTCCGCCGCCCACGGCCGTCACCCTCTCCATTCCTTGTCTGGATAACATCCACGACAAGGTTTCACAAGTTGCCTCCTCCTCCACCAACCTTCAGGCATCTATTGATGACCTGAAGGCAACGGCTCTCCCTGCGCTCTCCACAGAAATCAACAACAGCACCAACTCTCTCACCACCTTCCAATCAACGGTGGTTCAGAGGTTGGATGCTCAGGAAGCTGCCATCCGCGCCATCCAGGAGCAGGTGACAGGGCTCTCCTCTGCTGTCAACGCCCTCACCTCTGCTCCTGCGCCGCCTCCATCTTTCACCACGGCGGACAGGGATGTGTTGCAGTCCCTGATCTCATCATCATACATCACGCGCAAAGTCCTCAGTGACATGGCCTCTCTCCTCCAAAGGAGTGTATCAACAACTGCCTTAGTGCAGGCACCTGTTGAGGGGGAGAGACAGCCCCGAGACCATTCTGCCTATTCCCCCTCCACGAACTGGAGAACCACTGAAGCCGGGGGAATAATGAAGACGACGATGATGATGATGAAGATGATGATGATGATATAGACGATGACATCTTCGTCGAAAAGGTTCCTGCCTCAGCGCCCATTCCAGGGTTCGCACAACCTCAGGGGGAGAACCCTGATGCCTCTGGTATGTCTCTACTACTACCATCCTCTCCCTCTTCCTCTGATAACCAACCTATTTCTACTCTTCTTAAAACCAAACCTACCCCTGAAACCATCACCTTAGACACCTCACCTGAAGACTCCCCTCCTAATAACCTTCAAATGGTTATATACCAACCTCCTAAACTACCTTCTCCTGAACCACCTCCTGAACCATCTCACACTGAACCTGAACCTAATACCCAAGCCTATCCTGAAGATGTCAACTATGGTTCTGTCGCTGGTGACATTATTCGCCTAATGGAGAATAGTCCCAATGAACAGACCAGAGCTGAATTAGCTACTATGACCTTCAGGATCACACCCCTCAACCAAGAAACCATTACTACCCGTCCTACAACCCGTTTCAACCAAGAAGCCTCTTCATCCAGAACCCCTGAAATCCGAGCCACCCCTGATACAATATGCCTTTCATCAGATGATGAATTCATCTCTGATGACTTCTCTACCCCTGCTTCTTCACCCAGATCTCCTCCCTCAAACTCTCCTAGATCTGAAGGTGAAAATTACCCTGACAATTCCTTTGCCATTGACAGGGATGGGCGCTTAGACGCCGTGATAGAGCGACTCGAGAGTACAAGAGTAAAAATCCCTCTTCGTACCTCTTGTGACTCCGAGTTCGCCTATCTCTCGCAGGAGGAGTACAACGAAGCTGTACAGGCTCAACTAGAGCACAATAAAAAGCAGAAGGAAGCTTTCCTCTCTGCCCAAGCCGCTCGAAGGCTTGCATCGGATTTTGTAGATGAAGATGCTGAAATAAGTGCAGATCCTATCCTTGCACAGAAGGCTGTTCTGAAGGTCTTCAACAAAAATACAGAGGTACAGACTGGAGAAGTAAACGCTGAGCTTGACTGGTGCAGAGATCGGTTACACCTCCGAAAGCATGGTGCTGCCATCTCAGGAATCCATCTTCGCCGATCTAGAGGCAAGAAAGGTAATCCTGGCAAAACCTGGATCACAGTCAAACGCTCTGGAGTAAAGGACGTAGAGCACACTCTGGACAAGTTAGATCGCTACAACTTGTCAGAGTGGAACGAAATCAGATCCCTACTTCCCAAAGCCAACAAGAACTATCGGGCTGAAGTAGAAGAAGTCATTGAAGGACTTATTGCTCGCATCAGAAGGACAACTGAAATACCTGATGACCTGCTCCATTACTCCTCAGTCCTATCTCAGCAACCTGTTCGAAGATCTGCAGGCTCCTCTACAAGAAGACCAACTCCCTGTCTTCCCAGAATGGTTGTTAAACCTCTGGACCTCTCGATGCTTGATCTTTCATTCCCTCCTGGAATCTCTCTATCTGAAGGACAAGTAATCAGAGAACCTGTTCATGGCATTTGTGTTAGCGATAACTCAAAAATCCTACGCTTTTAGCGCTTCAGTGAGCTACACATAGCGCCCTATGAACATCTTTTGACAGTTCTCTTCACTGCACAACAAGATAAGAAAAATCCAGACAACAAAGAGATTATTCGCACTGTCAGAGCTATACTTGATCACAGACTTGCCTTCAGCGACACTCCTGTTCCTGTTTGCGTTAAGACTGAATACATTAGCGAAGAATCTGATAGTTAGATATTTTGTAATTTTTTTCTTTCAGTACTCTTATCATGTATTCTTGTATTTTCCTTACTCTTGTAAAACTTAAATGAGATTAATGAGAATGCAATTCAGTGCATTGTACTTCATTCCATCATAGTACTGAAAAAGATCCCTCAAAACAGTAAATGGGACATGTACCTTTATGAGTTCTATTTCCTACTGTTTAGTTCTAGACTTAGATTTATTTCTAACTTTTCTAGATTAAGACAATTACTCTATTGTCTTATCATTATCATTTAGGGGAGATTGTTGATCCAGCTCTCCTAAGACCTGATGAAATGATAATGATACTGAATCTTTACTTAGTGAATAGGTTTTTACTTCTGTTATAGCTTGAGGAATTATCACTGAGTCTGTTCAGTGTTATTCCATGTTACTTGTGTTGTAACTTAACTTTATAGATTTCAGGATCAGGATCAGGAGACTAACGAGCCTGTTCTGCAGTCTACTGATCCTGTCCACTGAAGTGAAGACCTCCTCCTGAAGACATTAAGATCATACACAAAGAACCATCAGCGACGTCGAAGAAATAGCTGATGACAGGAACAGCATGCTCGTGATCTGAAGACGGAACTCAGTGATAGCAGTCTGTTCACTATCGTATGACATCTTGAAGATTCATCAGGATACACGTGACCCTGAACTTCCTCAGTTTCAGGACTCTAGTCACTGATCAGTATCCTGATCCTGAAGGATTAGAATAATGTCTTAGTCTAATGCACAAAAGGATTATCCGCCTTTACTGACACAATAGTACATAAGGGCAGTTACTTTACTGTTCCCTCCGTACTTATCAGACCTCAAGGCAACTGTTTACAAACATCCTCTTTTGCACACCATGCTAAGAGTATTTGTTTATAGTAAATAGTACAACAGACCACTCACATTGTGATACGTCACAATAGTAGGTCTGCATGCATTTAATGCATGGAGTATAAATAGGACGTGAAGAGATGTTCTCCATACTTCTTCTTCATCCAAAAATACTCAAGTCTTTTCTCTCTTATTCCCTCTATCTTCTTTCTTTATTCTCTTCTCACTTAGTGCATAGTGAAAGAACTTAGATTGTTTAGTTTAGACTATTAGTCTTTTCTATTTCCGCAACAATCTGTAAATTCATTTTGTTAATACAACAAGAATTTAAAAGTGAAAAATTGTGTGATTATATTCAAGTCTTCGGTATTGATAGTCTGTTGGTATGATCTTTTTAACTCCCATTTTCCTGCAATAACCAACAGGCATCATATTAAGAGCGGCACCTGAATATACTAAAGCAAGACCTTTAAATCTATGACAAGAAATAGGTAAGTTATAACTCCCTGGATCATGCTTGATAGGTGCAATGTAAACGAGATCATCCTCCGGTGCTTTCTCCTTCTCTTTCTCCTTGCCTTTATCTTCTCTCTTCGGAATCATGAACTCCGCGTATCTGCCTTGCTTTCCATCTTCCTCCTCATCATCACTTGAAGCTTCGGGTATTTTGAGTCTTAGATGTTCAAATGATACGGTGAACCCCTCCGAATCGTAATCCGTGGCATAATCGGGTTCACTCTCGCTATCAGTTTCCACGTGCTTCTTTGTGTAGATGTCCGTCCACTTCTTCTTTGATGGCTCTCCGGTCATCATGAGCATCGGTTTTGCATTCTCGACCTTCGGGTTGACTTATGTTTGCGTTGGTAACTCCCCTTGAGTCCTTTCACTTAACATTTGCGAAACACGTCCAACCTGCAATTCCAAATTCTGGATGGTGCTTTGGTGATTACGTAAGTATGAACTTACTTCATCGTTTAGCTTCTTATGCGCATCCATGAATTGGAGTATTCGGTCTTCCATAGAAATACGCGGCTCCCCATCCGGTCTTTGGTTCTGTTGATTTGGTGCAAAGAAACCGGGAGGTCTCGGAATGAAGTTACGATTGTTGTTCCACCTCCCTTGGTATTCGCCTCGGTTAAGATAGTTCACCTCTTCGGGTGTCATCATTGGGCGATTCGGGCAATCTTTTGTCAAGTGTGGCCCATTGCACTCCTTGCATCCAACCTGCAAAGCATGAACAGATTTAATTAGTTCTTCGATTTTGCGTTCAAACTTTACCTGTTGGTTTTTCATTGTGGCTAATTCATCGGATGGATCAAAGTCGGTTGATATCTTTCCGGCCATCCTCGGAATTTGCAAACGCTTGTCCGTCCTCCAATCTATGTTATGTATGTGTTGATCCAGCTCTCCTAAGACCTGATGAAATGATAATGATCCTGAATCTTTACTTAGTGAATAGGTTTTTACTTCTGTTATAGCTTGAGGAATTATCACTGAGTCTGTTCAGTGTTATTCCATGTTACTTGTGTTGTAACTTAACTTTATAGATTTCAGGATCAGGATCAGGAGACTAACGAGCCTGTTCTGCAGTCTACTGATCCTGTCCACTGAAGTGAAGACCTCCTCCTGAAGACATTAAGATCATACACAAAGAACCATCAGCGACGTCGAAGAAATAGCTGATGACAGGAACAGCATGCTCGTGATCTGAAGACGGAACTCAGTGATAGCAGTCTGTTCACTATCGTATGACATCCTGAAGATTCATCAGGATACACGTGACCCTGAACTTCCTCAGTTTCAGGACTCTAGTCACTGATCAGTATCCTGATCCTGAAGGATTAGAATAATGTCTTAGTCTAATGCACAAAAGGATTATCCGCCTTTACTGACACAATAGTACATAAGGGCAGTTACTTTACTGTTCCCTCCGTACTTATCAGACCTCAAGGCAACTGTTTACAAACATCCTCTTTTGCACACCATGCTAAGAGTATTTGTTTATAGTAAATAGTACAACAGACCACTCACATTGTGACACGTCACAATAGTAGGTCTGCATGCATTTAATGCATGGAGTATAAATAGGACGTGAAGAGATGTTCTCCATACTTCTTCTTCATCCAAAAATACTCAAGTCTTTTCTCTCTTATTCCCTCTATCTTCTTTCTTTATTCTCTTCTCACTTAGTGCATAGTGAAAGAACTTAGATTGTTTAGTTTAGACTATTAGTCTTTTCTATTTCCGCAACAATCTGTAAATTCATTTTGTTAATACAACAAGAATTTAAAAGTGAAAAATTGTGTGATTATATTCAACCCCCCCCTTCTATAATCCCAAACACTATCCTTACTTGAAGGTCACCTACTTGGGACCAACAAGTGGTATCAGAGCAGATACAAGCTCTCATTTTCTTCTTAAGAAAAATCTTGTGATCCTCTCTCTTCTTATTCTATGGCTCTTCAAGCTAAGGATAACTACTTTGATACCGGCTCTGCTGGAAAGCCTCCTCGGTTTAACAAAGACAACTTCTCTCTTTGGAAAACCAGGATGAAACTTTTCCTCTCTGGTTCTGATCCCCAGATTCCTTACTTTCTGGAAAACGGACCACATGTGCCTACACAAACCGTCCACCCTATTCCTGCTGCTGGTGGCCAACCAGCTGTTCCTGAAAGGCAGCTGGTGAAGCCCGTAACTGACTGGAATGATGAAGACAGACGCCTGGTCAACATTGACACCAAGGCTAGGTCTCTCATCGCCATGTCACTCCCTGACGATGTATTCCACTCTGTCTGTCACCTTCGCTCTGCTAAGGAGATATGGGACACTCTTTGTGTTCAATATGAAGGTACTGCCGTACTCATGGAATCAAGAAAGATTTTCTTGGTTCGACAGTACGAAAGCTTTATTCATCAGAAGGATGAAACTCTCTCCCAGCTACATCAGAGATTCAACTGTCTTCTGATTGATCTGAAGACCATCGGTACTACCTACTCTAACTCTGAGGTAGTTACCAAGTTCATGGAAGCTCTTCCTGAACATTGGGAAATTTACACCTCCTGCTTAACTATGTCAAAGGACATAAAGACACTCACCCTAAGTGAGTTGTACGGTATTCTTCTGAACCGTGAACAACAGAAGAAACTGAAAAAGAATCTCATAAGAGATTCTAAAGAATCCAAAAGCACATCTGTTGCATTGGTTTCTGATTCAGTTCCTCCTGTTGCTACTGCTTCTTCTTCAGTAACTATTACTGAATTAGAATCTTCTGACTCTGACATGTCAGAAGATCCTGAATTCAATGAATCTCTTGCTCTTTTAACCAGATCTTTCAAAAAGTTTGCCAAAAAGGGAAACTTCCACAAAAAGAAACATCTTACTATTACTGACAAGCCTAAGTCAGATCCTGTTGACAAGGCCACTGCTATCTGCTACAACTGTCAGGGCAAAGGACACTTTGCTAATGATTGCAGGTACAGAAAAAGTCAGTTTGCTCCCTCCTCTGCTAAATCTTCTTCCAAGAACCCCAAATACCAGCGCCTGAAGGAAAAGTACAAGAAGATGAAAACTCAGCGTAAAGGCAAAGGTTTAATCGCAGAAGACTGCGACTGGGATGATGTCTCCTCTGATGACTCGTCTGATGAGGAAGATACTCAAGTGGCACTGATGGCCATTATTGAGGAACCTACCTTAGCTCTCATGGCTAAGATAGAAGAGGTTCCTGAAGAGATTCCTCCTCAGGATCCTGAAGCTTCTTCTTCCACAACTCCTGAAGCTTCCACCTCTGCGACTGATTCTTCCAGTCAGGTACCTATTCCTCTCATCCCTCTTGAAAGCTTAACTCAGTTGGACCTGGTCACTCTCGATCTTTACAAAGCCCTTAATGGTAAAACCTCTGCTGAAAAAATGAATATTGATCTTAGAGGACAACTCAAAGAATGTCAAGAAAAAATAAAACAGCTTACCATTTTGGAAGAAAATTATAAGGACCAGGTCACTGTAAACAAAACTCTATGTATTGAAAGAGAATTGGCTCTTGCTGCCAAAGAAAAGGCCCTTGCTCAATTAAATGCTGAAAAAGTCACCATCAAAGGATGGAGTGACGCCTCTGAAAAATTTGATGAAATATTAGCTTCAGGGAGGTCTGACAAAAGCAAAAGAGGTCTTGGATTCTTTCGTGGATACAAGAAAGAAGAAACTAAGTCTGATAGTTCCATGCTCAAATTTGGAAAATTTGTTTCTTCTATTCCTCTTCCTAATGCCTCTGAAAACACTCCTTCTTCTTCTTCTAACACTCACCCTGAAGGTGCTCCTAAGAGCAAAAAGAATACAGTTAAGGATAAATCCAAAACTGAAACACCTTCAAAGACCAAGGGTCCTAAACCCAAGAACAAAGTTCTGGGTGGTGGTCCTTCAGTCTCTGGAACTAAGTCTCTTTCTCAGAGTCCTGCTCCTAGACTGAAGATTGACCTGAAGCAAACGACTAAGGAGAAGACTCCAATTCCTCCTCTGTCAAATGCTAAAGGCATACTTGGTGCAGGTCCTGCTCACCTAAAGTTCAAAAACTTTCTGGACCACACTAAACGCTTTCAATATCGCAAATGTTATCACTGTGGATTAAATGACCATATTGCGAGTAAGTGTTCTGATGCTACCAAAGCTGAAAAATCAGCTGAGGTAAAGAAGATTCCCAAGACTGAGAAATCAGTCAAAGGAAAGAAGGTTGTCAAAACTGTTCCTTCAGTCAAGACTCCAGCCTCCTGTACTGATACTTCAGTAAAGGCTGACACTGACTCAACCAGTCCTACTGATACTTCTGGATCCATAGTTCTATGGGTACCAAAGAAAACTTAAACTCTATATTTTACAGGATAAGGGCATCTGGTACTTGGACAGTGGATGCTCTCGACATATGACTGGTTCTAAATCTGTCCTCACTAACTACCGTGAAGAAAGAGGTCCTGCTGTGACCTTTGGCGGAAACGGTAAAGGCCAAACCCGAGGGTATGGCACACTGACCAACGGAGTAACTACTTTCAAAAGAGTTGCTTATGTTGAAGGCCTGATGCATAATCTTCTGAGCATCAGTCAACTGTGTGATAAGAATCACAAAGTTTCTTTCTCTAAGAAAAAGTGCAAAGTCAAGAACAGAAGAAAGGAAGTCATTCTCACTGGTGTAAGACATGCTGATATCTACATCATCAACATGAATACTTCCACTGATAACTTCTGTTTCGTATCACGTGCTTCCACTGATATGAATTGGCTCTGGCACAAGCGTCTTTCTCATCTCAACTTCAAGACGCTGAATCAACTCTGCATCAACAACCTGGTTATTGGTCTTCCTGACTTTCGCTACACAAAGGAATCTCTTTGTTCAGCTTGTGAGAAAGGAAAACAGACCAGGGCTAGCTTCAAGTCCAAACAGATTTCTTCCATCAGCTCTCCTCTACAACTTCTCCACATGGATCTCTTTGGACCCGTTAATGTCCAATCCATTGGTGGAAAGAAATATACTCTGGTAATCGTAGATGAATATTCCAGATATACTTGGGTTTTCTTCTTACGTACCAAGAGTGATGCTCCTGAAGAAATCATCATGTTCGTCAGGAAGATGGAAAGACTCAACAACCTTACTGTTCGATCAATAAGAAGTGACCATGGGACTGAGTTCAAAAACAGTACCCTGGAATCTTTCTTTGAACAGAAAGGTATCTCTCAAAACTTCTCCTCTGTGAGAACTCCTCAGCAAAATGGTGTTGCTGAAAGACGGAACAGGACGTTGATTGAAGCTGCGAGATCTATGCTGAGTGAAGCCAACCTTGCGACTCAGTTCTGGGCTGAAGCCGTAAATACTGCTTGCTATACTCAGAACAGATCTCTGATTGTCAAGCGTTTCAGAAGAACCGCTTACGAACTCTTTCGTAACAGGAAACCATCAATCGAACATCTCCATATCTTTGGTTGTGTCTGCTACATCCTGAACAACAAAGATAATCTTGGAAAGTTTGATTCCAAATCTGATGATGGAATTTTCCTCGGATACTCATCCATTTCTAAAACTTACCGTGTGTTCAACAAACGAAGACAAACCATTGAGGAAACGATTCATGTCAAGTTTGATGAATCGGGTCCTACCTTTCCTCACCCAAATGATAATACTGAAATCAATCAGTGGGCTGACTCTTTCTTTCAAGTCCCTGAACCTCCTATTGCTGATCCATCTCCTCAAGACCTTCCTGATGGTTTTGAAGAAAATCCAATACCACCCACTGATATAACCACTCCACCTCTCATAAATGCCACCCCTATCTCTCAAATCACACCACCTGAACCTGATCAACCCACTAACAGTGAAGACTTCTCTCAAACCACTGTTAGTGAACCCTCTCCTACCAATCTTCTTCCTGATCCATCAACCAATGAAGCATCTACTTCAGGACAGGTGTATCAACCACCTGCTCTCCGATGGACCAAAGATCATCCCATTGATCAAGTTCTTGGAAACCCTTCTTCTGGTGTGAAAACCAGACGTCAGGCTGGTAACGTCTGTCTTTATGTAAATTTTATCTCTGAAAATGAACCTAAAGAAATAGATGATGCCTTGCGTGATCCTGCCTGGGTCTCAGCCATGCAGGAAGAGCTAGCAGAATTCATCAGAAACAATGTCTGGCTTCTCGTCCCTAGGCCTCGAAAACGTACAATCATTGGTTCCAAGTGGATTTTTCGAAATAAACTTGATGAGATTGGTACAATCATTCGAAACAAGGCTCGCCTTGTGGCTCAGGGATACAGGCAGGAAGAGGGCATTGATTACGATGAAACTTTTGCTCCTGTTGCTAGGCTCGAAGCAATTCGACTCTTCCTAGCTTTTGCAGCACATATGAACTTCAAGGTTTATCAGATGGACATTAAAAATGCCTTTCTGAATGGAAAACTTAATGAAGAAGTCTATGTGGCTCAGCCTCCTGGCTTTGTAGATCCTAAGTTCCCTGATCACGTCTACAAGTTAAACAAGGCTCTCTATGGGTTAAAACAGGCTCCTCGTGCCTGGTATGATACCCTCTCAACCTTTCTTCTCTCTAAAGGCTTTGTTCGTGGAAAGATTGATAGCACTTTATTTCTAAATAAATATCCTAAGCATATCCTTCTTGTCCAGATATATGTCGATGACATTATCTTTGGATCCACAAATCCCAAACTCTGCGAAAAGTTTGAGTTGCTCATGAAATCTGAATATAAAATGTCTATGATGGGCGAACTAACATTCTTTTTAGGACTTCAGATCAAGCAATCTGAAAAGGGAATCTTTATCAACCAAGGTATATATGTACAAGAGATGCTGAAGAAATTTGATCTCACATCCTGTACACCGATGAAGACTCCAATGGCTCCTCCTCTGTCTCTTGACAAGGATTCCAAAGGGAAACCTGTTGATGTGACTCTCTATAGAGGAATGATTGGCTCACTGCTGTATCTTACAGCAAGTCGTCCTGATATCATGTATTCTACATGTCTCTGTGCTCGTTATCAGGCTGAACCCAAAGAATCCCATCTGACCGCTGTAAAGCGGATCTTCAGATACCTGAAGGGAACTCCAAACATGGGTCTTTGGTACTCCAAGGACTCAGGGTTCGATCTAACAGCTTATTCTGATAGTGACTTTGCAGGATGTAAGATCGACAGGAAAAGCACTACTGGTGGATGTCACCTATTAGGTGGCAAGTTGGTGAGTTGGACTAGCAAGAAGCAGAACTCTGTGTCCACATCAACTGCTGAAGCTGAATATGTTGCAGCAGGAATATGTTGTGCTCAGGTCCTGTGGCTGAGAAATCAACTTCAGGACTATGACATACAACTCTCCAAAATTCCTATCTACTGTGACAACACTTCAGCAATAGCCATTGCTAACAATCCTGTCTTACACTCTAAGACAAAGCACATTGAAGTAAGATATCACTTCATCAGGGATCATGTGATGAATGGTGATATTGAACTCCATTTTGTCCCTACTGAATATCAGCTTGCTGACCTCTTTACCAAACCACTGGATGTGACGCGTTTTAATATGCTCCTCAGTGAACTTGGGATGTTAAATCCTGAAGAATAGAAGTTCTCAGGACAAACAGTTGTTAAAGTCCTTATAAAAATATTCTCTCAGGACCTCTTTTCTTAACAACTCCTGAATGACTCTTCTTCAGGGGATAACTCTATTCAGTACTTACAAAATCTTGGTTCAAAATCCGAATACTGATGATTCTCAGGTAAGTATTTCTTCTCCCTGCTACTGAAACCTTATCGCATTAAATGTGATAAGAGGATTTTTCCCAAAACAGTACTTATCTGATAAGTACTCTGATTCCCATAAAACATATCTTTCACCAAAATGGAATCATCCCCTGAAAAGGTGGTTTTTAGTTTTTCATATAAAACAAACGTTTCATCTGAGCTGACACGTAATGGGACGTTTCCTGTTCCCCACTACGTGTGTCAGGCGCGTGAACGCGCGTAGAACTCTCTTTTTTCATCATTACGTTTGAATTTAGCCGCTCTTTTCTCTCTCTTCCTTTTTCTCTCTCCTACCACGAGGTATAAAAACCTCATTCGTAATCCATTTTTCTCTTTACGCTTACAATTCTCTCTCAAAGAACTCAAGCAAGAAAAGCTATTACACTCTAAATCTGCATTCTCAAGAACACCAAGAACACACACTTACCACTTCTTTAACAAGATCAACGTAAGTTTCCTTATGTTCTTTGTT
The DNA here is from genome assembly GCA_030169165.1 of Centaurea solstitialis. Classification (NCBI taxonomy): domain Eukaryota; kingdom Viridiplantae; phylum Streptophyta; class Magnoliopsida; order Asterales; family Asteraceae; genus Centaurea; species Centaurea solstitialis. Next base: position 75,995,820 of record CM058040.1, read on the forward strand.
CTTTCCACAATCTAAGTTGGAATTCTTCTCTAAAAACAACTTATTTTGATAAACGTTTTTCCAAAAACCCTAAGATCACTTCGTTTGATCTTAGTTTTCCCAAAATCTTCTAAGATTTTTGTTAAAACTGTTTAAAATGATTTTTCTTATTTCTTTTAAGAACAATCATAAACTCCTATTTTGATATCTATTCATCAAAATAGAAGTCCTTTTTAATACCAAAACACATTCCTTTTGTGTATTTTGGCATCTAATCTATTCTAAGTATAAAGGATTTCACCATTTTTATGAACATATTTTGTGTTCATTGAAAAATGAAGAAAAATGCATATTTTGGACTCTTAATCATCCATATATGTTATTTTTATGTTTTTAACAGGATGGCTGCTACTACATCTACATCCCTGGACGCCCAGCTCTCCTCTGAGGCCACACCTCTGCAAGCTACTGAGAGCTTGCCAATAATCATCCCACAACATGACGTCCAGTTCAAGCAGAACAACGTCGTAGGACTGTTTGACATCCCAGCAGACAAAGAATACCTGCTGCCTGCCAAGGAATTCTTGCTGAACAGCCCTCTGAAGACGGCATTCACCCTTGACCCTAAGCCGAACAAGCCAATGCTGCAACAACTATGGTCTACAGCCACTGTTGCCAAGGAGAAGAATACCAAAGGTGTCCTGCGAGAGGTCATCAAATTCCAAATCAAGGAAAACATCATTTCCTTTGGTTTCGGAACCCTCAGGAACGTGCTTAACTTCCCAAAGAAGAAGCGCTTCCCTCCTGTACCCACCGCTGACGAAATCGTGGATTTCCTGGACGCCATAGGCTACCGATGGCCTGTGAATAAGGAAGGCATCCTGCTACCAAAGACGGGTGCCACTGTCCATAAGTCAGGACTAAACGCTACGTTCTACTACATATGGAACACGTTTGGCCTGTGCTTATCGGGCAAGACGGGGAGCACGGAGCAGTTCCCTACGGTCATCCAGCACATGGTCTTCTCTGCGATCAAAAATCGCGAGTTTGACTATGCTCGCTCCATCTGGGACGACATGGTGAAGAAGGTCCGGAGCAAGAACCGGGTCGTCAACATAGCCTTCCCTAGGTTTTTCTCGGCCATCCTGGAGCTACATTTGGGGGACAACTACCCCAAGATCGGGAACTCCAACAACTACACTCTTGGACCCAGGTTCCTGGACCAGGTTGCTCATCATCCTGACGACGTCCCTCTCTCCGACGTCCTGGTCGTTCCTGAACCACTTCAGGATCAGGATGCTGAACAATCCACCTCTCCAACTGCAGGTACGTTTTCTCTCGTCTCTTCCAAACCACATTCTTCTACTTCTATGCATGCTATGTCAGTAGCTAACCCCATACTGACTTCCCCAGCTGCAACCACAACTTCTGCGCTCCAGAAGCGCCCCCAACCATCTTCTGCCACTCCTCCACCTCCTCCAAAACGCGCCAAGTCTAAGGCGCAAAAGAAAAAGAAACAGGCGGCTGGTAAGAAATATTACATTACCCTGCCCCAGTACTTTAATAAACCATCTCCTTTATCTAAAAATTCTTCCACTGCAGATACTCCTATCTCTGCTCTTGTTACACAAGAACCTGAGGTGGTTCAACTCGAACCCTCAGAGAATGAGGGGGGTAATCGTTCTGATACCCTCCTAGCCTCAGGTAATATTTCTAAGCAAACTATTACTGTCTCTTCTTTTATGAAAGCTAATGAGTCTTCTAGTACTCACTTAGCTACTCTGTCTACAGGTTCTTTAGGAGCAGGTTCTGAAGGGCATCCCAATCTTCATCAGGATGACCCCTTCAATGATTTCATTCTCACGGATGCCGAGCATCAGCTGAACACAGCTGAGCTTCGCAGGCAGTCCGCTGAACGGAACCTGCAGGAGGCCCGCACAGCCCTCCAGCAGAAGGAGGCAGAGCACTCAGCACGTCTCCAGACCTTACAACAGGAGCTTGCTGCTGCCAAAGCTGCTGCAGCCGCTGCTGAAGCCGCCGCCGCCAGTGCCACTGCTGCCGCCGTCGCCGCAACTCCGCCGCCCACGGCCGTCACCCTCTCCATTCCTTGTCTGGATAACATCCACGACAAGGTTTCACAAGTTACCTCCTCCTCCACCAACCTTCAGGCATCTATTGATGACCTGAAGGCAACGGCTCTCCCTGCGCTCTCCACAGAAATCAACAACAGCACCAACTCTCTCACCACCTTCCAATCAACGGTGGTTCAGAGGTTGGATGCTCAGGAAGCTGCCATCCGCGCCATCCAGGAGCAGGTGACAGGGCTCTCCTCTGCTGTCAACGCCCTCACCTCTGCTCCTGCGCCGCCTCCATCTTTCACCACGGCGGACAGGGATGTGTTGCAGTCCCTGATCTCATCATCATACATCACGCGCAAAGTCCTCAGTGACATGGCCTCTCTCCTCCAAAGGAGTGTATCAACAACTGCCTTAGTGCAGGCACCTGTTGAGGGGGAGAGACAGCCCCGAGACCATTCCGCCTATTCCCCCTCCACGAACTGGAGAACCACTGAAGCCGGGGGGAATAATGAAGACGACGATGATGATGATGAAGATGATGATGATGATATAGACGATGACATCTTCGTCGAAAAGGTTCCTGCCTCAGCGCCCATTCCAGGGTTCGCACAACCTCAGGGGGAGAACCCTGATGCCTCTGGTATGTCTCTACTACTACCATCCTCTCCCTCTTCCTCTGATAAACCAACCTATTTCTACTCTTCTTAAAACCAAACCTACCCCTGAAACCATCACCTTAGACACCTCACCTGAAGACTCCCCTCCTAATAACCTTCAAATGGTTATATACCAACCTCCTAAACTACCTTCTCCTGAACCACCTCCTGAACCATCTCACACTGAACCTGAACCTAATACCCAAGCCTATCCTGAAGATGTCAACTATGGTTCTGTCGCTGGTGACATTATTCGCCTAATGGAGAATAGTCCCAATGAACAGACCAGAGCTGAATTAGCTACTATGACCTTCAGGATCACACCCCTCAACCAAGAAACCATTACTACCCGTCCTACAACCCGTTTCAACCAAGAAGCCTCTTCATCCAGAACCCCTGAAATCCGAGCCACCCCTGATACAATATGCCTTTCATCAGATGATGAATTCATCTCTGATGACTTCTCTACCCCTGCTTCTTCACCCAGATCTCCTCCCTCAAACTCTCCTAGATCTGAAGGTGAAAATTACCCTGACAATTCCTTTGCCATTGACAGGGATGGGCGCTTAGACGCCGTGATAGAGCGACTCGAGAGTACAAGAGTAAAAATCCCTCTTCGTACCTCTTGTGACTCCGAGTTCGCCTATCTCTCGCAGGAGGAGTACAACGAAGCTGTACAGGCTCAACTAGAGCACAATAAAAAGCAGAAGGAAGCTTTCCTCTCTGCCCAAGCCGCTCGAAGGCTTGCATCGGATTTTGTAGATGAAGATGCTGAAATAAGTGCAGATCCTATCCTTGCACAGAAGGCTGTTCTGAAGGTCTTCAACAAAAATACAGAGGTACAGACTGGAGAAGTAAACGCTGAGCTTGACTGGTGCAGAGATCGGTTACACCTCCGAAAGCATGGTGCTGCCATCTCAGGAATCCATCTTCGCCGATCTAGAGGCAAGAAAGGTAATCTTGGCAAAACCTGGATCACAGTCAAACGCTCTGGAGTAAAGGACGTAGAGCACACTCTGGACAAGTTAGATCGATACAACTTGTCAGAGTGGAACGAAATCAGATCCCTACTTCCCAAAGCCAACAAGAACTATCGGGCTGAAGTAGAAGAAGTCATTGAAGGACTTATTGCTCGCATCAGAAGGACAACTGAAATACCTGATGACCTGCTCCATTACTCCTCAGTCCTATCTCAGCAACCTGTTCGAAGATCTGCAGGCTCCTCTACAAGAAGACCAACTCCCTGTCTTCCCAGAATGGTTGTTAAACCTCTGGACCTCTCGATGCTTGATCTTTCATTCCCTCCTGGAATCTCTCTATCTGAAGGACAAGTAATCAGAGAACCTGTTCATGGCATTTGTGTTAGCGATAACTCAAAAATCCTACGCTTTCAGCGCTTCAGTGAGCTACACATAGCGCCCTATGAACATCTTTTGACAGTTCTCTTCACTGCACAACAAGATAAGAAAAATCCAGACAACAAAGAGATTATTCGCACTGTCAGAGCTATACTTGATCACAGACTTGCCTTCAGCGACACTCCTGTTCCTGTTTGCGTTAAGACTGAATACATTAGCGAAGAATCTGATAGTTAGATATTTTGTAATTTTTTTCTTTCAGTACTCTTATCATGTACTCTTGTATTTTCCTTACTCTTGTAAAACTTAAATGAGATTAATGAGAATGCAATTCAGTGCATTGTACTTCATTCCATCATAGTACTGAAAAAGATCCCTCAAAACAGTAAATGGGACATGTACCTTTATGAGTTCTATTTCCTACTGTTTAGTTCTAGACTTAGATTTATTTCTAACTTTTCTAGATTAAGACAATTACTCTATTGTCTTATCATTATCATTTAGGGGGAGATTGTTGATCCAGCTCTCCTAAGACCTGATGAAATGATAATGATACTGAATCTTTACTTAGTGAATAGGTTTTTACTTCTGTTATAGCTTGAGGAATTATCACTGAGTCTGTTCAGTGTTATTCCATGTTACTTGTGTTGTAACTTAACTTTATAGATTTCAGGATCAGGATCAGGAGACTAACGAGCCTGTTCTGCAGTCTACTGATCCGGTCCACTGAAGTGAAGACCTCCTCCTGAAGACATTAAGATCATACACAAAGAACCATCAGCGACGTCGAAGAAATAGCTGATGACAGGAACAGCATGCTCGTGATCTGAAGACGGAACTCAGTGATAGCAGTCTGTTCACTATCGTATGACATCCTGAAGATTCATCAGGATACACGTGACCCTGAACTTCCTCAGTTTCAGGACTCTAGTCACTGATCAGTATCCTGATCCTGAAGGATTAGAATAATGTCTTAGTCTAATGCACAAAAGGATTATCCGCCTTTACTGACACAATAGTACATAAGGGCAGTTACTTTACTGTTCCCTCCGTACTTATCAGACCTCAAGGCAACTGTTTACAAACATCCTCTTTTGCACACCATGCTAAGAGTATTTGTTTATAGTAAATAGTACAACAGACCACTCACATTGTGACACGTCACAATAGTAGGTCTGCATGCATTTAATGCATGGAGTATAAATAGGACGTGAAGAGATGTTCTCCATACTTCTTCTTCATCCAAAAATACTCAAGTCTTTTCTCTCTTATTCCCTCTATCTTCTTTCTTTATTCTCTTCTCACTTAGTGCATAGTGAAAGAACTTAGATTGTTTAGTTTAGACTATTAGTCTTTTCTATTTCCGCAACAATCTGTAAATTCATTTTGTTAATACAACAAGAATTTAAAAGTGAAAAATTGTGTGATTATATTCAAGTCTTCGGTATTGATAGTCTGTTGGTATGATCTTTTTAACTCCCATTTTCCTGCAATAACCAACAGGCATCATATTAAGAGCGGCACCTGAATATACTAAAGCAAGACCTTTAAATCTATGACAAGAAATAGGTAAGTTATAACTCCTGGATCATGCTTGATAGGTGCAATGTAAACGAGATCATCCTCCGGTGCTTTCTCCTTCTCTTTCTCCTTGCCTTTATCTTCTCTCTTCGGAATCATGAACTCCGCGTATCTGCCTTGCTTTCCATCTTCCTCCTCATCATCACTTGAAGCTTCGGGTATTTTGAGTCTTAGATGTTCAAATGATACGGTGAACCCCTCCGAATCGTAATCCGTGGCATAATCGGGTTCACTCTCGCTATCAGTTTCCACGTGCTTCTTTGTGTAGATGTCCGTCCACTTCTTCTTTGATGGCTCTCCGGTCATCATGAGCATCGGTTTTGCATTCTCGACCTTCGGGTTGACTTATGTTTGCGTTGGTAACTCCCCTTGAGTCCTTTCACTTAACATTTGCGAAACACGTCCAACCTGCAATTCCAAATTCTGGATGGTGCTTTGGTGATTACGTAAGTATGAACTTACTTCATCGTTTAGCTTCTTATGCGCATCCATGAATTGGAGTATTCGGTCTTCCATAGAAATACGCGGCTCCCCATCCGGTCTTTGGTTCTGTTGATTTGGTGCAAAGAAACCGGGAGGTCTCGGAATGAAGTTACGATTGTTGTTCCACCTCCCTTGGTATTCGCCTCGGTTAAGATAGTTCACCTCTTCGGGTGTCATCATTGGGCGATTCGGGCAATCTTTTGTCAAGTGTGGCCCATTGCACTCCTTGCATCCAACCTGCAAAGCATGAACAGATTTAATTAGTTCTTCGATTTTGCGTTCAAACTTTACCTGTTGGTTTTTCATTGCGGCTAATTCATCGGATGGATCAAAGTCGGTTGATATCTTTCCGGCCATCCTCGGAATTTGCAAACGCTTGTCCGTCCTCCAATCTATGTTATGTATGAGCATGTCTTCTAGAAGCTTATATCCTTCCGTGGGCGTTTTGTACATAAAGACACCACCTGCAGATGAATCCAAAGTAGCTCGTGAAGAGTAAGCAAGTCCACTATAGAAAGTTGAACCTGTTCACTCTTATTCAACTCATGACTCGGGCACGAGTTTAAGAGGTGCTTGAAACGTTCCCATGCTTCGGATATAGTCTCCCTGTCTTGTTGTTGGAAAGATCAGATCTCGGCTCTCAATTTGTCGATTTTGGATGGTGGAAAGAATCGGGAAAGGAACTTTGAACGAAGTCCTTCCCAAGTAGTGATTGAACTTGGCTCTAAAGATCGCAACCAAGCCCTAGCTTCTCCGGTAAGCGTTAGAGGAAAGACCCGAAGACGAATTGCATCATCCCGGTCTGCCTCTGTTTTGAACAGATCACAAATATCCACGAAGTTTTCCATGTGAACGATAGGATTGCTATCGTTTTTCCCGTTGAAGGTAAGGTCCTTGATCATGTGTAGGAGCTTCCCCGGGATTTCTTTGTTCAGGTTCGGCTTCGTGATCGGATTGGTGGGCACTGTTGGAGCGGCTCTCCTAGCGGTCCACATCGGTGTCTCGTCACCCATCTCAAAAATCAAAGCTCTCGGGCGAACTTTGTTTGCTTTTGATTTCTTTTTGTTTCTTTTTCTGAACTCTCTCTCCGGCTCCTCAAATGGCTCTAACAAGTCTGTCGTGACTGAAATCACAACAAACGGTTACGGGCAACTTGCGGGAAACAAAGAGATAAAACAAAATAAAAATAACGAACTAAACTAAAAAGCAGAAAACTTGCAAGGGACAGAATCCCTCACAAGGATCGATTAACAAAACTAATTAAGACTAAAATCTAACAACTACCGTTCCCCGGCAGCGGCGCCAAAAACTTGATGCGGTAATTAACGTATATAAAAAGCGTAACAAGTTTTAACCTCTAATGCCTAGCCACTGTCTTACCACATATACAGGCAAGCGTACCTGATCGTGAGTAATATAGTGTAGGAAAGTCCAAGTATCGTATCTACCACTGGGAACAGTCAAGTTATCGTAGACTAAAGTCTAAATCGGTTTAATTAACCTAAATGGGGGGGGGTTTCTTTATGAAAAAGGTTTGAATACTAAAAAGACAATTAACTAAGTAAAAACTAAGAAAGCAATTAAAAGACTGATTTAAGATTATATTAAGGAAAAACAGCAGTACTTATCATGGTAAAGTGAATCCCCAAAATGGATGATATGAATAGGTCAAAGGTTTGGTTGTTTTGACTATTGTAGGAATTTAAGTCTGGGACACCCTAACATGTGAAGATTATGGTAAAAAACTAGGACACGATCCTCCTAATCCCAATCCTAAATCGTTTGGTCCACAATCTAGAATCAGTATAACAGTCCTGATTAATATTGCAATGGCTCTTCTACTATCTGGTCACTCTTGGTCCAAGTAACCCCTTAACACAACCTCTTGGTCCAAGGTCAGGCTAAGGTAGGTTGATTATCCTTTCGGAGTCTATCTGCTTTGGTCCAACAAATACACCCAACCAATTGAATTCAAATTGCCAAAACACTATCAATCAGAAAAGAGCCATAACATACATTCAATTAATCAAAACAAACCAATAAACATTAATCACAAAAGTATCATCCACAAAGGTTCATCGACCATGACAAGCACCACTACTAATGTAACACCCCGATACCCAAAAATAACACAGCAAATAATTAAGCAATATTAATATTAATAATAATTCCCAGTGATCTAATACGCATAAGTCTTAGAATTCTCAACACAAAAGTAAATGGTTTAAGAGTGCATGCGGAACAACCCTCCACAGCTGAGATTCTAAATTTAGGATAAAGTACTAACTTCTACTGGTAGAGCTACGCTAGACGCCTACCTTCTCCTTCCCTCTCGCAACACGATCTTTCCCTGAAAAGGTTTTTAGAATTTGAAAACGAGGGTTAGACCGAAAGGTCTAGTGAATTCCCTCAAAACAGTTAATCAACAATTCCGGCCCGCTGGCCGTAAAATCACAATCTGATAGTATTGGCAATGCAAATGTGTTACGGACAAAGAACTTCCACAAGGCACCGAGGCCACAATCACATCACTCCCAAGGGACGCTATCCCAAGGTACCCCCAAATGGTGGACCAGACCAAATGGTAAACACTCCCAAGGAACATACAGTTCCAAGGTACCCAATGTCCATACTTGCAACACATTTCAATCCGAAACATTTCAACATTTACATTTAAGCATGCATTAAACGTAATTCATCAATTATCCATATTTCCACAAAACAGTTCATCATCAATAGCAAAACAGTTCGCAAATCGAATGGATATATATTTATGAAAGCAGTGAAAACTATCCATTCATTTTCAGGCAAGGGAACTCACCTGAGTAGATCTCACTGTCCTCCCACGGACCTCGTCTAACGTGCCTGTAAATATCTAAGGCATTAATAATTGCGCTCAACAAAACCCACTACTATGACATCCCTAGGCAGACTTAGCACGGGGGTTCCGCTACCCGGTTAAATCACTATGGAAAAACTTCTCCGAAAACTAACCCTACAAATGAAACTCCTCAAAAAAATCCGACTCGAAAACATATTTTCCGACTTACAAAAATCCGAATCGGAAAACCTCCTTTTCCGAATCGGAAAACACCCATTTCCGATTCGGAAAACACTCAAATCCGAATTCCCGATTCGCAAGGAACGAGGTCAGCATAACGACTAGGCCAGCCCAATTCCCGATTCGGAAAACATAGTTTCCAGTTCGGGAAAGGCATTCGAAACAATTAAACAAGCTTCAAAGAAACCGATTCGGAAAACATGAGTCCCAATTCGGGAAACATGAATTCCGATTCGGAAAACATGTTTCCCGATTCGGAAAACTCAAAATCCGAATCGGAAAACCGAGCAGATTCATAAAAATGCCCAAATCTCGAAGAAGACTAATCCAATTGGATCCAAATTAATTCTAGAAGGTCACTAAGCTAATCCCGCATCAATTTAGATAAACCGTACGCAAAATAACATCGAGATCTTACCTCGGTGATGATTTCCCGACCTTGAAGATGATAAAAAATGGCTCCAAGCTAGATCTTCCAACACACACTAAACACACACACTAATCTTTCCCAAAAATGGCAAAGATTAGGGTTTAGGGTTTAAATACCTAGGGTTTTGGGCCAAGCCCATACTTAAAATGGTAAAAGCCCATACCATTAAACTTTTCAATAGTTACATAATTAACCCCTAAGATCATCACATTCTCACAAAAGGTCAATTAACAGTAACTTAACTTATTTAACTCCATCTAGGATCTTGGTTATTACAACTAAAAACTACTCACTAATCATAACGAAAACATAAACAAAAGTAGACATCGACATGATACCGACAGTACAACGACGGATGATCGAAAATCGACTCCCGCAGCGTATCGGCACCTTTCGTACTCTCACTCTCGTTCCTCCTCGTATCCCGTACCAAAAAATCATGCTTTGAACTGAAGGGGAAGGCTGGTATTTAAAAGAAAACGTCCAGGGGCCATCTGGCGATCGCCAGACTGCAGGTTTGGCGACGCCAGACACTTAGGTCAAGCTCCGGTCTTCATCTTTATCGAACTTGGCGACGCCAGGTTGAGGATTTCGCGATCGCCAAGTGCCTCCTGTGTTGGACTTGTGCATTTTTCACGTTTTCTCGCTTTTTTTCGTACTTTTCCGTTCCACGGCCTCCAAATCCTTCATAAACAACAATAAGCTCATTTAGTGAGTGAAATGATCAGAAATGGGTGAGAAATGGGGTAAAGTCATACAATTACGCTCAACCAAAACATGTATAATTTTGGTGTTATCAAAATCCCCACACTTAAGCTTTGATTGTCCTCAATCAAAAGACTGAAAGATAAGAAAGATAACTCCAAAATTATCTCCGTCCAAGATCATCTAAGAGAACAAAGCATACTCACATAATCGAACACACAAACAAGACTCATCAAGCAATCGGATACCAAGGCCAACCTTTTACCCTCACATAATATGAATAACAATATAAAGTGTATCTCTCGGGGGTAAAAGTGTATATGTAAGTGATCACACCAATACTTGTCATCAAATCTAATCTCCACCGCTGAGAAGTTGTCAACCGTCCAGAGGACTTTAGGGTTGTAATGTTAGGCTAAGGGTTAAGGGTAGGATAAAGGATATATAAGTGACTAAGGTTATTGCAACAAAAACTTGAAAACTCAATCAGTAATGATCCAAACAGTGAAACAGTCTGACTTTCAAACAATGAACTCTTGGGATGAGCATTTACTCTCTTTCTTTTCTTTTAGAATTGGCCTACGCCTATGGCTTATTTGGGGCACAAATTCTTTTTCAATCTTTTCAGCTTTCTTTTCTTTTTGTATTCTCGACTCTTTTGATATTTCTTTTCTTTTCTGAGTCTCAAACATTTTCTTTTCTTTTTTTTCAGAGCAGCAACTATGTTGCTTTTGGCTCTTTTTACTCTCAATCCCATAAAAACTGTCACATATGAAAAACTGGATCAAAACATCTCAAGATTCAAATTTAAGTTACGGCCAAAAGATAGATAAAACAATTAGGCTCAAGGATAAAGTGTATAGTGGGTAAAGAAATGAAAAAGGCTAAGGCTTCAAAATGGTTACAAGGGATGAAGTGTTAAAAGGTGAACACTTTTCAATCAAAGGCTAGGCAAATCAGACAATCTTATGATGAGATTATCTGACGAAGGCTAAAAGGGTTAGAAACGAAGGCCTCTATCAGTGCAATGGTGATAAATACTCCTCTTATGTGGTCTTGACAAGCATTCAAATGACAAGTTCTACCTTGGGTCAAAGTCGGTATTCCTCACAGAATAAATAACAATTAAGGCTCAATCTCTCAATGGAATCGGGTGAGGCACTCATGGTAATCAGTATTCCAAGGCATCATTTTACTCAACTAATCCTATTCAGTGTTCTCCTATGCAAGCAACTTAGTCTCAACAACAATCTCAGATTTCGAAAAAATTTGGGGTCAAATCTCAAAGCTTTCAAAAATTTGAAAAACGACAATCCATAAGCAAAAAGTGAACCCATTTAAACAGATAAGTCTACATAACCCCCTCCCCACACTTAAAATTTACAGTGTCCTCAATGCAACAATTAACACAATTAAGGAGTAATTGGGAAAAAGAGAAACTTCCCGGGTTATGTGACGAAATCTGTTTTGATCTGAGAGTGGTCCAAAAAAAATCGTGCTCGATCATAGATCATAAGTCGTTGTATCTAGCAAAAAAGTAAAAGAAAAAGTAAAAACGAACTAGCAAAAATAAACCAAACCAAACTATTAATAACCTACTAAAAATCCTAAACAAACCAACAGAAATTAAAATTGTTCAAACAAACCAAACCACACAAACAAAAATAAAATTGTTTACGACAACCATATCGAATAAGAGAGATAAAAGAGATAAAGATCAATAAGGGCCACGAGGTTGGTTTTGCCAATCCTCGTAAGTCAGGTAACCGGGCGGAGCATCCTCGGAGTATGGCCAATAAGGTGATGGAACAAACGCGGTATTTGGTTGAATACCGAAGTGGGAGGCCATCTGGTTCATCACTCCACTTTGCCAGTTGGCTTGGTGAAGAGCCTCCACGGTGTTGTACTCCACATGTTGATGATGCCGACCATGAGAAAGTGACATCTCCGAGAGTCGGTTACTCAAGTCTTGGTAACCCGAATATGCTGTCCATTCCGCCGGTTGCTCTCCGTACTCGTACCACTTGTTCCACCAATCTCATGCGTGCTCCTTGCTTGACTTCTCGGTTGACTCCTCGTCCCATAAGCTTGAGGATTATGGATCCATGCATTGTAATCCCTTCCGACCATATGCTCAACCCTCGCTATTCCCATTCCACGGAGTTGGTCCATGTCGATCAATCTCATCTCCCCAAGGTTCGTCATCGAAGCAATGGCACCCGCGGTAAGGATACCGAAGTGCTTGGCCAAGAGCGTCACGTACTGGCCACCAACTATGCGACTACCCTCTCGATAACCACTTGCCTTGGCAAGTTGAACGGCGATGAGATACGGAGCATTCGGATATTTGTCATCCGTAGAGAGTTGTTCAAGAAGCCATAGATCATAAACCGAAACTTTCTCCTCACTTGAAGAACGAGCGTTCATCGCTTGAATGAGCATGCGGTGTAGAAGTCTATCCGAAGAAGCAAGAAAACCTTTAACTTTGAGATTAGCACCATAGTCACCTTCACCAAGAATTGCCCAAGCTAATTGAGGATCAAAACCATCCGGCCTCTTTGCGGTTACCCACATGTACTCCGCGAATCTGGGAGCATCAGCCTCCTCTTGGGTATATATCCCCAAAGCAACGGTAAACTCGATCAAAGATAGGGATCTCCAAACGCCACCAAGTCGAAACAACATGCAAGATTGATGAAACTCCTCAAGGGCCTTGGTGGCCTCAAAACGGAATGTGGCCACGAACTCAACAATAAGCTCGCGGTAGAGGGTCTCGGCGATGTCGAAGACTCGCTCCCATGCATGGCAAATTTAATACTCGGTGCTATCCTCGTCGTAGGTGTGCTTTTCGAGTATCGCTTTGATGTTGTTTTCGACACTCATCGATCGAAGAAGGTCCCAGTCGACTCTCCTCGGAATTAGCACTTGACGGGCATGAAGTCGGTTCACGGTATCCCGGTACTCCTCCCGTTTCGGGGCATTCAACGTTGGGTCATTCATGAAATAGGTGAACACGTGACTACCATCCGGTGCACGGAAATTGGTTGCGGTGGAAGTTGACGATCGGGTTCTTTGTCTCTACAAAATCAAAATACCATTGTCTTAGATGATTTTTATCGAATAAATGCAAGACAAGGTTTATTCATGTCAAAACCAAACGAGACAAACACTTCCACGACTAACAAGTTCAAGTATCGAAATCATATATGAAAAATCACAAAGATCAAAGAACAAAGGGGATGTGGAACATCCCCACACTTGAACTTTTAGTCCAACCACAATTACAACTAATCTAGCTATCAAGAAAGAATGGGGGATTTTGATGTTCTCAAAATCCCCACACTTATCATTTAACCCAATCACTAGATTAAACAATCAAATAGCATGCTAGAACAAGATTTCAATCATAATATATGGCATGCATCAGTCTATAAGCTCTAAACAATCAATGGTGTATCAAGAATAATGTCAAATCCATATCAGCACAAACACACCATTTATGCCCAAAACAAGATCTAAATCTCCCAAATCAAGCTATCCTCATGAAATTAAAGTTAGGAAACGTACCTTGTTCATGTTGAATGATGAAATTGAAGCTCAAGAAAGTCGGATTTCGCAAGGACGTGAGAGGATTTCGCGGCGCCTAAGAGGAATTAGGGTTGTGTGTTTGTAAAAAATGAGAAAAGAGGGTTTAAAACCCGTCTGCCCCGACTTGGCGTCGCGAAACCCAGGGTTTCGCGTCGCCAAACAGGCGGTTTTCAAAAATACCCTTGTTTTTAAACATTTCGCGTCGCCAAACGGTCCTCTTCGCGTCGCGAGATTCGAACAATTTTACCTGGTACCAACCTCACCAACTTCGCGTCGCCAGATTTGGAAACTAGCGATCGCGAGTTGGCCACTGTTTCCAACTTTTGAAAATTTGCATCGCACTCCGAATTCGCTCGAATTTGGTTTTTATCTCCTCCGTATGGTTACCTAAGCAATATCAAACAAAAACATTAATAAAAACACACACGAAAATCATAAAAATGAAAGGAAAAGAAAAAGCTCGGGTTGCCTCCCGAGAATCGCTTCATTTTTGGACGGGTCTAGAGCTCGACCCCACTTTCGGCTCATTTCTTGGCACGTCGGGCTGATGAGCCCTTCTTCTTTCTGTGATCTTTCTTGGAGGATCCCGGTTCATTGAGTTTCTAATCCTTTTGATGCATCGGGTTTGGATAGTCCTCCTTTTTCTTTCCATGCTCATGCGGGAGTAACGGGCGGTTCGTGTTCTTTTTGTAGGCCAGAAAAGGATCCTCATATGGTTCATCGAGGTGTTTGACCGGCTCTCCGTTAGGATCAAAGTAAATCCGATTGTCCCCATAGCCTAAACTCGTGACTTGATTTCGCATATTGGTATTTACTTGAGCGGTTTGCAAGAAAGATCTCCCGAGGATTATCGGGATCTCCGTGTTCTGTGGAAGGTTAGCTATAACGAAGTCCGTATAATAAACAAGGTTGCCAATGCGAATCGGGACTCCTTCCGCTATTCCTAACGGCTTTGTCATGTAACCGTTCACGCTTCGGTATTGATAGTCTGTTGGTATGATCTTTTTAACTCCCATTTTCCTGCAATAACCAACAGGCATCATATTAAGAGCGGCACCTGAATATACTAAAGCAAGACCTTTAAATCTATGACAAGAAATAGGTAAGTTATAACTCCCTGGATCATGCTTGATAGGTGCAATGTAAACGAGATCATCCTCCGGTGCTTTCTCCTTCTCTTTCTCCTTGCCTTTATCTTCTCTCTTCGGAATCATGAACTCCGCATATGTGCCTTGCTTTCCATCTTCCTCCTCATCATCACTTGAAGCTTCGGGTATTTTGAGTCTTAGATGTTCAAATGATACGGTGAACCCCTCCGAATCGTAATCCGTGGCATAATCGGGTTCACTCTCGCTATCAGTTTCCACGTGCTTCTTTGTGTAGATGTCCGTCCACTTCTTCTTTGATGGCTCTCCGGTCATCATGAGCATCGGTTTTGCATTCTCGACCTTCGGGTTGACTTATGTTTGCGTTGGTAACTCCCCTTGAGTCCTTTCACTTAACATTTGCGAAACACGTCCAACCTGCAATTCCAAATTCTGGATGGTGCTTTGGTGATTACGTAAGTATGAACTTACTTCATCGTTTAGCTTCTTATGCGCATCCATGAATTGGAGTATTCGGTCTTCCATAGAAATACGCGGCTCCCCATCCGGTCTTTGGTTCTGTTGATTTGGTGCAAAGAAACCGGGAGGTCTCGGAATGAAGTTACGATTGTTGTTCCACCTCCCTTGGTATTCGCCTCGGTTAAGATAGTTCACCTCTTCGGGTGTCATCATTGGGCGATTCGGGCAATCTTTTGTCAAGTGTGGCCCATTGCACTCCTTGCATCCAACCTGCAAAGCATGAACAGATTTAATTAGTTCTTCGATTTTGCGTTCAAACTTTACCTGTTGGTTTTTCATTGCGGCTAATTCATCGGATGGATCAAAGTCGGTTGATATCTTTCCGGCCATCCTCGGAATTTGCAAACGCTTGTCCGTCCTCCAATCTATGTTATGTATGAGCATGTCTTCTAGAAGCTTATATCCTTCCGTGGGCGTTTTGTACATAAAGACACCACCTGCAGATGAATCCAAAGTAGCTCGTGAAGAGTAAGCAAGTCCACTATAGAAAGTTGAACCTGTTCACTCTTATTCAACTCATGACTCGGGCACGAGTTTAAGAGGTGCTTGAAACGTTCCCATGCTTCGGATATAGTCTCCCCGTCTTGTTGTTGGAAAGATCAGATCTCGGCTCTCAATTTGTCGATTTTGGATGGTGGAAAGAATCGGGAAAGGAACTTTGAACGAAGTCCTTCCCAAGTAGTGATTGAACTTGGCTCTAAAGATCGCAACCAAGCCCTAGCTTCTCCGGTAAGCGTTAGAGGAAAGACCCGAAGACGAATTGCATCATCCCGGTCTGCCTCTGTTTTGAACAGATCACAAATATCCACGAAGTTTTCCATGTGAACGATAGGATTGCTATCGTTTTTTCCCGTCGAAGGTAAGGTCCTTGATCATGTGTAGGAGCTTCCCCGGGATTTCTTTGTTCAGGTTCGGCTTCGTGATCGGATTGGTGGGCACTGTTGGAGCGGCTCTCCTAGCGATCCACATCGGTGTCTCGTCACCCATCTCAAAAATCAAAGCTCTCGGGCGAACTTTGTTTGCTTTTGATTTCTTTTTGTTTCTTTTTCTGAACTCTCTCTCCGGCTCCTCAAATGGCTCTAACAAGTCTGTCGTGACTGAAATCACAACAAACGGTTACGGGCAACTTGCGGGAAACAAAGAGATAAAACAAAATAAAAATAACGAACTAAACTAAAAAGCAGAAAACTTGCAAGGGACAGAATCCCTCACAAGGATCGATTAACAAAACTAATTAAGACTAAAATCTAACAACTACCGTTCCCCGGCAGCGGCGCCAAAAACTTGATGCGGTAATTAACGTATATAAAAAGCGTAACAAGTTTTAACCTCTAATGCCTAGCCACTGTCTTACCACATATACAGGCAAGCGTACCTGATCGTGAGTAATATAGTGTAGGAAAGTCCAAGTATCGTATCTACCACTGGGAACAGTCAAGTTATCGTAGACTAAAGTCTAAATCGGTTTAATTAACCTAAATGGGGGGGGGGGGTTTCTTTATGAAAAAGGTTTGAATACTAAAAAGACAATTAACTAAGTAAAAACTAAGAAAGCAATTAAAAGACTGATTTAAGATTATATTAAGGAAAAACAGCAGTACTTATCATGGTAAAGTGAATCCCCAAAATGGATGATATGAATAGGTCAAAGGTTTGGTTGTTTTGACTATTGTAGGAATTTAAGTCTGGGACACCCTAACATGTGAAGATTATGGTAAAAAACTAGGACACGATCCTCCTAATCCCAATCCTAAATCGTTTGGTCCACAATCTAGAATCAGTATAACAGTCCTGATTAATATTGCAATGGCTCTTCTACTATCTGGTCACTCTTGGTCCAAGTAACCCCTTAACACAACCTCTTGGTCCAAGGTCAGGCTAAGGTAGGTTGATTATCCTTTCGGAGTCTATCTGCTTTGGTCCAACAAATACACCCAACCAATTGAATTCAAATTGCCAAAACACTATCAATCAGAAAAGAGCCATAACATACATTCAATTAATCAAAACAAACCAATAAACATTAATCACAAAAGTATCATCCACAAAGGTTCATCGACCATGACAAGCACCACTACTAATGTAACACCCCGATACCCAAAAATAACACAGCAAATAATTAAGCAATATTAATATTAATAATAATTCCCAGTGATCTAATACGCATAAGTCTTAGAATTCTCAACACAAAAGTAAATGGTTTAAGAGTGCATGCGGAACAACCCTCCACAGCTGAGATTCTAAATTTAGGATAAAGTACTAACTTCTACTGGTAGAGCTACGCTAGACGCCTACCTTCTCCTTCCCTCTCGCAACACGATCTTTCCCTGAAAAGGTTTTTAGAATTTGAAAACGAGGGTTAGACCGAAAGGTCTAGTGAATTCCCTCAAAACAGTTAATCAACAATTCCGGCCCGCTGGCCGTAAAATCACAATCTGATAGTATTGGCAATGCAAATGTGTTACGGACAAAGAACTTCCACAAGGCACCGAGGCCACAATCACATCACTCCCAAGGGACGCTATCCCAAGGTACCCCCAAATGGTGGACCAGACCAAATGGTAAACACTCCCAAGGAACATACAGTTCCAAGGTACCCAATGTCCATACTTGCAACACATTTCAATCCGAAACATTTCAACATTTACATTTAAGCATGCATTAAACGTAATTCATCAATTATCCATATTTCCACAAAACAGTTCATCATCAATAGCAAAACAGTTCGCAAATCGAATGGATATATATTTATGAAAGCAGTGAAAACTATCCATTCATTTTCAGGCAAGGGAACTCACCTGAGTAGATCTCACTGTCCTCCCACGGACCTCGTCTAACGTGCCTGTAAATATCTAAGGCATTAATAATTGCGCTCAACAAAACCCACTACTATGACATCCCTAGGCAGACTTAGCACGAGGGTTCCGCTACCCGGTTTAAATCACTATGGAAAAACTTCTCCGAAAACTAACCCTACAAATGAAACTCCTCAAAAAAATCCGACTCGAAAACATATTTTCCGACTTACAAAAATCCGAATCGGAAAACCTCCTTTTCCGAATCGGAAAACACCCATTTCCGATTCGGAAAACACTCAAATCCGAATTCCCGATTCGCAAGGAACGAGGTCAGCATAACGACTAGGCCAGCCCAATTCCCGATTCGGAAAACATAGTTTCCAGTTCGGGAAAGGCATTCGAAACAATTAAACAAGCTTCAAAGAAACCGATTCGGAAAACATGAGTCCCAATTCGGGAAACATGAATTCCGATTCGGAAAACATGTTTCCCGATTCGGAAAACTCAAAATCCGAATCGGAAAACCGAGCAGATTCATAAAAATGCCCAAATCTCGAAGAAGACTAATCCAATTGGATCCAAATTAATTCTAGAAGGTCACTAAGCTAATCCCGCATCAATTTAGATAAACCGTACGCAAAATAACATCGAGATCTTACCTCGGTGATGATTTCCCGACCTTGAAGATGATAAAAAATGGCTCCAAGCTAGATCTTCCAACACACACTAAACACACACACTAATCTTTCCCAAAAATGGCAAAGATTAGGGTTTAGGGTTTAAATACCTAGGGTTTTGGGCCAAGCCCATACTTAAAATGGTAAAAGCCCATACCATTAAACTTTTCAATAGTTACATAATTAACCCCTAAGATCATCACATTCTCACAAAAGGTCAATTAACAGTAACTTAACTTATTTAACTCCATCTAGGATCTTGGTTATTACAACTAAAAACTACTCACTAATCATAACGAAAACATAAACAAAAGTAGACATCGACATGATACCGACAGTACAACGACGGATGATCGAAAATCGACTCCCGCAGCGTATCGGCACCTTTCGTACTCTCACTCTCGTTCCTCCTCGTATCCCGTACCAAAAAATCATGCTTTGAACTGAAGGGGAAGGCTGGTATTTAAAAGAAAACGTCCAGGGGCCATCTGGCGATCGCCAGACTGCAGGTTTGGCGACGCCAGACACTTAGGTCAAGCTCCGGTCTTCATCTTTATCGAACTTGGCGACGCCAGGTTGAGGATTTCGCGATCGCCAAGTGCCTCCTGTGTTGGACTTGTGCATTTTTCACGTTTTCTCGCTTTTTTTCGTACTTTTCCGTTCCACGGCCTCCAAATCCTTCATAAACAACAATAAGCTCATTTAGTGAGTGAAATGATCAGAAATGGGTGAGAAATGGGGTAAAGTCATACAATTACGCTCAACCAAAACATGTATAATTTTGGTGTTATCAAAATCCCCACACTTAAGCTTTGATTGTCCTCAATCAAAAGACTGAAAGATAAGAAAGATAACTCCAAAATTATCTCCGTCCAAGATCATCTAAGAGAACAAAGCATACTCACATAATCGAACACACAAACAAGACTCATCAAGCAATCGGATACCAAGGCCAACCTTTTACCCTCACATAATATGAATAACAATATAAAGTGTATCTCTCGGGGTAAAAGTGTATATGTAAGTGATCACACCAATACTTGTCATCAAATCTAATCTCCACCGCTGAGAAGTTGTCAACCGTCCAGAGGACTTTAGGGTTGTAATGTTAGGCTAAGGGTTAAGGGTAGGATAAAGGATATATAAGTGACTAAGGTTATTGCAACAAAAACTTGAAAACTCAATCAGTAATGATCCAAACAGTGAAACAGTCTGACTTTCAAACAATGAACTCTTGGGATGAGCATTTACTCTCTTTCTTTTCTTTTAGAATTGGCCTACGCCTATGGCTTATTTGGGGCACAAATTCTTTTTCAATCTTTTCAGCTTTCTTTTCTTTTTGTATTCTCGACTCTTTTGATATTTCTTTTCTTTTCTGAGTCTCAAACATTTTCTTTTCTTTTTTTTCAGAGCAGCAACTATGTTGCTTTTGGCTCTTTTTACTCTCAATCCCATAAAAACTGTCACATATGAAAAACTGGATCAAAACATCTCAAGATTCAAATTTAAGTTACGGCCAAAAGATAGATAAAACAATTAGGCTCAAGGATAAAGTGTATAGTGGGTAAAGAAATGAAAAAGGCTAAGGCTTCAAAATGGTTACAAGGGATGAAGTGTTAAAAGGTGAACACTTTTCAATCAAAGGCTAGGCAAATCAGACAATCTTATGATGAGATTATCTGACGAAGGCTAAAAGGGTTAGAAACGAAGGCCTCTATCAGTGCAATGGTGATAAATACTCCTCTTATGTGGTCTTGACAAGCATTCAAATGACAAGTTCTACCTTGGGTCAAAGTCGGTATTCCTCACAGAATAAATAACAATTAAGGCTCAATCTCTCAATGGAATCGGGTGAGGCACTCATGGTAATCAGTATTCCAAGGCATCATTTTACTCAACTAATCCTATTCAGTGTTCTCCTATGCAAGCAACTTAGTCTCAACAACAATCTCAGATTTCGAAAAAATTTGGGGTCAAATCTCAAAGCTTTCAAAAATTTGAAAAACGACAATCCATAAGCAAAAAGTGAACCCATTTAAACAGATAAGTCTACATAACCCCCTCCCCACACTTAAAATTTACAGTGTCCTCAATGCAACAATTAACACAATTAAGGAGTAATTGGGAAAAAGAGAAACTTCCCGGGTTATGTGACGAAATCTGTTTTGATCTGAGAGTGGTCCAAAAAAAATCGTGCTCGATCATAGATCATAAGTCGCTGTATCTAGCAAAAAAGTAAAAGAAAAAGTAAAAACGAACTAGCAAAAATAAACCAAACCAAACTATTAATAACCTACTAAAAATCCTAAACAAACCAACAGAAATTAAAATTGTTCAAACAAACCAAACCACACAAACAAAAATAAAATTGTTTACGACAACCATATCGAATAAGAGAGATAAAAGAGATAAAGATCAATAAGGGCCACGAGGTTGGTTTTGCCAATCCTCGTAAGTCAGGTAACCGGGCGGAGCATCCTCGGAGTATGGCCAATAAGGTGATGGAACAAACGCGGTATTCGGTTGAATACCGAAGTGGGAGGCCATCTGGTTCATCACTCCACTTTGCCAGTTGGCTTGGTGAAGAGCCTCCACGGTGTTGTACTCCACATGTTGATGATGCCGACCATGAGAAAGTGACATCTCCGAGAGTCGGTTACTCAAGTCTTGGTAACCCGAATATGCTGTCCATTCCGCCGGTTGCTCTCCCGTACTCGTACCACTTGTTCCACCAATCTCATGCGTGCTCCTTGCTTGACTTCTCGGTTGACTCCTCGTCCCATAAGCTTGAGGATTATGGATCCATGCATTGTAATCCCTTCCGACCATATGCTCAACCCTCGCTATTCCCATTCCACGGAGTTGGTCCATGTCGATCAATCTCATCTCCCCAAGGTTCGTCATCGAAGCAATGGCACCCGCGGTAAGGATACCGAAGTGCTTGGCCAAGAGCGTCACGTACTGGCCACCAACTATGCGACTACCCTCTCGATAACCACTTGCCTTGGCAA
Organism: Centaurea solstitialis; assembly: GCA_030169165.1. Classification (NCBI taxonomy): domain Eukaryota; kingdom Viridiplantae; phylum Streptophyta; class Magnoliopsida; order Asterales; family Asteraceae; genus Centaurea; species Centaurea solstitialis. The sequence continues at coordinate 76,017,850 of CM058040.1, forward strand.
GTTGAACGGCGATGAGATACGGAGCATTCGGATATTTGTCATCCGTAGAGAGTTGTTCAAGAAGCCATAGATCATAAACCGAAACTTTCTCCTCACTTGAAGAACGAGCGTTCATCGCTTGAATGAGCATGCGGTGTAGAAGTCTATCCGAAGAAGCAAGAAAACCTTTAACTTTGAGATTAGCACCATAGTCACCTTCACCAAGAATTGCCCAAGCTAATTGAGGATCAAAACCATCCGGCCTCTTTGCGGTTACCCACATGTACTCCGCGAATCTGGGAGCATCAGCCTCCTCTTGGGTATATATCCCCAAAGCAACGGTAAACTCGATCAAAGATAGGGATCTCCAAACGCCACCAAGTCGAAACAACATGCAAGATTGATGAAACTCCTCAAGGGCCTTGGTGGCCTCAAAACGGAATGTGGCCACGAACTCAACAATAAGCTCGCGGTAGAGGGTCTCGGCGATGTCGAAGACTCGCTCCCATGCATGGCAAATTTAATACTCGGTGCTATCCTCGTCGTAGGTGTGCTTTTCGAGTATCGCTTTGATGTTGTTTTCGACACTCATCGATCGAAGAAGGTCCCAGTCGACTCTCCTCGGAATTAGCACTTGACGGGCATGAAGTCGGTTCACGGTATCCCGGTACTCCTCCCGTTTCGGGGCATTCAACGTTGGGTCATTCATGAAATAGGTGAACACGTGACTACCATCCGGTGCACGGAAATTGGTTGCGGTGGAAGTTGACGATCGGGTTCTTTGTCTCTACAAAATCAAAATACCATTGTCTTAGATGATTTTTATCGAATAAATGCAAGACAAGGTTTATTCATGTCAAAACCAAACGAGACAAACACTTCCACGACTAACAAGTTCAAGTATCGAAATCATATATGAAAAATCACAAAGATCAAAGAACAAAGGGGATGTGGAACATCCCCACACTTGAACTTTTAGTCCAACCACAATTACAACTAATCTAGCTATCAAGAAAGAATGGGGGATTTTGATGTTCTCAAAATCCCCACACTTATCATTTAACCACAATCACTAGATTAAACAATCAAATAGCATGCTAGAACAAGATTTCAATCATAATATATGGCATGCATCAGTCTATAAGCTCTAAACAATCAATGGTGTATCAAGAATAATGTCAAATCCATATCAGCACAAACACACCATTTATGCCCAAAACAAGATCTAAATCTCCCAAATCAAGCTATCCTCATGAAATTAAAGTTAGGAAACGTACCTTGTTCATGTTGAATGATGAAATTGAAGCTCAAGAAAGTCGGATTTCGCAAGGACGTGAGAGGATTTCGCGGCGCCTAAGAGGAATTAGGGTTGTGTGTTTGTAAAAAATGAGAAAAGAGGGTTTAAAAACCCGTCTGCCCCGACTTGGCGTCGCGAAACCCAGGGTTTCGCGTCGCCAAACAGGCGGTTTTCAAAAATACCCTTGTTTTTAAACATTTCGCGTCGCCAAACGGTCCTCTTCGCGTCGCGAGATTCGAACAATTTTACCTGGTACCAACCTCACCAACTTCGCGTCGCCAGATTTGGAAACTAGCGATCGCGAGTTGGCCACTGTTTCCAACTTTTGAAAATTTGCATCGCACTCCGAATTCGCTCGAATTTGGTTTTTATCTCCTCCGTATGGTTACCTAAGCAATATCAAACAAAAACATTAATAAAAACACACACGAAAATCATAAAAATGAAAGGAAAAGAAAAAGCTCGGGTTGCCTCCCGAGAATCGCTTCATTTTTGGACGGGTCTAGAGCTCGACCCCACTTTCGGCTCATTTCTTGGCACGTCGGGCTGATGAGCCCTTCTTCTTTCTGTGATCTTTCTTGGAGGATCCCGGTTCATTGAGTTTCTAATCCTTTTGATGCATCGGGTTTGGATAGTCCTCCTTTTTCTTTCCATGCTCATGCGGGAGTAACGGGCGGTTCGTGTTCTTTTTGTAGGCCAGAAAAGGATCCTCATATGGTTCATCGAGGTGTTTGACCGGCTCTCCGTTAGGATCAAAGTAAATCCGATTGTCCCCATAGCCTAAACTCGTGACTTGATTTCGCATATTGGTATTTACTTGAGCGGTTTGCAAGAAAGATCTCCCGAGGATTATCGGGATCTCCGTGTTCTGTGGAAGGTTAGCTATAACGAAGTCCGTATAATAAACAAGGTTGCCAATGCGAATCGGGACTCCTTCCGCTATTCCTAACGGCTTTGTCATGTAACCGTTCACGCTTCGGTATTGATAGTCTGTTGGTATGATCTTTTTAACTCCCATTTTCCTGCAATAACCAACAGGCATCATATTAAGAGCGGCACCTGAATATACTAAAGCAAGACCTTTAAATCTATGACAAGAAATAGGTAAGTTATAACTCCCTGGATCATGCTTGATAGGTGCAATGTAAACGAGATCATCCTCCGGTGCTTTCTCCTTCTCTTTCTCCTTGCCTTTATCTTCTCTCTTCGGAATCATGAACTCCGCATATGTGCCTTGCTTTCCATCTTCCTCCTCATCATCACTTGAAGCTTCGGGTATTTTGAGTCTTAGATGTTCAAATGATACGGTGAACCCCTCCGAATCGTAATCCGTGGCATAATCGGGTTCACTCTCGCTATCAGTTTCCACGTGCTTCTTTGTGTAGATGTCCGTCCACTTCTTCTTTGATGGCTCTCGGTCATCATGAGCATCGGTTTTGCATTCTCGACCTTCGGGTTGACTTATGTTTGCGTTGGTAACTCCCCTTGAGTCCTTTCACTTAACATTTGCGAAACACGTCCAACCTGCAATTCCAAATTCTGGATGGTGCTTTGGTGATTACGTAAGTATGAACTTACTTCATCGTTTAGCTTCTTATGCGCATCCATGAATTGGAGTATTCGGTCTTCCATAGAAATACGCGGCTCCCCATCCGGTCTTTGGTTCTGTTGATTTGGTGCAAAGAAACCGGGAGGTCTCGGAATGAAGTTACGATTGTTGTTCCACCTCCCTTGGTATTCGCCTCGGTTAAGATAGTTCACCTCTTCGGGTGTCATCATTGGGCGATTCGGGCAATCTTTTGTCAAGTGTGGCCCATTGCACTCCTTGCATCCAACCTGCAAAGCATGAACAGATTTAATTAGTTCTTCGATTTTGCGTTCAAACTTTACCTGTTGGTTTTTCATTGCGGCTAATTCATCGGATGGATCAAAGTCGGTTGATATCTTTCCGGCCATCCTCGGAATTTGCAAACGCTTGTCCGTCCTCCAATCTATGTTATGTATGAGCATGTCTTCTAGAAGCTTATATCCTTCCGTGGGCGTTTTGTACATAAAGACACCACCTGCAGATGAATCCAAAGTAGCTCGTGAAGAGTAAGCAAGTCCACTATAGAAAGTTGAACCTGTTCACTCTTATTCAACTCATGACTCGGGCACGAGTTTAAGAGGTGCTTGAAACGTTCCCATGCTTCGGATATAGTCTCCTCGTCTTGTTGTTGGAAAGATCAGATCTCGGCTCTCAATTTGTCGATTTTGGATGGTGGAAAGAATCGGGAAAGGAACTTTGAACGAAGTCCTTCCCAAGTAGTGATTGAACTTGGCTCTAAAGATCGCAACCAAGCCCTAGCTTCTCCGGTAAGCGTTAGAGGAAAGACCCGAAGACGAATTGCATCATCCCGGTCTGCCTCTGTTTTGAACAGATCACAAATATCCACGAAGTTTTCCATGTGAACGATAGGATTGCTATCGTTTTTCCCGTCGAAGGTAAGGTCCTTGATCATGTGTAGGAGCTTCCCCGGGATTTCTTTGTTCAGGTTCGGCTTCGTGATCGGATTGGTGGGCACTGTTGGAGCGGCTCTCCTAGCGATCCACATCGGTGTCTCGTCACCCATCTCAAAAATCAAAGCTCTCGGGCGAACTTTGTTTGCTTTTGATTTCTTTTTGTTTCTTTTTCTGAACTCTCTCTCCGGCTCCTCAAATGGCTCTAACAAGTCTGTCGTGACTGAAATCACAACAAACGGTTACGGGCAACTTGCGGGAAACAAAGAGATAAAACAAAATAAAAATAACGAACTAAACTAAAAAGCAGAAAACTTGCAAGGGACAGAATCCCTCACAAGGATCGATTAACAAAACTAATTAAGACTAAAATCTAACAACTACCGTTCCCCGGCAGCGGCGCCAAAAACTTGATGCGGTAATTAACGTATATAAAAAGCGTAACAAGTTTTAACCTCTAATGCCTAGCCACTGTCTTACCACATATACAGGCAAGCGTACCTGATCGTGAGTAATATAGTGTAGGAAAGTCCAAGTATCGTATCTACCACTGGGAACAGTCAAGTTATCGTAGACTAAAGTCTAAATCGGTTTAATTAACCTAAATGGGGGGGGTTTCTTTATGAAAAAGGTTTGAATACTAAAAAGACAATTAACTAAGTAAAAACTAAGAAAGCAATTAAAAGACTGATTTAAGATTATATTAAGGAAAAACAGCAGTACTTATCATGGTAAAGTGAATCCCCAAAATGGATGATATGAATAGGTCAAAGGTTTGGTTGTTTTGACTATTGTAGGAATTTAAGTCTGGGACACCCTAACATGTGAAGATTATGGTAAAAAACTAGGACACGATCCTCCTAATCCCAATCCTAAATCGTTTGGTCCACAATCTAGAATCAGTATAACAGTCCTGATTAATATTGCAATGGCTCTTCTACTATCTGGTCACTCTTGGTCCAAGTAACCCCTTAACACAACCTCTTGGTCCAAGGTCAGGCTAAGGTAGGTTGATTATCCTTTCGGAGTCTATCTGCTTTGGTCCAACAAATACACCCAACCAATTGAATTCAAATTGCCAAAACACTATCAATCAGAAAAGAGCCATAACATACATTCAATTAATCAAAACAAACCAATAAACATTAATCACAAAAGTATCATCCACAAAGGTTCATCGACCATGACAAGCACCACTACTAAAAACTACTCACTAATCATAACGAAAACATAAACAAAAGTAGACATCGACATGATACCGACAGTACAACGACGGATGATCGAAAATCGACTCCCGCAGCGTATCGGCACCTTTCGTACTCTCACTCTCGTTCCTCCTCGTATCCCGTACCAAAAAATCATGCTTTGAACTGAAGGGGAAGGCTGGTATTTAAAAGAAAACGTCCAGGGGCCATCTGGCGATCGCCAGACTGCAGGTTTGGCGACGCCAGACACTTAGGTCAAGCTCCGGTCTTCATCTTTATCGAACTTGGCGACGCCAGGTTGAGGATTTCGCGATCGCCAAGTGCCTCCTGTGTTGGACTTGTGCATTTTTCACGTTTTCTCGCTTTTTTTCGTACTTTTCCGTTCCACGGCCTCCAAATCCTTCATAAACAACAATAAGCTCATTTAGTGAGTGAAATGATCAGAAATGGGTGAAAATGGGGTAAAGTCATACAATTACGCTCAACCAAAACATGTATAATTTTGGTGTTATCAAAATCCCCACACTTAAGCTTTGATTGTCCTCAATCAAAAGACTGAAAGATAAGAAAGATAACTCCAAAATTATCTCCGTCCAAGATCATCTAAGAGAACAAAGCATACTCACATAATCGAACACACAAACAAGACTCATCAAGCAATCGGATACCAAGGCCAACCTTTTACCCTCACATAATATGAATAACAATATAAAGTGTATCTCTCGGGGGTAAAAGTGTATATGTAAGTGATCACACCAATACTTGTCATCAAATCTAATCTCCACCGCTGAGTAGTTGTCAACCGTCCAGAGGACTTTAGGGTTGTAATGTTAGGCTAAGGGTTAAGGGTAGGATAAAGGATATATAAGTGACTAAGGTTATTGCAACAAAAACTTGAAAACTCAATCAGTAATGATCCAAACAGTGAAACAGTCTGACTTTCAAACAATGAACTCTTGGGATGAGCATTTACTCTCTTTCTTTTCTTTTAGAATTGGCCTACGCCTATGGCTTATTTGGGGCACAAATTCTTTTTCAATCTTTTCAGCTTTCTTTTCTTTTTGTATTCTCGACTCTTTTGATATTTCTTTTCTTTTCTGAGTCTCAAACATTTTCTTTTCTTTTTTTTCAGAGCAGCAACTATGTTGCTTTTGGCTCTTTTTACTCTCAATCCCATAAAAACTGTCACATATGAAAAACTGGATCAAAACATCTCAAGATTCAAATTTAAGTTACGGCCAAAAGATAGATAAAACAATTAGGCTCAAGGATAAAGTGTATAGTGGGTAAAGAAATGAAAAAGGCTAAGGCTTCAAAATGGTTACAAGGGATGAAGTGTTAAAAGGTGAACACTTTTCAATCAAAGGCTAGGCAAATCAGACAATCTTATGATGAGATTATCTGACGAAGGCTAAAAGGGTTAGAAACGAAGGCCTCTATCAGTGCAATGGTGATAAATACTCCTCTTATGTGGTCTTGACAAGCATTCAAATGACAAGTTCTACCTTGGGTCAAAGTCGGTATTCCTCACAGAATAAATAACAATTAAGGCTCAATCTCTCAATGGAATCGGGTGAGGCACTCATGGTAATCAGTATTCCAAGGCATCATTTTACTCAACTAATCCTATTCAGTGTTCTCCTATGCAAGCAACTTAGTCTCAACAACAATCTCAGATTTCGAAAAAATTTGGGGTCAAATCTCAAAGCTTTCAAAAATTTGAAAAACGACAATCCATAAGCAAAAAGTGAACCCATTTAAACAGATAAGTCTACATAACCCCCTCCCCACACTTAAAATTTACAGTGTCCTCAATGCAACAATTAACACAATTAAGGAGTAATTGGGAAAAAGAGAAACTTCCCGGGTTATGTGACGAAATCTGTTTTGATCTGAGAGTGGTCCAAAAAAAATCGTGCTCGATCATAGATCATAAGTCGCTGTATCTAGCAAAAAAGTAAAAGAAAAAGTAAAAACGAACTAGCAAAAATAAACCAAACCAAACTATTAATAACCTACTAAAAATCCTAAACAAACCAACAGAAATTAAAATTGTTCAAACAAACCAAACCACACAAACAAAAATAAAATTGTTTACGACAACCATATCGAATAAGAGAGATAAAAGAGATAAAGATCAATAAGGGCCACGAGGTTGGTTTTGCCAATCCTCGTAAGTCAGGTAACCGGGCGGAGCATCCTCGGAGTATGGCCAATAAGGTGATGGAACAAACGCGGTATTCGGTTGAATACCGAAGTGGGAGGCCATCTGGTTCATCACTCCACTTTGCCAGTTGGCTTGGTGAAGAGCCTCCACGGTGTTGTACTCCACATGTTGATGATGCCGACCATGAGAAAGTGACATCTCCGAGAGTCGGTTACTCAAGTCTTGGTAACCCGAATATGCTGTCCATTCCGCCGGTTGCTCTCCCGTACTCGTACCACTTGTTCCACCAATCTCATGCGTGCTCCTTGCTTGACTTCTCGGTTGACTCCTCGTCCCATAAGCTTGAGGATTATGGATCCATGCATTGTAATCCCTTCCGACCATATGCTCAACCCTCGCTATTCCCATTCCACGGAGTTGGTCCATGTCGATCAATCTCATCTCCCCAAGGTTCGTCATCGAAGCAATGGCACCCGCGGTAAGGATACCGAAGTGCTTGGCCAAGAGCGTCACGTACTGGCCACCAACTATGCGACTACCCTCTCGATAACCACTTGCCTTGGCAAGTTGAACGGCGATGAGATACGGAGCATTCGGATATTTGTCATCCGTAGAGAGTTGTTCAAGAAGCCATAGATCATAAACCGAAACTTTCTCCTCACTTGAAGAACGAGCGTTCATCGCTTGAATGAGCATGCGGTGTAGAAGTCTATCCGAAGAAGCAAGAAAACCTTTAACTTTGAGATTAGCACCATAGTCACCTTCACCAAGAATTGCCCAAGCTAATTGAGGATCAAAACCATCCGGCCTCTTTGCGGTTACCCACATGTACTCCGCGAATCTGGGAGCATCAGCCTCCTCTTGGGTATATATCCCCAAAGCAACGGTAAACTCGATCAAAGATAGGGATCTCCAAACGCCACCAAGTCGAAACAACATGCAAGATTGATGAAACTCCTCAAGGGCCTTGGTGGCCTCAAAACGGAATGTGGCCACGAACTCAACAATAAGCTCGCGGTAGAGGGTCTCGGCGATGTCGAAGACTCGCTCCCATGCATGGCAAATTTAATACTCGGTGCTATCCTCGTCGTAGGTGTGCTTTTCGAGTATCGCTTTGATGTTGTTTTCGACACTCATCGATCGAAGAAGGTCCCAGTCGACTCTCCTCGGAATTAGCACTTGACGGGCATGAAGTCGGTTCACGGTATCCCGGTACTCCTCCCGTTTCGGGGCATTCAACGTTGGGTCATTCATGAAATAGGTGAACACGTGACTACCATCCGGTGCACGGAAATTGGTTGCGGTGGAAGTTGACGATCGGGTTCTTTGTCTCTACAAAATCAAAATACCATTGTCTTAGATGATTTTTATCGAATAAATGCAAGACAAGGTTTATTCATGTCAAAACCAAACGAGACAAACACTTCCACGACTAACAAGTTCAAGTATCGAAATCATATATGAAAAATCACAAAGATCAAAGAACAAAGGGGATGTGGAACATCCCCACACTTGAACTTTTAGTCCAACCACAATTACAACTAATCTAGCTATCAAGAAAGAATGGGGGATTTTGATGTTCTCAAAATCCCCACACTTATCATTTAACCACAATCACTAGATTAAACAATCAAATAGCATGCTAGAACAAGATTTCAATCATAATATATGGCATGCATCAGTCTATAAGCTCTAAACAATCAATGGTGTATCAAGAATAATGTCAAATCCATATCAGCACAAACACACCATTTATGCCCAAAACAAGATCTAAATCTCCCAAATCAAGCTATCCTCATGAAATTAAAGTTAGGAAACGTACCTTGTTCATGTTGAATGATGAAATTGAAGCTCAAGAAAGTCGGATTTCGCAAGGACGTGAGAGGATTTCGCGGCGCCTAAGAGGAATTAGGGTTGTGTGTTTGTAAAAAATGAGAAAAGAGGGTTTAAAACCCGTCTGCCCCGACTTGGCGTCGCGAAACCCAGGGTTTCGCGTCGCCAAACAGGCGGTTTTCAAAAATACCCTTGTTTTTAAACATTTCGCGTCGCCAAACGGTCCTCTTCGCGTCGCGAGATTCGAACAATTTTACCTGGTACCAACCTCACCAACTTCGCGTCGCCAGATTTGGAAACTAGCGATCGCGAGTTGGCCACTGTTTCCAACTTTTGAAAATTTGCATCGCACTCCGAATTCGCTCGAATTTGGTTTTTATCTCCTCCGTATGGTTACCTAAGCAATATCAAACAAAAACATTAATAAAAACACACACGAAAATCATAAAAATGAAAGGAAAAGAAAAAGCTCGGGTTGCCTCCCGAGAAGCGCTTCATTTTTGGACGGGTCTAGAGCTCGACCCCAATTTCGGCTCATTTCTTGGCACGTCGGGCTGATGAGCCCTTCTTCTTTCTGTGATCTTTCTTGGAGGATCCCGGTTCATTGAGTTTCTGATCCTTTTGATGCATCGGGTTTGGATAGTCCTCCTTTTTCTTTCCATGCTCATGCGGGAGTAACGGGCGGTTCGTGTTCTTTTTGTAGGCCAGAAAAGGATCCTCATATGGTTCATCGAGGTGTTTGACCGGCTCTCCGTTAGGATCAAAGTAAATCCGATTGTCCCCATAGCCTAAACTCGTGACTTGATTTCGCATATCGGTATTTACTTGAGCGGTGTGCAAGAAAGATCTCCCGAGGATTATCGGGATCTCCGTGTTCTGTGGAAGGTTAGCTATAACGAAGTCCGTATAATAAACAAGGTTGCCAATGCGAATCGGGACTCCTTCCGCTATTCCTAACGGCTTTGTCATGTAACCGTTCACGCTTCGGTATTGATAGTCTGTTGGTATGATCTTTTTAACTCCCATTTTCCTGCAATAACCAACAGGCATCATATTAAGAGCGGCACCTGAATCTACTAAAGCAAGACCTTTAAATCTATGACAAGAAATAGGTAAGTTATAACTCCCTGGATCATGCTTGATAGGTGCAATGTAAACGAGATCATCCTCCGGTGCTTTCTCCTTCTCTTTCTCCTTGCCTTTATCTTCTCTCTTCGGAATCATGAACTCCGCGTATCTGCCTTGCTTTCCATCTTCCTCCTCATCATCACTTGAAGCTTCGGGTATTTTGAGTCTTAGATGTTCAAATGATACGGTGAACCCCTCCGAATCGTAATCCGTGGCATAATCGGGTTCACTCTCGCTATCAGTTTCCACGTGCTTCTTTGTGTAGATGTCCGTCCACTTCTTCTTTGATGGCTCTCCGGTCATCATGAGCATCGGTTTTGCATTCTCGACCTTCGGGTTGACTTATGTTTGCGTTGGTAACTCCCCTTGAGTCCTTTCACTTAACATTTGCGAAACACATCCAACCTGCAATTCCAAATTCTGGATGGTGCTTTGGTGATTACGTAAGTATGAACTTACTTCATCGTTTAGCTTCTTATGCGCATCCATGAATTGGAGTATTCGGTCTTCCATAGAAATACGCGGCTCCCCATCCGGTCTTTGGTTCTGTTGATTTGGTGCAAAGAAACCGGGAGGTCTCGGAATGAAGTTACGATTGTTGTTCCACCTCCCTTGGTATTCGCCTCGGTTAAGATAGTTCACCTCTTCGGGTGTCATCATTGGGCGATTCGGGCAATCTTTTGTCAAGTGTGGCCCATTGCACTCCTCGCATCCAACCTGCAAAGCATGAACAGATTTAATTAGTTCTTCGATTTTGCGTTCAAACTTTACCTGTTGGTTTTTCATTGCGGCTAATTCATCGGATGGATCAAAGTCGGTTGATATCTTTCCGGCCATCCTCGGAATTTGCAAACGCTTGTCCGTCCTCCAATCTATGTTATGTATGAGCATGTCTTCTAGAAGCTTATATCCTTCCGTGGGCGTTTTGTACATAAAGACACCACCTGCAGATGAATCTAAAGTAGCTCGTGAAGAGTAAGCAAGTCCACTATAGAAAGTTGAACCTGTTCACTCTTATTCAACTCGTGACTCGGGCACGAGTTTAAGAGGTGCTTGAAACGTTCCCATGCTTCGGATATAGTCTCCCCGTCTTGTTGTTGGAAAGATCAGATCTCGGCTCTCAATTTGTCGATTTTGGATGGTGGAAAGAATCGGGAAAGGAACTTTGAACGAAGTCCTTCCCAAGTAGTGATTGAACTTGGCTCTAAATCGGTTTAATTAACCTAAAGGGGGGGTTTTTCTTTATGAAAAAGGTTTGAATACTAAAAAGACAATTAACTAAGTAAAAACTAAGAAAGCAATTAAAAGACTGATTTAAGATTATATTAAGGAAAAACAGCAGTACTTATCATGGTAAAGTGAATCCCCAAAATGGATGATATGAATAGGTCAAAGATTTGGTTGTTTTGACTATTGTAGGAATTTAAGTCTGGGACACCCTAACATGTGAAGATTATGGTAAAAAACTAGGACACGATCCTCCTAATCCCAATCCTAAATCTTTTGGTCCACAATCTAGAATCAGTATAACAGTCCTGATTAATATTGCAATGGCTCTTCTACTATCTGGTCACTCTTGGTCCAAGTAACCCCTTAACACAACCTCTTGGTCCAAGGTCAGGCTAAGGTAGGTTGATTATCCTTTCGGAGTCTATCTGCTTTGGTCCAACAACTACACCCAACCAATTGAATTCAAATTGCCAAAACACTATCAATCAGAAAAGAGCCATAACATACATTCAATTAATCAAAACAAACCAATAAACATTAATCACAAAAGTATCATCCACAAAGGTTCATCGACCATGACAAGCACCACTACTAAAAACTACTCACTAATCATAACGAAAACATAAACAAAAGTAGACATCGACATGATACCGACAGTACAACGACGGATGATCGAAAATCGACTCCCGCAGCGTATCGGCACCTTTCGTACTCTCACTCTCGTTCCTCCTCGTATCCCGTACCAAAAAATCATGCTTTGAACTGAAGGGGAAGGCTGGTATTTAAAAGAAAACGTCCAGGGGCCATCTGGCGATCGCCAGACTGCAGGTTTGGCGACGCTAGACACTTAGGTCAAGCTCCGGTCTTCATCTTTATCGAACTTGGCGACGCCAGGTTGAGGATTTCGCGATCGCCAAGTGCCTCATGTGTTGGACTTGTGCATTTTTCACGTTTTCTCGCCTTTTTTCGTAATTTTCCGTTCCACGGCCTCCAAATCCTTCATAAACAACAATAAGCTCATTTAGTGAGTGAAATGATCAGAAATGGGTGAGAAATGGGGTAAAGTCATACAATTACGCTCAACCAAAACATGTATAACTTTGGTGTTATCAACCTCACTCCCTGATAGCTTTCCGAAGCAACCAGGAACCATCCTCGAGCCTGAACATGGAATATACTTCGAATATGGTTATGGTGAAATTCGCTTTCAGCGCGCCAAAGAGAGCAGCAAGGCACCTACTCAGCACCTAAATAACCTCATTTCCTATCTCATTAGCACTCCAACCGATGTCGTACGCTTCATGTTCGACAAGATCATCAGGAAGCAGTTAGAAGAAAGACAAGAGCAAGGAGAAGAATTTATCCCTGATATTCCTCTTCCTCCTCCTTAGCTTAGTTCTTTCGTAAATATCTTTCAATATACAGTATTACACTTGTAATTTCATTTTCCTATGTAATCTTTAGTTATTGAAGTTAATAAAACTTATCAGTGTACTTTATTTCATCGTAGTACTGAAAAAGATCCATGAATACAGTAAATGGGACACGTACCTTTATGAGTTTCATTTTCTTATTGTTTTGTACTTAAGCAATTTTCTTTATTATCTAATCATCATCGTTTATGGGATATTATTAATCCAGCTCTCTTAAGACCTGATAAAATAATGACCCTGACCTACTTAGTGAATAGATACTTAGTTTACTTTATATCTTGAAGAATTATCATTGAGTCTGTTTAGTGATCCTTTTATCTGTTCAAGCCTTTTCATTGTAATTTTATGTTTGAAATTAAGGATCCCCTTAGTCTGTTCAGCGACCCTGATTGACAATACTATAGTTAAGTAACTCCCTGAAGACAAAGAAGTCATGCGCACAGAACCATCAGCGATGTCGAATAAGTAACTGATGATAGAGTCAACATTGTTCATGATCTGAAGACGGATTCAGTGATAACTGTCTGACTGTCCCTGCATGACAATCTGAAGAAACCAAGACTCAACGACCGTTGACATCACCCAATGCTCAGCGACCTCACAGAGTCTTGCACTCGAAGATCTACTTTATTTATCTTATTTTTTTTATGCACAAAAGGACTACCTTCTTTACTGACATAAGTATAAGAAAATGTTCTCTACAATGTCCCCTCCGTTCTTATCAGCCAATAAAGCAACTGTTCACTATAGACTCCATACTACTTTATGCGCATAGATGTATTTTATAGTAAATAGTACAATTGGCCCACTAAATACACAACACGTGTAAAAGTGAATCTATCATGAATTTAACGCATGAGGTATAAATAAATGTTGAGTGTGATCTTCAAACACACTTCTTCTTTATCTCTTTACCTAAGTCCTTCTTTCTTCTCTATTCTGAATTATTTCTCTCTACTTCTATTCTCACTAAGTGCATTAATGAAAGCTTCGTGATAAACTTAAGATTGTTTAGAATAGTTTTATACCTTTTATATTTCTGCAACAATCTGTAGATTCAGTATTTGATTTAATACAAAGAATTTATAAGTGAAAATTTTGTGTGTGTTTGTATTCAACCCCGCCCCTTCTACATGTTGGGTTTTTATGGGTATCCTCGGATCAAACTGACTCGAGGTTTAACACGGATCTCAAAAACCTCACTGGTTTAATGGACCCCACAGGTTTAACAATCAAACTAATAAAACCCATATGATCAAATACACACTGTTTCGATCTTATCATGCGGAAGCGATAAAGTTAAAAACCCTTAAATGCTCATTGATCTTTAATCGTTCTAGTTTAATTAATTCTAATGGTTTAGATGATTCACCTGGATTGCTCAAGAATTAGTCCACCGGTGATCGACCAACGAATGTTCTTCTAGTTGAACTGAATGAAAAACCCGACGACTGAAAACCAAAACTGGAATCCGAATGGGGGGGTTTGGTGCCGGCTGGGGAGAGAGAGGAGGAGAGAAACTGAAAACGATTCTGTTAGCTGAAAAGCTTAATTTTTCCTTAACCCATAAGCCTTATTTATATGGAGGAAAAACACAATTTGAACAGGATTCAGTTTCCATATAATAATTATCTCAAATCTTTTTCCTTTTTTTAATTACTGGAAAAAGAATTTACTTATGATAATTATAATTATATATATATATATATATATATATTTATCTAATATATATACATATATATTACTTATTAATTAACTATTATATATTTATTTTATCTAATAAATATATAATGTAACTAATTAATTAATAACCCTCTAACTTTGGTAATTCTGACTGAAAATACCCAATTGATTTATAATTCACTATTATAAATCCTAACTCTCCATTTCTGGGTTTCATCTAACTTATTCGATTTATAGGTCCTCACAGGTGTGACCCTCAAGTGTCTTGTAACATTGGATGTGTAATTACTTGGTTTGTCAACTTTGCACATAATTCCTAACAGACTCCCACTTGTGCAAGTTGGCAATACCGCCTTGATTACACGGACCTAAGGAGGCCCCTAGACAGGCACTTAGGCTGACCAGGTTACAAGAACTCTTATACCCAGACTGGTGATATAAATATTCCATAAGGAAATAGTATCTATGAAACTACTGTTCATTGATTGGGTATATCTTGGTTTTTCCCTTTGCATCACGATATTTCATCTGTGAGTATGAGCTTGGAAGGTGTCAACTCTAAATACTCAAGATTCTGTTTTCTTGATTATCCGACTTTTACTGATAGGTAAACGACAAAGAACTAATCAGTTCGTTTGGGCATGGCCATGCACTTCATCAGTATACTCAGTCAGTCAAGATGGGCCCAGAAATATCTCTCTTCTGAGAAGAGGTGCAAATCCCATCTTGCATATCTGCCTTTAACACCACGGCTTCCGCTGAATCTAGTTACGCCCTTTATAGCCACCCTGTTACGGCGTAGCGGTTGAGTGTACTAAGTATTCAGTGGTCCTCATGATGTTAAATCAGATACCTCAGGTGATAGGGACAACCACTGTGAGACTTACTTGTGACTGATTCCAAGAAGTAATCTCAACTGCGGATCACGTCCGATATTTGCTACTCTATCAAATATCAGTGCAACTTTTAGTCTACAACACTTGTAGCTGTTATTCAGCAACTGGTCATAACTACCTAAAAGTTCATAATGACTTTAACACCTTATCATGTTCCCACAATGATAAGTTGTCACGGACAAGTTTTGAATGAAAACTGGAAACTAGTTTCATTCCTGGATTAATTAAAACATGCAAAATTGTAAAAGTGATAAAGAAATTAATTTTGTATAGTCCACATTACACGCTGTAATAATAACAAAATTAAATATCTTTTCTTTAATAACTTTCATAATATCTATTTAACGTTTGTTAAATACTGGTCTAAAATGAAGTATCACCTATCTTCAGTTTAAACCCTTTGATTAAAGTTTAGCATTTTAATCAAAGTGATAACCAAATAATACAAGTATTGTTTTACAATCTACTTGTATCTGCTAATCATTGTTTTGCAAACACCTTTTAAAACAATAACTAGACTTTTATCATATTCCATGAACTTGGAGACCTGGACTAACTTCCAGTTTCTGAATATGTGAGACTGTACTGCAACTTTCCTTAGCTGCTGTGTAGATGAATGATTTCTACCTGAAATCAGATTCCATTTACTATGCTGGTAAATTTACTGGAACTCTATATTTAATCCAACACTTTAATTATTGATTTTAAAGTTAATCACGACCTTTGTTTCAAGGGTCTTGAAACTTTTATCCTTTTGACTAAAAAGGTAAATTATATCTTATGAATTCTTATCCTATCTGGATTATGAATTCCGAGATATATTGAATCAATAATTGTATCTTTTATTCTTTTATCTCAGACTAGATAGAGAATAAATTGGGCTCCCACTTACTTATATAAAAACTAACTATTACTCAAAATTTACTATTGACTTAGTCAAAATTTTGATTAGTCAATTGTAATTTTAAGTAATGAACTTTGAGAATTTCCTTTTATAAAACTTAACTGGAATTGGTCAAATCCTAATTCCAGAACTTGGAATATTTCTAGTTTTATAAATACTTGTTATTAACGCCATCGGAGTTAATATCCTAAATTCTCCTTTCAAAACATTTGAATAATAAAACTTGATCAAACTTGATTAGTTAATTCTGAGAATTTCTTTTATAAAACTTAACTGGATTTGATTAAATCCTAATTCCAGAACTTGGAATCTTTCTAGTTTTATAAATGCTGTTATTAACGTCATCTGAGTTAATATCCTAAATTCTCCTTTTAAAATAAAATTTGATCACAAAACTATTATTCATAAATGTTTTATTCTCAAAACACATTCCTATAGAATTTCGTGTGTTTTGATAGTTTTTACATAAATTACTTCAATTTAATAGATTTTATTGAAGTAACTATAACAGGCAACAACTAGGATCATACGGATTTAAAAATACTAAGCACAATCAGATATTTCAATATCAAGACAATAACCTTTTGAAAATAAAACCATAAAATTATAAATCCAAAAATATAATCATCCCAAAAATTGTTTAAAACATAAATCCAAAATTAACTGTTTTAAAACATAAATCCAAAATGTCTTGACTAATATCGAAATAAACTTGTACTTAAGATCCTTAGCAACTTCTGGGCACTTCACTTCTGACCTCCTGCAATAGTCATTTGCTCTAGGTATCAGTATACTTGTAAACTAACAAGTAAGAAGTGACAAATTAAAGCAATCATAAATTTCTGAGGTTTACATACCTGCTTCATGACGCTTAGGGCAGTTTTGCCTCCAGTGACCGACCTCATTGCATGTGAAGCAGCGGTTCTCGGTCCTAGCTTTATTTGGCTTAACCTTCTTGCCCTTGCCCTTGCTTTTGCCTTTCTTGGGTGCACTCTGGACGGCCTGGACTGGTCCCTTTCCTTTGCTGGTGCTAGCATGCCCATTTTTCTTTTTCACCCCTCCGTCTTTTACCATCAAGACATCCTTGGTCTTGTTCTTGTTCCCCATATTCAGTTCAGCTGTCTTAAGCATGGAGTGCAATTCTGCTATTGTTTTCTCCATGTTATTCATATTGTAATTGACTACAAAGGGCCTGTAGTCTTCTGACAGTGAATTGAGTATGGTGTCTGTTGCTAGCTGCAACGGAACCGGATGACCAAGCCTCTCTAGATGATCTAAGTGCCGTTTCATTTTCATGACATGGTCACTTACTGATGTTCCTTTTATCATCTTGCACTCATTAAATGCTTTTGTGGCATCGTAACGTTCTGTACGAGCCTGGGTCTGGAACATGTCCCTCAACTGGCGGATCATGTCATAAGCATTTGTATTTATGAGCCCTGCTTGCAGATCTGGGCTCATTGTTGCAAGCATGAGACAGGCAACATCCAGTAGATCATCGGAGTGCTTCTTGTGGGCATTCCTAGCAGCAGCCGGAGCATTTGCTGGAGGTGCCTCTTTAAGAGGCTCTTCAAGGACATACCATTTCCTCTCATGTCTGAGCACAATCATCAGATTGCGCTCCCAGTCGAGGAAATTAGAGCCGGTCAGCTTATCCTTCTCTAGGATAGAGCGGAGAGAAAGATTGTTAGTGCTGGTAACAGTACTTGCCATCTACACAAAATAAAACTTTTGGTCTTTAGCAACTGTAAATAGATTAAATTCCAATAATTATCAATAAACCCTTAAATGATCAATTTATTGGACTAGGATCCTTATTTCATACGTCCTGTTGTGCGTAATGTTCTTGCTCCACCAGACCCGTATTTATTTCGGTAGGTAAGGACTTTTACCAATCATGTCTAGCTGACATGACTCCTAGATCTTTTCGGAACTACGGTAACTGTACATGTTTCGGTTCCTCTAAGTGCATTTTGGCCCGGTACCTCCCGGTGAACTTAACAGTACCAAAATAGATCTCACCATTTTGGGGACCTGATCACTATACTCTGGCCGGTACCACCCGGAGATAATTCGCAGAGTTATGTAACCCCTCCAGCTTCAGTTTGAACACAGACGTTGAATGTGTGATCACTTACAATGCCTGTGTACTTTACGCCGAAGGTGCCCCTAGATGGGTTGCACTACTGATCTATGATTTTCGGGGTTTTGAAAAACTTTATTTCCAGGATTTTTTGAAAAACTGATTGTTATAAAGGCCACTGATGTTATAAACTGACTGTTTCAAACATACATGCTATTTTAAAACTAACTGTCTTAAAATCACTTGTTAATTAAAACTAACTGTTTTAATAGCACATCTAGTTGATTAAAACTAACTGTTTTTGTCAACTTTGCCTTTTATATAAAACAATCATTTATAGGTTTTAAAATAAAAACTACCGTTTTGAAAAGTTTTGAAAAACTGGTAATTTTAAATGCAAAACCTATATACTTTTGTGATACAACCTAGTTTTAAAATAATCTTTCTATTTAAAACTACTAACATGCAAGATATCATGCAATTAAACAACAATTAATCACATAATGGCTAATTATAGTCTTTGCCAACGTTCGTTTCCTAGGGACCAATAATGACCTATTTCACTAAAAGCTTCAAAACTTGCGTAGCTCCCACTGGCCTCGCCATGTTTGTTAGTACTCCGATAAGAGGAAGAATTTTAGTAGCTCCCACTGGCCTCGTCATCCCGAAAGAATAAAATATCTATCCTAAGGTCATTATTACATAAGGGGTTGTAAATGACACGCAGGCCTCCCCGCAAATATGTCAAGGGTCTAGGTTGGCAAAACACTATAATAGGTATATATAAACTCAAACTGAGATGCATATATAGAATTCAAGCAATCACGCAATTATATACAAAGCAATATAAAAGCGGGTAATAAACCTAGATCTGTTAAAATTATCTTGTCTCAATTATCGCAAAACTTGGTTTCAACTGATTTATATAAACAAACTGTTTTATAAATCGAAACCAATATTTTAGTCTAAAATTAGTTTTATCTATTTTTATAAAAATACACTTTTATAAATAAAACTGATTAGCTAAAATAATTCCCTTTTATCCAAAAATATATCAAACTGGTTTTATCGATCAAATTTTAAAATGCTGGCCTATGTGTTTAATTAAATAGTAAAAACACAATATTAGGCTTATTTGAAAAACAGGTAAAAATTTAATTTTTATAAAAGATTCATCAAACCGGAAAAAACAATCCAACTGGTTTGAATAAATTTTATTAGATAAAAATTAAACAGAAATTAATTTTGGATAAGAAAGCTTAAAACCAAACGAGTTCTTTTGGGCCATAATTTGGTCCAAAGAACTAGGCTTTGGGCCTGATAACGGAACTTGGCCCAAAACGAAAAAACCCTAGATGGTTCGGTATTCTATTCGTGACGAGAAAACTCAAAACTACAGCGGCCGACACCCCATTGCGGCGGTTGTCGACCACCGCCTGATAACAACCATGCCATTGCCGCCACCACCACAAACGGTGGTGTGGCGGTCCACTGAGAGAACGATGGCAGCTGTAGCGCAACGCCATCACCACCGCCGCCTTCTCGGCGGTCTTTATTCAAACCAAAAAACCCATCACCGCCACCATCACAACCGGTGGTGTGGCGGTCTATTGAGAGTACGATGGTAGCAGCAGCGTATCGCCGCCACCACCACCCCCTCTTTTGGTTTTATCCAATCGATCGCCTCAACGGTGGCTTTCGATTTCAATTGCAATCACCACCACCACTTGCGGTGGTGTGGTGGTTTGTTTTTATTGCTGCCGTCGCTAGGCCAATCGGAGACAACGGCAGCCGTGGCCACCATCGCCGCCATGGCTGGCGACTTTATTAATAGCAGACGCCACCACCACCGTACTGTGGTGCGGCTTTCACTTGCGAGGGATAAAACAGCCATCGCCACCGCCTTGGCTCGGCCTTAGGGCAGCCGGCGGTTGGCCTGGTGGTTTATGGTTTAATCTGATGACAACGGCCAAAGCCGCTGCCACCAAGGTCGTTGATCTCGGCGGGAATACAGCCACCATCACTACCGCTTCCTGCGGATGGTGATTCGATCACCGCTTGGCCACCATCAGTCTCCGCTACCACCGCGCTGGTGGTTTGGCTTGGTAGCTACGAAAACGCCGTTGCTAGGTGCGGCGGCGGCGCCTATCGCCGTTTTACATTGCCGTGAACACCGCCATCCACCACCGCTTCTGCGGTTTTCTGGTGATTGCGGTCGTTGCTACCGGCGATGATGATGAACGACGCCACCATCGCCACCAATGCCGTTCTGCGGTTAATACCGCCACCACGACCAATCATAGCCGCAACCACGATCGGTGGTGCAGCCATGATCTGTTCCGGCCTTCGGCCACCACCGATCTGGTGGTGGTTCGCGCTGGTGGCGGTCGGTTTCGAGTTCGGGTTTTCGAATGATAAAAATCGAATTTTTATATAAATTATTAAACTTAAAATTTAGATTTACCAAAGATTAAAACTTGATACACAAGCAGCAAGAATTAATTTTTAACGGATCATACGAGAATAAAACTAAAAAACGATTAAAACAATGGCTCTGATACCACTGTTGGGTTTTTATGGGTATCCTCGGATCAAACTGACTCGAGGTTTAACACGGATCTCAAAAACCTCACTGGTTTAATGGATCCCACAGGTTTAACAATCAAACCGATAAAACCCATATGATCAAATACACACTGTTTCGATCTTATCATGCGGAAGCGATAAAGTTAAAAACCCTTAAATGCTCATTGATCTTTAATCGTTCTAGTTTAATTAATTCTAATGGTTTAGATGATTCACCTGGATTGCTCGAGAATTAGTCCACCGGTGATCGACCAACGAATGTTCTTCTAGTTGAACTGAATGAAAAACCCGACGACTGAAAACCAAAACTGGAATCCGAATGGGGGGGGTTTGGCGCCGGCTGGGGAGAGAGAGGAGGAGAGAAACTGAAAACGATTCTGTTAGCTGAAAAGCTTAATTTTTCCTTAACCCATAAGCCTTATTTATATGGAGGAAAAACACAGTTTGAACAGGATTCAGTTTCCATATAATAATTATCTCAAATCTTTTTCCTTTTTTTAATTACTGGAAAAGAATTTACTTATGATAACTATAATTATATATATATATATATATCTAATATATATACATATATATTACTTATTAATTAACTATTATATATTTATTTTATCTAATAAATATATAATGTAACTAATTAATTAATAACCCTCTAACTTTGGTAATTCTGACTGAAAATACCCAATTGATTTATAATTCACTATTATAAATCCTAACTCTCCATTTCTGGGTTTCATCTAACTTATTCGATTTATAGGTCCTCACAGGTGTGACCCTCAAGTGTCTTGTAACATTGGATGTGTAATTACTTGGTTTGTCAACTCTGCACATAATTCCTAACACTACAAACCTTGTTAGCTTAAAGATCACCATCTTAGGACCAACAAATTCAAAATATGGCTTGAATGATGCAAGGAGATTTAAGAAAAAAAAAATAATAATCACATAGAGATATAGGTTTTTGCATAATCAAACTAAGGTCCAAATGTCGGTCGAGTTGGTGTGTCATAGAGATACATGATTCTCTCTACACTAGTGGGGCTAAGATCCTTGAGTATTTAGTGAGGTTGGCAAACTGATAATTAGCATTTATGGATACTTTATGATAAAACCGTAATTACAACCTATAGGACGTAGCTTCGAGAGGAAAAGATCAGTAAAGTCGAGAAGCATTGAGAGGCCTTTTAGAGAACAAGAGGCACACCGTTTCTTTTCCCGTCTCCCACCCCGACATACCACTTCGCTTCCGGTTCTTCGAAGTGGCGGTCCCATGGGCATAGTCCTTTCGGATAGTAGAGGCTCTGATCCATATGCTCGTGCAATTGTGCTCGTACCACCATCTACTATCTCGTGCTCTTGAGCTTTTAAGGAAGCGGTTTATATAGAAAGCCAAGCTTTTTTCAAATATATTTATCCCAAATAAAAAACTCGCTCCTTTCATCTATGAAAAATACCTCCAAAAAAGAACTTTTTCAATCTATAGACAAATTATTCCACACAAATAACTTTATCCATACATGACTTATTGAAAAACTAACCAAACAACCCCTAAATATACTACTTCTCATATACTTCAACAATTTCTCTAGGCATCAACTTGTTAGAAATATGTTACGTTTATCTATATTAACAATAAATGAGAAGTTGGAGTGAGCATATGAAAGTGTACCAAACCACAACCTTTTGTTTGACCCTAACTTTATGTCACGCCAGATTAAAGAAATTTAATCTATCATAACTTAAACATTAAAAAGATTAAAGACGTGAAAGCAAGAAAAGTTGGACACAAACATAAGAAAAACAAAAGGAAATTAAAGAAACTTTGAATGTCAAGCCATTCATTATGCATACAATTAAATTACAATTACAACGAAAATTAAACTTAAACCTCTTTTTCAACTCTTTTTCAAAGTCTTCTTCCAAACTACCAAAATTATAGAGGCATTTTATGTGCATAAAGCAGTTATTGAAAAAGCTGGGTTCATCATACATTGGCTTTGTAATAATAAAAGCTTTTAATCACCAATAAATGCTTGAAACTCGTGGAATTGATGAACTCTAATCACATGTCATTTTTTTTCTATGATAAAAATAAATAAACGTTTTTGTCATACTCATTTAAAGCACATATTTTCAAAAGATTTTCCCATAATCGAAATTTTATGGTTGCTTTGATAAATGTGTTGATGTAGCTATGACAAACCTAGTTCCACTTTTAACCCCATAAACAATGAAAGAAAGAAAAAAAAGGAAAAAGGGTACAAACTGACCAAGGTTGAAAACCGATCAAAAGGATCGACAAACTTCAAAACACTTTGATATTATTAACGTAAAACTTGGAAAAAATTCAAAAAATGCAAAGAATCGTGTGAGAAGTTGAGGTTAAAGTGAAAAGCGTGAAAAGTGAATTTGAAATGTTGATCATTTTTACTCTCATGTCCTCCTATAAATTACGCTGTAAAAAGGAATTGATATGTTGCATCTCAGTGCATTTCATCCTAACGTGCATCTTCTCATCCAACAGTTCATAATTATTTTTTACATTTTTTAAATTAACCTCAACTCTTACTGAAAACAACTCGGCCCAAAAATAATCTCAAATTGAACCTATATTAATAATCAACGTATAATTGAATATTAGGGGGAAAATAAACCTAAATAGACTAAACTAATAATAATTATGGAATCTAGATCCAATCCTAAACTAATCCTATAGATAGTGGACAACCAAATAAAACAATAGTTAAAACAACAAGAGTAAAATATGATTTAACTCCTAAATTTTGCGTTTAAAATTGGTTTAACTCCTAAATATTTTTTAAAAATGTTTTAATCTCTAAACTTGTTATAATGAATGTTTTAATCCATAAACTTACTATAATTAGTTGTTTTAGCCACTTGACCTGCTACAGCAAGTTACTACACTTTTAAAAATCATTTTAGTCCCTAAACTTATGGATAAAATATGATTTAACCCTTAAAAATTTTGTCAGGATCGATTTCGTAACAAGAAATAAACACTCAGAAACAAATTAAAGAATTGCGGAATAAGACTTCAATTGGAAATCAAACAGTGAACTTTGAGAAAACAATTTCATTCAACACTTTTAATCACAAGATTACACACAAAGCCTCAATCTACAAAAACAAATCTCTTATAGACGAGCAATACTTCTCTATTGCTAGGAAAACTCTTGAGGCTCTGTTTTTTTCTCTAAAACAAAAAGATATCTTGTAATCTCTAACAAAACAGACTATATAAACTAAAAACAAGATAACTATAAGGAAAACAAATCTCCTAAACTAATTCCAAGATATTCGGAATCATTTCCTTATCGCTCCAAACAGATTAGCTTCCTTATCGCATCCTTAGAAGCAGCAGTAAAAATAAGAAGCATTAACTGAAACTGTCAAAACTGACTAGCAGTAATAACTAGCAGCAATAACAAGTAGCAGTAATAACTTCTTAGCAGCATTAACCATTACTACTTCTAAGTCTTTAACAGCAACATTAACTTGATATAGCGGCAGTATCCACACTTAAGTCTTCTAGTATCTCCATTACTACTGCAGCAGCATTAATGATCAATCAGCAGCAGTAACTGAACTGTAGCAGTAATAACTAGACTTGTCATTTTTTCTTCAACCCGATACTTCTGCTCTATCACCAAATAACTAAATAACCCAACAAACTCCCCCTACTTAATTGTTCATCCCTGAACATTTAAGTTCTGCAACTGTTGGAGAAATTTCAAAACTAGCTCAGTACCCACTTGGGTGTTTTGATGATCTGAAAGCTTCACTCTATCCATCCTCTGTAGCCTTTGAGCATCATGAACCTGATCACCATCAACAAAGAAGTAATCCTTGTCCATTCCATTGATTGTTAATGAGTAGACACCACATTTTGCAAACAGTCTCCATTCATTAACTGTCTCACAAGGCTGGTTCATCAGATTTGCAACCCTTGAAGGCTCAAACAACCAACACAAACATTCCAATGCATTCTTAATCTTCAAAATGATTGGTTCTTCACTGTCATGCTCCAGGATATTCCCATACAGCTGCATCCCCCATCTCATACATCTCCTTGAGATTCTCCCTAGTGCACACCTTTAGAATATCAGCCAGTATTTCTCCACAGCTTGCTTTTCCATCTTCCCATATGACTTTATAGTATAACACTCCATTCAAGTCCCTTACAAACCATTCTTTAACCTTCTTCACCACACCATCATCTACACCAACTTCTTCAGGGTCAAAGTCATCATCAAACTGCATCATTCTTTGATTAATTCTTTCCATAAACTCCTTATCCAGTTCAGATAGAAGAGATTTCTTTTTCCCAATGTTGAGTAGACTTGTGCATAGACAATGATCAAAATCATATCTTTTGTCTAGCAGGAAGTAACACTGTCTAGTCTGAAAGCTGATAGATACCACCCTATTCCTCTTGAATGTGCACCAAGATGTAGCTCTAACTCCACCAAAGGCTTCACAAGTAACCTCAGTCACTTTCTTCCTATAGTCATCTCTGGACTTCTCAAAAGCAAACATAACTTTGAGATCTTCAATGAACTGCATTACCTCAACCTTTCCTCTAGGATCTTTTACACATCCAATTTCATACATTTTCTTCAAGTCAGCAATGCTCATTCTGGAAAACATATGGTAAACAGACCTGTGAGTATCCAGCTTTCCTTCTTTGCTTTCCACCATCCAAGTAACATGATTATCCTGTTCTTGAGAGTCCCAATCAATGATCTCAGATCCTGTGGAGTCATGCACCAACTTTAGCTTCTTGGCAGTTTTCTTGTGAGCTATGGACTTCTTTCTCTTAGCATCACTAGTCTTTTGCTGCTCTGAAGGTTGAGAACTACCTTCCTCCATTTCAGCATCCTCATCCTTCTCCCCTTTCTCTTTCTCTTCATTCCTATCCTCCTTCTCTTTCTCTTCCTCTGATGGTTTCTGTTTTTCAGGTTCAGATTCTTTTGCTTTTTCCACTTCCTTCTCCTTTCCTGGTTCTTTCTCATTCTCCTTCTTTTTCTCTTCAGCAACAGGTACATCATGCTTTTTTTACTCCTTCTTTGTATCAAGGGCATTTCCTCTATTTCTTCTTGTTCTTCCTCATCCTCCTTCTTCTTTTGCATAGCCTCCCTTTCTTTGTTATACATGTCCTCTATCTTCTTATCTGACCACCCTACAAACATGCTTTCTGTTCCACCAACAGCATTAACCAAAAATCTGATCCTTCCCTTTCTTTCCTCAGTCTTGGAAGTCTGCCTTGTTCTCATTGCTACCTTCTTAGGCTGAACTTTCCTAGGTTGTGGCTTTGACTTTGGCTTTGCAGGAATCTTCTTCACAACAGCTTGATCTTCCTCATCTTGTAACTTCCTTGCCACCTCCATTGATGCCTCTTGCTCAGCAGCTATCTTTCTGGCCCTTTCTAGCTCTTCTGGAGTCATCAAGGAGTAGATTGTCTTCAAAGACATTTCTTCTTCAACCTCCTTAGGGATCTGCTTTGCCTTTTTCTTCTTAGGTTCCTCAATTAAGATCTCTTTTCCCTTTCCTTTTGGATCAGCTTTCTTTTGTTCATCCTTCTTGACATTCTTCTCTTTGATCACTATTCCCTTGGTCTGTGGAATGACCTTAGGAGTAGCTTGTGGTAACACCACCAATGTTTCAGCAGCAACTCTTTCTTCCACATTCACCTCTTTAGTAGCAACCTTAGGAGTAGTTTCCTTTGTCTTGTCTTCACCAGACTTCTTCTTTTCCTCTGATAAAGCTGCTTTCACAACCTCTGATTTCACCTTTGACTCCCCCCTTAACCTTTACTCTCTCCCCCTTTGTGAAGGCAGCCAGTGTAGCATACCTCCTTTGCATAGTTTTGATCTGCATGCTCTGAACTGCAATCTTTGCACCTTGAGACTGACAAACCTTTCTAACATCAGAAATCAGCTGATTGTGAGTCTTGACCATCTTCTCCAAAATCTCCATCCTGATTGTTGTCTCATCATCCTTTGAGGCATGGAATTGAAATTGAGCATCATGTGTTTGTAAGTCTTTGGCTATGGCAACCAATGAAGCCATCAATTCCTTTTGTGTCAAACTACCCTCACCAGATTTAGAAGTTGAACCCTTCTGTGCTGGATCTTTAGGAAATTTAGTAGCAGTTTTCAGCCTAGCTGAAACACTGTCTACTCCCATGGTTTCTTGGCACCTGGGTTCTCTTAATGATTTCTCATTTAGAGTTACCGTGGAGGGGGTCTTACTTATGTTCACACTGTCCTGATGCACACCTTGTGCAACACCAGTAATGTGAGCCACACCATCCACATGCCCTGGCATCTCCTTAGAGGGCACCTCCTTGGAATTGGAGTTGGGGGTGTTGGGAATCAAAGGCTACATACACGCAGCGGAAATCCAAAACCTAGATTCCCAAGAACGGATCCAATCCTAAACCATACAGATACAATTGAGGGTGTTTAGAGGATTACCTTTGCGATAATGACTCTGAAACGCAAGTAGGGGGTAGACCGCTACTGACACCGGTTGAGAGAGTTGCTAGACCACCACCGAGGATTACCCGAAAAACGACCCTGATCACTCCCTGGATACTGGCGCCGGTTTTGGGTGGAGAGAGAGAGAGAGAAAAACTTTTCTGAGTTCTAAGATTCGAATAATGAATAAATCAAACCCCTGAGCCTTTATTTATATGGATAAACCTGGCAGTGTTTATTTCCATATATAATTCTTTGGTAATTATCTCCATAATAATTTCCATAATTATCTTTTAATTAATCCATCTGATTAATTAATTACGAATAAATAATTTAACTAATTATTTATTTATTTCTCTCTTAAATAATTAATAATCAATTAATTATCTCTCATATAATCCAAACGTTCTCATTTTGGTGTGCAGCGGTGTGACCTACTAGTGTTTTATAACATTGGACACGGTGACCCTGTTACTGTCTTGCACATAATCTTAACAGGGGGATGATAACCTTCGTTTTGCTCGTGTTATTTTCACTTTTTAACACCCTTCTTTCTCATCTAACCCTTCTCGAATCATCCATTTGAAGCCTGAATGCTTTCTTTGGTCTTATTCACCCAGTGAGATAAGAAATAGCTAAAAAGTCAAGTTTTGAGGCATTTTTTACAATGTGGGATGTCACCACAATGAAGGTTTGTATGTGTAGGTTCTAGAAGGGAATTTCGGAATTATTTAATATGGAAGATCAAATCAGCAGAGCAAGCATGGGGGACAAAGCAAAGTCAACTTCTAAAAAGAGGTGGAAGTAGGTGATGGCTAAAAATAATATAATATGGAAAAAGTAAAAGGTGAAATAACCATTGGTTATTAACCTAACTTTATTCCACTATAAAAGGAGGGCCAAGCATCCAAGAATTTCATCCTCTTCAACACCATTCTCTACAACTTCTACTCCAGTTCTCTCAAGATCACTATCTAGTTTAGCTTGTAATTTAATTTAATTTCCAGCACTTTAATTTCTGCAATTTTAAGTTTCTGTTCTATAGCCACTGTGGCAGTCTGCTTCACACACAGTCTGTCGTTTTAAGTTTAATGCAGTTTGTTTTCAACTTCAACTTCATCTTATTTTTCTTTATGGGCAGTAGCTAAACCCCATCTTTGGGTGTAGGTGCGAGCAAAGCCGAGAGGCCTAAATGTGACATTTTGGGTGTTTTCATCTTTTAATATTTTCTCGTTTGGTCATTCTAAGTCGGGACGTTATCTCAACGCGGACAAGCTGATCACTTGTAGGTGTTCATGTTAGACCTAAGACCTCGAGAGGGGCGGGTTCGAAACACGGCTTGAGTGATGCAAAAAGAGTTTGCGAAAACCTTTAATAATCATGGAGAGATTCGGGTTGTTGCATAGTTGAACCAAGGCAAAAAGTGTCCTCAAGCGGGTGTCACGAAGAGATTCGGGCATCTTCTTTTGTTGGACCGAGCTAGGATCTATAAGGTCCACTTGGTAAAGTTAACAAATTGGGAAATATTAATTGTGAAAACTTTATAATAAAACTAGTTTGTAAACCTTTATAATGGAGCTTCGAGAGGAGAAAGTTATATAGGAGTTATTTACGGACCGGTCACATTAACCAAATCTTGTTAAAAGGTCTCTTGGGTAAAAGCTTGCACCCGTACCCATCTTTTTCTCATTGTTAATTAAATCTTTTATTTACTTGTCATTTATATATCTGTCATTTCATATCTGTCATCTTATCTCTGTTATTTAATATCTGTCATTTACTTTTCTGTCATTTAAATATCCTGTTATAATCCACCAAACAAATCAATTCAAACCTTTATAAAAATTTGCACCGGACTAAAGGACATTTCTCTAAATCTCAATACCGCCGATCCCTGTGGAACGATACGTGGGCTTACCACATTATTACTTGAAGTAGCGAACGCACGTCTGGTTTATACTTGGACCAGATCTGTGGTGCTTAAGCATTTATTACGCGAACACCAAGTTTTTGGCGCCGCTGCCGGGGATTGGCGCAAATTTTCCGAGATATTGATTTTCACTTAAATCCGAGTTGCGAGTTTTTTTTTGTCACTCTTCCATGTTGTATCTCATGGGTGCAACACTTTTTTCACTATAATGGAAGGTTTTCGTTAGGATGCCCATTATTATAATTCTTTCGATTATTATGGGGAACAACATCCTAACTTTTGTACAAGTTTGCAAGAGGATAACACAAGCACTTCATTTGCACCTCCCTACCAAGGTTGGAGTAACACGCATTTCACTACGTTTGACCAATCATGGGAAGAGCGTGTTGATCATTCATGTGATTTTCAAGGGATAAATCCTTACTATGGATATCCATCCTTTGTTTCTGACTACCCACCACAAAATTATTTTGAACCCGAGTTGTCTCACTTTTCTGAATCTATTTCCCAATGTTTAAGCTCATTTGAAACTTTTACAACTTCCTTGGGAAATATTTCATCCTCTATAAATGCCTTGAGCACTACGATGAGACAACTAAATGATGAGTTGAAAAATCAAAGTCAAGGCCCCTTACCAAGTGACAATGAAAATTTAATGTGTGTCGGTAAGGAAGAGGGTGATGTTGAAAAAGAGGTTGAGATATTTGAGGTAAAATCTGAGCACATGAGCAAGCCTTCTTTACTTCATAATAGTGAAGAAATATTTCAAGATGCTAAAACTTTTGATGTAATTGTTTTTGCTCATGTTGATCATCCTCCTTTTGACCATAATGTTTTCACGGTAGTCACACATTGGAACATGGGAATAAATCATGTGATCAAAAGCTTGAGAGATTTTACCGGACCATGTTCTTTGGGTGGTGAAAGAGACGTGAAAGTGAAAGTGTTTATTCTCTTCAAACCATCCCATTTTTGGAAGATGCACACGTGGGGTGGTGAATCACATCCTACCTAATATTGTTGCAAACATTTTTTTTCTCAACTCCAATTTTGTGTCTTTTATTTTACTTTTTGTGTGTGTATGTGATGTTTGAGTCATTGTTAGTTATTTATTATTATTTTTGTTTCTTTGGTTATTTGGTAACAAGTAACAAGTTAATTGTTTTCTCATTTTGAGTATTATTTGCACTTTGTTAATGTATTTTTTTGTATGTGTGTTTTTTTATGTTTTGTGTTTCCTTTTATTTTTCCTTTGGAGTTGATGAAAATGAAAGTCTGCGTTTTAAGTAGGAGTCATTTAACTTTCTGCAGTTTCTGTTTCAGGTTTGAAGATCGTCAAATTCACCACAGTGGAGAGTGCAAGCAGCATGTCAGTGAATAATAGCATTGTCTGATGCGTCGAGGTTGTAGTGTGAGGGACTTGTCCAAAAGTCAGTAGAAAATGCTGCAGCAAGTGTGGGTTGGTAAGATAAAGCAAAAGTGTTGATGTCCCCAACTTTTAAGACTAAAACAAAAGAAAAGGCACATGGGACCCACATCTTACACAAAGCAAACCTAACTCTTGTTTATAAAATCACCAAAAGTCTTCCAAAGTCTTCCAAAGTACAAAAGTTGATGTCTCAAGTACCATCTCCCTTATTTTAGGGAATTTGGCCGAAATGGCCATTTCTCTCTCTAAAATGACACTTGTAGCACTCTCTCTCCCAAATTGACACTTCTAGCCAACTATTTCGTGACTCCCAACTTCGTGACTTCGTGAAATGACCGATTTGTAACGATTTTTGTACAAAATCACGAAGTCAAAAAATCTTGACTTCGTGAAAGGCCACGTGTCGATACCTTACTCGTCCAGGTACAGAAATCACGAACTCGCGAAGTCTCTTATGTCGCGATCAGAAAGTCGAAGTCAAACCGGGGTCAAAGGTGTCAGCATCGCGAAGTCGCGAAGTCACTGACTTCATGATTTCGTACCTTTTTCGTGATTTCATCCTTTTTCGTACCTAGTGTCGTCAGAATCGCGAAGTCGCGAAGTCACTGACTTCGTGACTTCGTACGCATTTGGCCGACTTCTAGCTTTCTTGGGCAATTCGTGAGTTGTTGGAGGCTATATAATGAGAGGAGTTTTAGAATTCATAATCCAAGAAATCAGCTACACTCTTTGAATTCAATTAATTATACACTCGAAAAAATTTTATAAAATAATTTTTTAAATATAGATTAGGAACATAAATTGAAGTTGTTAAGTTTAAGGAAACTGCGTTGGAGGCGGCTCGTTGGATGCGGCTTGTTGGAGGCGGCTCGAGTGACTCCGAAGACTTCTTTGTTATTTTTTTTAAGTTTACGTTGTTGGTTTTTTTGTTTATTTAGCTTAGATAATCGTTGAGTGAATAAATAATTATATATCTGATGGGAAACGGGGGAGCAAATTCGGCTAAATGAGATGCGTTAGGGGAGTCAGGTAGGCTACCCATAAATATATACCCGCCGGCGGTTTACAACAGTCCAAATACATCTTAGAAATAAACCCTGTCCCTAGATCCGTTGTTGCAAGTCTGATTAAAGAAAGACAACATGATATACGACCCGCCAAATGCCAAACATCATTTTTATATGGTCTAAAATTGTATAAAATTAATGGTTGGCATTTGTAGGATTTATCATTTATCGGGTTGTCTTTCTTTACTCGGACTTGCAGCATCGAATCTAGGGGCATGGTTATTTGTAAGATGTATTTGGACTGTTGTAACTCGCCGACGGTTATATATTTATGGGAAGCCTATCTGGCTTCTCTAGCGCGTCTCATTTGTCTTGAATTTGCTCCACCGTTAGCCATCAGATACAAAATTATTTTTATATGTCAGACTTTAAATTATTTAATGTATTAGTTCAAATTATTTAATGTATGAGTTCATATTATTTAATGTATGACTTCAGAGTTCGTGACTTATCAGTATTTATTTTATTAGTTGTGATTTCAGAATTTAGTAATTTAAATATGTGGTTGCAAAATTCTTTATTCTTATTATTTTTCATTTCATATCATGTAACTTTAATACAAATTCAAACAAAAATCTAATTTTAATAATTATTAGTATTATTTTTATTATTGTTATAAAATTATATGAATATTATGTTTAAAAACATTGTCATTTGATTAACTGATAAATTAGTTTTTGATACTAAAAAGAATCCATTACATCATATGCAACCCTAATCCCCTATCCTTTTTTAATCCTCCAAATAAACAAACACAAGTAACACCTTCTTCAAATGGTCCCCTCTCCTTTTTTTAATCCTCCAAATAAACAAACACAAGTAACACCTTCTTCAAATGGTCCCCCCCCTCCTTTTTATATTGCTCCCAATAAAGAAACACAAATACAACCTCAATCCATGTCAAATTAAATGGACCAACCATCTTGCGCCACGTAACAAACACAACCCCATAAAAGATTACAATCCGTGTGAACACCTTTTGCCCAATCCGTGATGGACACGTGTCCTATTTTTAAATGGCTACATTTGCTGCAAATTACTATAATCACAAAGTGAATGACTTCGTGACTTCTTGATGGTGGCATGGCTTACGAAAAAGGTACAAAATCACGAAGTGAGAGACTTCGCGACTTCGCGATTCTGACATGTGAGGCATAGTCACGAAAAAGGTACGAAATCACGAAGTCAGCTACTTCGCGACTTCGCGATGCTGACACATTTGACCGGCTTTGACTTCGACTTCGTGATCGCGACATAAGGGAGTTCGCGAGTTCGTGATTTTAGTTTTTGGACGAGTAAAATTTGGACACGTGGCATCACGAAGTCACGAAGTTTGACTTCGTGATTTTGTACAAAAATCGTTACAATTAGGTCCTTTCACGAGGTCACGAAATTGGAAGTCACGAAATGCATGGCTAGAAGTGTCAATTTGGGAGAGAGAATGCTACAAGTGTCATTTTAGAGAGAGAAATGGCCATTTCGGCCAAATTCCCCTTATTTTATTATTTAACCCTTACCTTTGTGCCACTTATCACACCCACATTTAGCCACCCAACCTACCCACTACCCCACATTTCCCATCTTATCACTTTTTCCCTCCTTCCCCATAACCAGCAGTTTCCCTTCCCCCTCTTTTCCCACTAAAAGCCAAAATTTGAATTTTAAACTTATTTTTTTTACCTTTTTCAATTTTAACTTTTTAACCATTAAACCCTTTTATTTTATTTTTGGGATAATTACATGGGTGTGTATCGAACTTGTCACATTTTTTCATTGTATGTACTCAACTTTTAAAATTGCCATTGTATGTATCGAACTTGCTAAACTTTGCCATTGTATTTATCGGTTTACCTTCTAAGCAGGTAACCGGTCAATGGCAACATACATACAATGGCAAAGTTTAACTTTCGTAACCATTGTATGTATCGAACTTGCTAAACTTTGCCATTGTATGTATCGGTTTACCTTCTAAGTAGGTAACATACATACAATGGCAAAGTTTAGCAAGTTCGATACATACAATGACAATTTTAAAAGTTGGATACATACAATGAAAAAACGTGACAAGTTCGATACACACCCATGCGTACTTTTGACGTAAACCAAAGTCCCGAGGGGGATGTTCATGTTGCTGGTTATCCCGCGGACTCTATCACGCCGCTTCAGTACCACAACCACTTCCCGCCCCACAGCCGCTGCCACCAGTGAAGCTGAACCATCCAGCCGACCGCCGAGGCCCCGACGGGTCTCCGTGAATGACGGAACACAACAAATCTTGGACGATCACATGGCGGCTCAAAACCGTCAATTGAAGAGCATACACGCTGTTCTAACCCATATGCGTGGGAATTTGGACGATTTCAAAGATCGTTTGTCTAGGATCAAGAGGTTCTTTGGAGTACCCGAGAAACGTGAGATACCGCGAACCGGCCCCTCCACGACTGCCACTGCTACTGTTCCACCAGATCCACCAGCTACCTCTGCCGACGTCACCATGAATATTGCTGCCGACATCCCCGAAACTGACCCTTGATGGTTTTTGCAGGCACTGGACCTATCTGTGGTGGTATCCCACAGTGGTTATCATGCATAAACTGACTTTTTGGCTATTTCCAGTTCTTTTGGGTTGAAACTCTGTTGTTCTTTCCTGTTCATGCTTAACATTTGGGTATTTTTGTTGTGACTTGTTCTTCGTACACTTACTCCCTGTTATTTTGGTAATCGTATATGATGGCATGATCTTTGGTATACATTGTACATATGTTGCTTAATTCTTTTCAGGTGCTCGTTTCAAGCTTTCCAATAATTTAATGGTTTTGGATAGGATGTGGGCCATCTTTTGGAAAATTGGCCCAAACACTTTCCCATTTTTGTCGCCTAAACTGTAAGCCCAAATAAACCTCCGTTTTTTTAGCAATGAGGACGTTGCTATGTTCTAAGTTTGAGGAGGAGGAAGTCACCTCGGTATTTTATCCCTTGGTAAAAAAAAGAAAAAAGAAAAACCACACAAAAACCAAATACAAAAATGAAAAAGTTAGAAAAACCCAAAATACAAAAAAAATATATATATTCGGTTTAGCATTTCCAACATAGTTGGAAAAAGGGAAATGATTCAAAGAATCATACTCAAAGCCTTATACACTCACCCGATCAAGTCACGCGGATCAAAACCATTCTTTTACGGGGAAGCTTCACGCACGCACCGGGAAGTTACAACAAAGTAAGTCATCGTTTCACTTTTGCCAAAAATTTTGTTTCCTTTTCGTTTCTTCTCCACCTTCTCATTACTTGAGGACAAGTAATGGTTCTAAGTTTGAGGAGGTGATAACCCTCGTTTTGCTGGTGTTATTTTCACTTTTTAACACCCTTTTTTCTCATCTAACCCTTCTCGAATCATCCATTTGAAGCCTGAATACTTTCTTTGGTCTTATTCACCAGTGAGATAGGAAATAGCTAAAAAGTCAAGTTTTGAGGCATTTTTGACTATGTGGGATGTCACCACAGTGAAGGTTTGTATGTGCAGGTTCTAGAAGGGAATTTCGGAATTATTTAATTATGGAAGATCAAATCAGTAGAACAAGCATGGGGGACAAAGCAAAGTCAACTTCTAAAAAGAGGTGGAAGTAGGTGATGGCTAAAAATAATATAATATGGAAAAAGTAAAAGGTGAAATAACCATTGGTTATTAACCTAACTTTATTCCACTATAAAAGGAGGGCCAAGCATCTAAGAATTTCATCCTCTTCAACACCATTCTCTACAACTTCTACTCCAGTTCTCTCAAGATCACTATCTAGTTTAGCTTGTAGTTTAATTTAATTTCCAGCACTTTAATTTCTGCAATTTTAAGTTTCTGTTCTGTAGCCACTGTGGCAGTCTGCTTCACACACAGTCTGTCGTTTTAAGTTTAATGCAGTTTGTTTTCAACTTAAACTTCAACTTATATTTCTTTATGGGCAGTAGCTAAACCCCATCTTTGGGTGTGGGTGCGAGCAAAGCCCGAGAGGCCTAAATGTGACATTTTGGGTGTTTTCATCTTTTAATATTTCCTCGTTTGGTCATTCTAAGTCGGGACGTTATCTCAACGCGGACAAGCTGATCACTTGTAAGTGTTCATGTTAGACCTAAGACCTCGAGAGGGGCGGGTTCGAAACACGGCTTAAGTGATGCAAAAAGAGTTTGAGAAAACCTTTAATAATCACGGAGAGATTCGGGTTGTTGCATAATTGAACCAAGGCAAAAAGTGTCCTCAAGCGGGTGTCACGAAGAGATTCGGGCATCTTCTTTTGTTGGACCGAGCTAGGATCTATAAGGTCCACTTGGTAAAGTTAACAAATTTGGAAATATTAATTGTGAAAACTTTATAATAAAACTAGTTTGTAAACCTTTATAAAGGAGCTTCGAGAGGAGAAAGTTATATAGGAGTTATTTACGGACCGGTCACATTAACCAAATCTTGTTAAAAGGTCTCTTGGGTAAAAGCTTGCACCCGTACCCATCTTTTTCTCATTGTTAATTAAATCTTTTATTTACCTGTCATTTATATATCTGTCATCTTATATCTGTTATTTAATATATGTCATTTACTTTTCTGTCATTTAAATATCCTGTTATAATCCACCAAACAAATCAATTCAAACCTTTATAAAAATTTGCACCGGACTAAAGGACATTTCTCTAAATCTCGATACCGTCGATTCTTGTGGAACGATACGTGGCTTACCACATTATTACTTGAAGTAGCGAACGCACGTCTGGTTTATACTTGGACCAGATCTGTGGTGCTTAGGCATTTATTACGGAACACCAGGGGACACTCCATGGGTTTCCTTTGGTCAAACTCAGGTGGAGAGTGCTCCACAAGAGGGCTTATAGGCTCAGGTTCTTAGATTCAAAAGAGGAAGGAGCTCTTTTGATCTTTCTTTGATATACCTTTAGTGTAGGGGTGGGGTTAACATGAACAGGGGTCAGAGGGGTGTTTGAAGTGGTAGGTGTAGGTAGGTCATCAGAGGGTGTGCTTGATTGTGTGGGCT
The DNA here is from genome assembly GCA_030169165.1 of Centaurea solstitialis. Lineage (NCBI taxonomy): Eukaryota > Viridiplantae > Streptophyta > Magnoliopsida > Asterales > Asteraceae > Centaurea > Centaurea solstitialis. Next base: position 76,054,729 of record CM058040.1, read on the forward strand.
GCAAGCCTGATGCCTCACCTGTGGGGGGTATCACTCCCATCATTGTAGGGAACAATGGGGTGATTGCTGAAGTACCACCTCTTTTCATGTTTGAATACATCTTAAAAAGGGGTCATTCCTGTTATAGGTCTGACCACTGGCAGGTACATCCGTCAACTCCAAGTTAATCACTTCTTGGACAAATCTTGGATACATGTAAAATGGTTTTGAAGAAGATTTGGGATCCAGATTTGACACAAGATTCTCAAAAATCATATTGGAAAAGTTGAACCTTCTGGATGTGGCTAAGCAAACTAAAGCAGATGCAATAGTGCTTCCAAACTCACTCCATCCAGAGGTCTTTCTTGAAAAACAATGAATTAGGATATGAACAAGAAACTTCCATTGATGGCCAAACTTGTTTTTCTGAATCTTTAAAGATTTTAGGGAGCCTTCATATCCCATTTGGGCCAAAGCAGGAAAAATATCAGTAGTAGGAATAGAAGTCTCACCTCCTTCATCATCTAAGTGTAGACACCTTCGTATTGTTGTTTCAGAAACTGACAAGGGTCTGTCACTCACAGTGGTTTGAATGACCTTTTGGTTGTTGAGGGTTTCCACACGAGCATTCCTCCAGAAATCCCTCTGATGATCAATGTAGATCTTAGGTGAAAGAAGGATGGCATGAGCGAGTGTGGATGCTTGAAGAAAATCCACAATGTTGTTGAAACCCTCTGATTTCTTCCCTTTGGATAGAAATCCCACCTTTGTTATGCTCCTCATGAAATCGCAGATCATCCATGATGAGAAAACAATGTTAGATCACACGAATATGATTCAAGAAAGCTAAGAATCGATCGTAACAAGTAAAATCGCACAAAATCGCACATAATCGCCTTAGAATGCCAAGGGTTTTGGAGTTAGGGTTTTGAAAATAGCCGTTGTGAAAAAGGCGGTGATACATGGGCTATTTATACATTCTCAAGTTAGTTAAAAAGCAGCAATAATGAATTCGTAGCAATATCAGTTTGAGAAGTAGTAACCAAGAACCCTAGATGAAAGCAACAATAATCGAGCAACAATAACAATTAAAGCAGCAATAATGAATTCGATTGGCACTCTTAGCAGCAATAACATCCGATTGGCAGCAATAACCAATTCCAGCAGCAATAATGTCCGATTGGCACTCTTAGCAGCAATAACATCCGATTGGCAGCAATAACCAATTCCAGCAGCAATAATGTCCGATTGGCACTCTTAGTAGCAATAACATCCGATTGGCAGCAATAACCAATTCCAGCAGCAATAATGTCCGATTGGCACTCTTAGCAGCAATAACATCCGATTGGCAGCAATAACCAATTCCAACAGCAATAATGTCCAATTGGCACTCTTAGCAGCAATAACATCCGATTGGCAGCAATAACCAATTCCAGCAGCAATAATGTCCCTTTTTACATCTAAGTCACTGAAATCACTAAGGAAACACATCACACATACCTTGAGGCATACAAATACATAGAATACAAGAGTTTACACATACCAGATAAAGAAACATCATTCAGAATTAATCATGCCTACACTTGTGATAAAAAACTTGAATCTTCCCACATCAAAGGCTTTTGTGAAAAGATCAGCATATTGATAATCAGTGTGCACTTTCAACACTTGAATGAGTTTCTTTTCATTTGAGTCCCTAATGAAATGATACTTGATCTCTATGTGCTTGGTTTTAGAATGCTTGACAGGATTATTAACAATGCTTATGGCACTGTTATTGTCAATGTAAACAGGAGTGTTAAGAAAGGTAATACCATAATCCAACATCTGATTTTGTATCCAAAGAACATGTGAGCAGCATTGTGCAGCTGCTACATATTCTGCTTCTGCTGTGGATGTTGATACTGTAGTTTGCTTCTTACACTGCATGACACAACTCTTGCACCCAAAAACTAACATCCACCTGAAGTGGATTTTCTATCCAAGCTTGCACCTCCATAATCACTATCAGTATAGGCCAAAAGCTCAAAAGGAGACTCATAAGGATACCAAAGACCCAATTTGGGTTTTCCCTTTAGATATCTGAATATTCTCTTTACAGCTTGAAGATGAGAATCCTTTGGCCTGACTTGAAATCTTGCACATACACAGACTGCAAACATGATGTCAGGTCTGGATGTTGTGAGATACATGAGTGATCCAATCATAGATCTGTATTGGTGCACATCCACTTCCTCCCCCTCAACATCAGCTGTCAATTGCTTGTGTGTTTCCATTGGTGTTGAGGCTGATTTAGCATCCAGAAAGCCAAATTTTGTGAGCATATCCTTGACATACTTGGACTGGTTGATGAGTATGCCATCCTCCTTCTGCTTAACTTGTAACCCAAGGAAGAATGTCAGTTCTCCCATTGAGCTCATCTTGAATCTCTTGTGCATTAGATCTTCAAACTCTTTGCACATCTCCTCCTTTGTGGAACCAAAAATAATATCATCCACATAGATCTGTACCAACAACAAATCTGATCCCTTCTTCCTGATAAACAAGGTCTTATCTATCACTCCTCTTTCAAACTGGTTTTCCCAAGAGATAGGTAGACAGTGTGTCATACCAAGCCCTTGGTGCCTGATGTAAACCATACAATGCCTTCCTTAGCTTGTAGACTTTGTCTGGAAACTTTGGATCTTCAAAACCTGGAGGCTGACACACATAGACCTCCTCTTCAATCTTCCCATATAGAAATGCACTCTTTACATCCATCTGATACACCTTAAATCTTTTGTATGAGGCAAAGGCTAGGATCAGTCTTATGGCTTCAATTCTTGCAACTTGTGCAAAAACATCATCATAATCAATTCCTTCCTCCTGGGTGTATCCTTGTGCAACTAGCCTTGCTTTGTTCTTGATCACAATGCCTCTTTCATCCTTTTTGTTCCTAAAAATCCATTTTGTGCCAATTGCCCTATGTCCCATAGGCAAATCAACCAGATCCCATACATGTTAGCACAAACTGAAGCAGTTCTTCTTGCATAGCTTCTATCCAGCTGGGATCTTTCATGGCATCAAACACCTTCTTTGGCTCAGTCTGAGAGAGAAAACATGAAAACATTGCTGAATTTGGATTTTGAAAACCCAAATCTTTACTTTGTTTTCTTGTGATTATTGGAGATTGTATGTCTCCAATCACCAAACTTGATGGATGATTCTTCTGAGTCCTGGTGAGATGTAGAGGTTCTTCGGAAGATTTACCCCTAAATTGGATTCATAAGCATCTCATTCCTCATTAACACCAGTGGAATCAATCACATTGGTGTGAGGTTCATTCAGGTTTGTGATATTCAACTCTGAGGAATGAGAGTCATCAAGATAGTTTTCTTGGTGAGTGATTTGAGGATCTATAATACTCATATCTGAAGACTGTGAACCATCTGCATCATCTTTGAGGTGTCACTGGAGGATTCTGAGTTGTTTCCTTCTCTGATTCCCATTCTCTCTCAATTTGATCTTCTCTGGACTCCTTTTGACCTGTATTAACATCATTTTCCTTCTCAGGCTCAGGCTCCTTCTCTTCATGACAGAATTCAATAGGATCCACTGTAGGCATTGGAAACATCACAAAAGGTGTCCTTGTGTCCTTTGAATTGTCTGTGCTGGAACCTGTTTCAACTGCATAGCTCATTTTCAAAGAGTTAGTGAGTGAATCAATGTCAAATAGCCAATTGGGACCAGTTCCAGGTACATTTGGAGTGTTCTCATTGCATTCAACATTGTCACTCTCTTCAATAATTCAGATGAGTATTAAAACGAGTTCTCTGTGATGATAACAAAAAACTCCTCTGATTTGCTATCAAACTTCCCTAATTGAGATTTGGTATTGAGAATAGTGCAAGGACATCCAAAAGGTTTTAAAATCCTATAAAAGGTTTCTTTTTCTCAAAAAGTTCATATGGTGTCTTGCCCTTGGATTTGACTATAAGAACCCTGTTTTGAACATAGCAGGCAGTATTTACTGCTTCTGCCCAAAAAGTGATAGGAAGTTTTGAATCAACTAACATGGTTCTTGCAGCCTCAATAAGTGTCATGTTCCTCCTCTCAGCAACACCATTCTGCTGAGGAGTTCTAGGAGCACTATATTGTCTCTCAATTCCTTTAGCTTCACAAAACGAGTTCAAATCAGCATTTTTAAATTCTGTGCCATTGTCTGATCTGATGACTTTTACTTTCAGATTTGTCTTGTTTTCTACTCTGATTACAAAGGGTTTGATCAGTCCACTTGTCTCATCCTTTGTTCTCAGAAAGAATACCCAAGTGAATCTTGAGTAATCATCAACAATGACCAGACAATATGATTTCTTACCAATACTCATCACATTTGTAGGTCCAAACAAATCCATATGCAAAAGCTGTAAAGGAGCAGAGATTGTGTTTACTTCTTTGGACTTGTGAGTGGATTTGTGTTGCTTGCCTTTAAGACATGAAACACAGTGATCATCACATGAAAACTCTTTTGCAGGTAGACCTCTGACCAAATTACCTTTGACCAGTTTATTCATATTTTTGAAATTCATGTGACAATCCTTCTATGCTAGAGGGATGATTCACTCAAAGAAGCTTTTGACAATAAACAGTTTAAGGATGATTTAGAAGACACATCCTCCAAGTCCAAACAATAAACATTATCCTTTCTTGGAGCTCTCAATAGTATCATATTTTCATCAAGTATTTTGAACTCAGGTGAAAGTATCATGCACTCTTCATCATTGAACAATATACTATGTTTCTTGTCACAAACCTGTGATACACTTAACAGGTTGTACTTCAGTTGCTCAACATAGTACACATCTTCAAAGGTCGTCATACCTTTGGAGATCTTACCTTTCCCACTTACTTTACCACCCTTTGGATTGTCACTAAAGGCAACATGTCCACCTTCAAACCTTTTAAGGTTTTCAAGTAAAGACATGATGCCTGTCATGTGCCTAGATGCAAACCACTGTCTATATGCCACAAATTCTTTCCCTTTCCTTGGTTGCCCTGCACATGAAGTCAGAATAATCAGTGTCTTGAGGGAACCCAAGCCAAAATGGTCTTGGGTTCACCTTTATCATTAATATACTTAAACTCAGCCAATCTGTTAAGCTTTAACAGATAGTCCTTGTTTGGTATTTTATGACTTGAATACTTGGTGACAATATAGGGCTTTCTCTTTTCAGGGCCAGTAGCAGTAGTAACTGGATGTGTATTGTCATTATTGCTAGCAACAATATTTTTCTTTTTACTTTCACAATTATTACTGTTGTCCTCAGTAGCAGCAGTATTTTGTACTGCAACTTTAGGCACCCATTTAGTAACCATCTTTACAGACTTAGGCTCAGCCTTTTTCTATTTACCTTTTCGAGTTGATTCAGGTTGTCTGTTCTGGTTTGGAACAACTCTCTTGTTGCTGGGCTCAACTTTCTTTGCCTGTGGCTGTTGCTTTTTCCTTTCAATCCAAGGAGTATTTAAGTTTTGAAAAGAATTCCTTTGATTGATTGGATTAAAGTAACAGTTTCTGGCTAGGTGATTGAGCTTACAGCAGATGAAACATGGTTTTGGTCTGTTGATTTTGCTAAGATCAATACCATGGCTCTTAGCCCATTGATTGTTCCAGTTTCTTTGGTTTCCTCTTTTGTATTGAAACTGTTTAGAGGAACTTGGATCACTCTCAGAAGATTGTGTATCTATCCTACCTCTACCTTTCTCCTTCTCTACGTTATTGCTCTTAACAAAAGGTCTTCCACCATTCTCATTTGTAAGAATGTGGTTATCTTCAGGGACAGACTTTCCTTTTTCCTTCTTCCTAGTTTCTTCTCCTACTCCTAAATCCTCAACTACACCTTCCACAGGATCTACTTCAGTTACTCCATGTTTCAGGTCCTCAGTGTCAAGTCTATCAGCAAGATTAGACTTTGGAGGAATGTAGTTGTTGTTGTAAGGTGGTGGGGTGTTGTGATAACCTATCCCTCTTTTAAGGTCATCATTAATCTGGGCTTTCAGAATTTCATCCATTGCCTTTGAGGCTTTGGAGAATTTCTCCAGATCAGATTTGGATTGTTCTAACTCACTTCTGACCTTTTCCAACTCAGATCTACACTTGGACAACTTAATCTCAAATTCTTTTCTCTCCCATTTCCAATAGTTTTGGTCATACTCAAATTGGAGTTCATTGGCTTGATATGCCTTAATTTGATCTTCCAAACTGCCTATGACCTCATTGGACTCTCTCCTGAACTGCTCAAGCTTCTTGATACTGTCACACATACTCTGATTATGATCCCTGTACTTCTTAACAGTATCAATACAAGATTTAGAACAAAGTTTAGAAATTACCTCAGATGGTATCTCTGATGATGATGATTATGTGATTTCTGCCATAAGTGCTTGATTCTAAACAGCTTCCTCTGCTTGATCACTCCAATCAAACCCAAACCCTTCTTGTGAAACCAGGGCTTGTGAAGAGCTTCCACTGAATTCTTGTTGAACTTGGATTGATGGTTAGGTTGTGGAACATTACCTTTGCATTCCCTTGCAAAATGACCAAGATCATTGCACTTATAGCACCTCACCTTTGACTTGTCAAAGCCTGCACCATCTTCTCTCTTCATACCAAAATTGTTCCTTCCTGTTCTTTTGATAAATCTCTTTATACTCATAGTGAGCATGGCCATTTGCCATTTGATGTCCATCTCCTCCAGATCATCAGCACTGATTTGTTCAAGATCTTCATTGATTAATGAAGACTTAACATGGCTAGCAAGAAAAGCTTCAAGAGTTTGATCAATTCCAGAATTAGGTTTTGCAGCATTAAAAGAATCACCAGCAGCAGTATTGTGAGAACTTGAATCATTGAATTGAGAAGACTCATTGGATAATAGTGCAGTGTTGTGAGAGTATCCAATTGGCTTCCTTTTTGCTTCAACTTCAACCTCAAATACTCTGAGATATTAAAAGATCATCTAGTTCTTTGTTCTCCAGATCTTCACTGTCTTAGAGACACAATGTACATAGTCCATTCTTCTCCCAGGGATCTAAGAAACTTCCTGTTGATATCATCATTATCTATTCGTACTCCAACAGTGGCCAATTCTCCTATGAGTTTGTTATATCTATCAAAGGTCTGAGTCATAGTCTCATTCTTTGAAGACATAAAATTCTCATATTGTTGCCTGAGAATTGCCTTTTGGTTTCTTTTGGTGCTTTTAGATCCTGCAAACCTTTTCTCCAAGGCTTGCCAAAGAACTTTAGCATTTTCACAATTCATAAACTGATGCTGATACTCATTTGGAATGGCAAAGAGTAGAGTACTCAGTGCCTTCATTTTAATCTGCCTTGCTTTTCTTTCTGCATCTGTCCTTGGTGGTGGAACAACACCTTCTTTTCCAGCTTTTCTCTCTGCAGGGCCATTTTCAATGACATCCCACATAGAGTAATCAATAAGCAACATGTGTTGCCTGATTCGAATTTTCCACATGTCAAACTCATTTGGTTTGAGCATGGGAACTTTGTTTGCAAAAACACCCTCTTGAGAGTCCATTGTTTGAATTTAGATTCTGAGTTTATGGCTCTGATACCACTTGTCAGGATCGATTTCGTAACAAGAAATAAACACTCAAAAACAAATTAAAGAATTGCGGAATAAGACTTCAATTGGAAATCAAACAGTGAACTTTGAGAAAACAATTTCATTCAACACTTTTAATCACAAGATTACACACAAAGCCTCAATCTACAAGAACAAATCTCTCATAGACGAGCAATACTTCTCTATTGCTAGGAAAACTCTTGAGGCTCTGTTTTTTCTCTCTAAAACAAAAAGATATCTTGTAATCTCTAACAAAACAAACTATATAAACTGAAAACAAGATAACTATAAGGAAAACAAATCTCCTAAACTAATTCCAAGATATTCGGAATCATTTCCTTATCGCTCCAAACAGATTAGCTTCCTTATCGCATCCTTAGAAGCAGCAGTAAAAATAAGAAGCATTAACTGAAACTGTCAAAACTGACTAGCAGTAATAACTAGCAGCAATAACAAGTAGCAGTAATAACTTCTTAGCAGCATTAACCATTACTACTTCTAAGTCTTCAACAGCAACATTAACTTGATATAGCGGCAGTATCCACACTTAAGTCTTCTAGTATCTCCATTACTACTGCAGCAGCATTAATGATCAATCAGCAGCAGTAACTGAACTGTAGCAGTAATAACCAGACTTGTCATTTTTTCTTCAATCCGATACTTCTGCTCTATCACCAAATAACTAAATAACCCAACACTTTTTATTTAAAAATGGTTTAATACCTAAACTTATTTAATGAATGTTATAATCCTTAAACTTTTTATAGTATTTGATTAATTACTTAAACTTGTTTAACCTAATTATTTTTATCCCTAACATAATCCAATACAACATTCTACTCGCTAAACCCGTTACCATCCATTCACAATTGAAAAAAATCCGCATCCGTTCGTCTCCAGTCCAATCCAGCTGCAACTCGGTTATCTTCTTCTTCGCCAATAATCTCTTCCTAAACTTACTGGTACGCATCACGATTTGTTTTCATTTCTGTCATTTTCCTATCATATTGGAACATTTCATTTCTGTAATTTATCTGTTTGATTTGTTGCGTTGATGTTCGCCATGAAATTTACGAATTAAATTTTAGGAAAATTTACATCATGGTTAACACAGAATCACCAACCTTCTTATGATTATTTTTTATTAATTTTTTGATAAATTTGATTCATTAGTCTATTGTAACTTCGTATCCGTAGATTTTATTGATTACATCTGATCAACGGATATCAAGATCAAGAAATGCAAGTTAGAGATATTCAACATCTTGTGTTTCGATCGTACTTCAAACTGGGGTTAAACATTCATTAGAGATAAAAATATTTAGATTAAACAAGTTTAAGTATCAAACATTTTAAAAAGTTTAAGGATTATAACATTCATTAAAAAGATTTACGGGTTAAACCATTTGTAAATTAAAAGTTTAAGGGTTAAATCATACTTTATCCATAAGTTTAGGGAGTAGAGTGATTTTTTAAGTGTATCGAGTGGCTAAAATAATTAATTATAACAAGTTTAGGGATTAAAACATTCATTTAAAAAGTTTAGAGGTTAAACCATTTTTAAACGTAAAGTTTAAGAGTTAAATCATATTTACCCAAAAAACAACTAATGATCTAAATCAATTAGAAACCAAAATAAACAAATAAAATCAATCTGTGTACGACTTGTAAAGATGTGCCCATGACTCGGCACACGACCCAAGCCATGGGGTGTGTAAGCGACTGTATTCAAATTTTTGACACATAATTTTAAGCTCTTTTTCTTATCTTTCAGTGATCTATAAAAACTCCGTTAGCAGTTTGGTATCCCTACATCACAAACAATCCACTAAAGGATGCACAAAAAAGCGGCAAACTTTGTTGTGGTATTAAGCAGATTCATCGTTATTACACATACAATGATGAAACTTAAAGTTGTCACGTTAATTTTGTATTTATTGCATGTCAATCCACTCAAGGATGGGAGATGCACACAAAGATGATAAACTTATATTAAGCAGATTCATCGTTATCACACATACAATAATGAAACTTAAAGTTGTCACGTTAATTTTATACTCATTGCACATTAACATCGTATATATCTTTTTAGTTCATAAGAGAAGACCCACAATCATAAAATTCTTATAGTGCTATTGAAGCCATTTAAATGAAAACTGAATAGCTAGGCGGAGGTGGTTATTTTTCTTGCAGAGGTTTCGAACTCAAGTCATTATGACTTGATGCCATGATGGCACGATTACTCCGTTGCACTGACATATTGTTAAAGAAAAGGATTAACCAAAGGTTGGATTGAATTTAAGAATGACTAATATGTAATTTACATGTTAATTTCTTTGTTAGTTTATTTATTTACAATTTACAAACCCGCTGTAACAGTCCGATTAAAATACACTAAAAACATAAAGTTCTGCTAATTTTTGAATTTCCACTAATTGATACATACAATAAAATAATTAAGTACTTTTATCATAATAAACAATAAAGTAAACTTCAATTTTTGTCCTTGTGGTTTCCTCAAGATTTTGGTTTTAGTCCCCCTAGAGTTTACTACATATTTGCAATCGCAATTTGCATTTTTGTTTGATTTTGGTTTCTCACATTAACATATATTCGTCTTTTTATATAATTTTTCATTTTACTATTTAAATAGTCTTTAGTTTAATAGTTTTTAGTTTTTTTCTTCTTATGTTGTTACTGTTTGTTATATTATGTATTCTAATAAATATATAAACAATTATGTATTCTAATAAATATTATATATAGAACAAAATGCATGAAATAGCAATTTAATTTCATTAACTTTTTTATTATAGCGTTGCATTTTTAGTTTTTTTATTACAACAATGTATTTTTATATTATTTTTTATTAGAGCATTGTAATTTGAAATTTTACCTATTGTAGCATTCGGCAACCTTTTAATTTAAATTTATCTATTATATTTATACTAAATTTTAATGTCAGCTCATTGTCCACGTAGGTTGTCCCAGTGTTCTATATTGGTGACATGTCATTTATAATTACAAGAGTAAATTACGGATTTGGTCCCCGTGGTTTGGGGGTTTTTATGGA